>JBAMHX010000009.1:6587666-6600259 GCA_037177515.1 Pseudomugil tenellus | reverse complement strand
AAGTTATTTCCTGTTTTCAGTGTCTCGTTTTCGTATTGGTCGTTGGGAAATGAGCCGTTTCCCGATATTGTTTTTTTTAACCTCAAAAAGAAAAACGGTTGGCCGTAAAGTACACGGCCAACCGTTATCAGGGATAAAACAAACTTGTCTTGCCTTAAAAAGAAACATTTCAACCCGTTTACTTTTAATTTAATTGTGTGAAAAGAGCGGGATATGTTGGGAACAAGTTTTCAGCACGTGTCTGCTCCAGTCTGTGTTCAGAGCGAGTATGTGAGAGAAAAAGCTGCTTTGATGTGCAATAAAATCCTGTGTGAATGAATCCATTTATGTGTTAATGCAATAACATCTTCACTTGTCCATCAAACAACAAACAGCATGAAATAAGTTCAGTGTTTCTGAAGCTGAACTTTGAGAAATTAAGATGCAGTTTCATGTGCAACTTTCCCATCCTCCTGTTTTAACAACTTGGGTAAGTTTACTTTTTACCTTTTAGTTGCCTAAAAGATCATAAAACAGTTGATCAAGATTCTACTTCACAAAAAAAAACCCTTTATTTGTATGGAAAAATAAAGTCACCAGTTAGTTATTTTGGATGAGTTTCTGGGTTCACAGGCTTATAACATTTGCTAAAGGGTTTGATAAAAGTGCATAAATAAACATGCATTTTAATCTAAAGCTGGACCTACAGGGCAAAAATAAATACTTGTACAAGTAAAATTAAATCGTATTTTTTTATTCATATTTTGTTTATGAAGATCTATAACTGAAAAAAGTTCAAAGTTAAAAAAAACAGTTTTTGTCAAAAACTCCATGTATATTAAAGATAACTTTGACCCAGATAGTTGTTCTGTATTCAAAGAAACCATTCAATTTAACCTTATATCTATTTTCATAGTTGTGACTGTATATGAAATGCATAACAACTACTTTACAAATTATTTTCTTCTTTTTTAAATTTAGGCAAACATAGATGAATAAGCTCAGATTTTACATCTCATTTAACGGCTGCATTCCTCAACACATGTTTGAACCAATTCTTAGAAAGGACAAAAAAAAGACCGGGGGGAACATTTATTTATTTAAAGTTATAGAAAAAGTTATAGAAAAATGTATGATGGTATTCTAAAAAGTATGACAAAAATATACGAATATACAACTCCACACAACCCTGTAAGAGGGTACCATTATCAGATGGTATCCATCCAGTCTTGGTTCAGCTCGATGGATCTAGACATGAGTGGAAAACAGGTCGTCGCTTTGGTTTTGTTTTTGTCTGCACCAGCGGAAAAAAGTAGCAGAAATCTACTCATCTACTTACAGTACAAAAAGTTTTTCGCCCACTGAAGCTACAATCGCAGCTAAATAAACTAAATAAAAAGGGGAAAAAGGCAGTGTGTCAAACATTCTTCCATTGGGGAAGCGAGTGTTACAAGACACAGTTTAAAAGGAATTGTCGAAGCAGACTGTAGGATCTCTTTAAAAGGAATGTTCTGCTTAATCTTTGGAGAACATGAACTGCCAAGCATGAGAACCTGGGATCAAGTTTAGGACAGTATCTACTAAACATGTAAAACAATAATGTTTGGAACTAAACTCTTAAATGATCAAGACAGACTCAGCTTTTAAAAAGAAAAAAATAAACTTTTGATTCAGTCATTTTGTGAGGCTTGCTTTAAAATAACATTTCTAATGTTCCATATCAAGAAGAATGTTTCATTGGTTGTCCTTTAAAGTTTATAAATGGTCCTCTCTGTAGAAAGTGCCTCACCACCAGGAAATAATAAGTACTTTACCATTATGCAGCAGTAACTCATCTTGCCCTGAGGCAGCAAATTCTCCTCAGCTAATGCTAAATAAGGAAAATGCTTTGCAAATGATACTAGTCATGCAATGAAAGAATCTTGTCAGGTGAAGCTGACAGTTTCACAGGGATTTTAGTGGATTAGGACCACACTTGCTGATGACATTCGGGGGGGGGGAAGAGAGGGGCTGGAAAGGTAAAGGCATAAGAGGATGGGTGAAAAGTGGGAAGGTGAGGAAAAAGTGTAGAAGCGAGGTGAGGAGGTGAGACAAGAGTGGAAGTGATGAGACAAAGACTTGAGGGAGAGTTCAAGAGAGGAGAGTGTTTAAGAGGTGAAGGCACAAAAAGGGGGAAACAAAGATGAGGAAACTAGATCTACCTGGGATTAGTAAAAGAAAAACCTACGATTTGAGTCCTGTGTTCTCCAACGTGAGCTCCTCCAGACTGTTGGACTTGCTGATTGTGTGCAGAACCTGGTCAATCACCTCCGACCCCTGATGGAGAACAGATAACACACACTCATGATTGAATGCTTGCAAAAAAAAAAAAAAAAAATCTGGTCAAAGGTAACAAACTTCAAGCTAACTGGTTGTAATTAGTTTTCAGATTATATTTAAAAACTTTTAAAGTTTACCTATTTTTTTTTGGAGGGTGTGTATGCTCAGTTCAGGCTCAAGAGTAAAAACGTTCCACTTATATCCTGCTTGCATTTAAAATATCCAATACAGATATAGTGTAATATTAAACAGATGGATGAAACTGAACTAAGGATGGATCAGCTTAAATGCTTTGAGCACACGATACGTAGATCCATGGTGACCCAGAAAATGGGAACAAGTGTAAAAATAGGTCAAAAATCGATCTGATTTAATACCTTTCGCATTATATACGCACACACACTCCACTGCATTTCCACTTTTTTGACTATAGAACCATAACCGAGCTGAAATACAGAATTTAGGCTAAGCTCCTGCTAAAGATAGCATGTGCAATGATTTAACTTTGATGTGTAAATTAGTTACGTAACAGATATTTCTGCTTCAGAAATCACACGAAGGCACGATTCAGTGTCCAATCACAAGACAAACAAGTATATATGAATGAATGAAAACATGACAGAATTTTCTGACTAGCAGAAGAGATGAGATCAGTGAACATCTAGCAAGAGCAGTTATAAATGAGAAGGAAAAAAGAAAGATATTACTATGCGCATGTCTTTGCAGTACAGCTTGGTGAACCAGGTGTTGTAGGCAATGGATGCCACGATCACTGCCAAGTCCCTGGAATGAAGAAATACACACATATTAAATGAGCAAACTCCATCTGCTGGAAAATATTTGATGTCATAGATCTATTAATTTACATTCTCTTGGGTTGGCTTTTTCTTTCCTATCTGGTAAAAAAGCAGTTTATCATTGTGACAGGGAGAACACAACGAGCAAGGCTGCACTCCAAAAGATGACTGATGCTGCAGCTCTTTTGTGGAAAAGCAGAGAATGAAATAAAAAAAAACGAGAGAAATGTGGAGATCGATGGCCGGGTCAGTAGATTATTCAATAAAGCCACACTTTGATTCCAGCAACAGACCTCAAACACTGCTATATCCAGCACCGGAGACAAAGATCTGTGTGCTTGGGAGGGAGACCGTTTCATAATCCCTGAAGGTCCAACTAAAGCCTTACTGCAGCTACACCTGCTATACATCATCTGACAAACAAGAAGCAAAAGAGTGAGTGGAGGGGGTCCAGAGAGACACCAGAAGGAAGGATGATGCAGGGAGAGTGAGTGACAGAATAAAAGAAAGAAAGAGGCTAATTTAGCCACAGAGGGTCCCTTTGCCAGTTTTGCCATTACGGACGGCAGCCTGCAGACCAGCCTGCTGTGACTAACACAGCTGAGTCCCTGTATGTGTGCAAGCAGACTATCCACATGTCAAGATTCATCATCAACACTGATTCATATTTTGACAGCAGAACATGTAATTGACCTCTGTGTTGTCTCACTCAGTCATGGAGCATGACAAAGACCGTGTCATCTTGTGCAGTTCATGCTGACAAACATCAGAGTCTGTTAGAGAATGATGAAAATTAGCTTTAAAACAGAATTATGCAAAGTACCTGTAATACCAGCAGTTACAAGTTACAAGTTACAGGAGTTAGGAGACGCTTACGGAAAACTAGGTGGCTTTTTTTTTTTTCAAAAAGAGTCAAGCAAAACATGGACATATCTCTGCATGTTAAGCTAAGTGTATGCAAGCTGTAGCTTCATAATTACTGTTAAATGAGTGCAGACATTGCTGTAATTGTCAAACTATTCAGTCAAGCTCAAATGAAATCATTTGCATCCGTGTACCTTGAAGGTTCAGGTTGATTAAACCTTAACTACCTGAGTACGCATCTGCGTCTTGGCTGAAATGAAGAAATATGCAGCTTATGTGCATGTTAGTGTCTTTTTTAACAGAGTGACAATGTGCTGCAAGTAACTCCTTCTAGTGAAGCCTACAATGACAGATTATCCATCATTCAGAGCTAAATCCAACTTAATTTTGTTTAGTCCTGGGTTTTCACACAGATCAAAGGCTCCCCAAAAAACATGTCAATTCATCAAGCCAAGATAATTAATTACAACAGAGCGGACAATATTGAAGTACTATAATAAAGTGAACACATCAGACATGTTTTATTCTATGAAGAGCATAAACACGCTTGCTAAAGGTCACAGCAATCTGTTTATTACACTGCACTTCCATGGATGGACAAAAGGTCAACTGGTGTGGCTGAAAACATTTTACATATCAACTAACAAACCAACTATTCTCTCCAGCCTGGAAGCTGACTGGAAACATAGATGTGCTTTCATAAATCAGTGCAGCCTCATGCTAAAACATGACTATTGCAGTAACAGATGAGGCAAATGACAACACTGCGGCGCGGCTTTCATAAACAAGAAAAAAAATCAAACCATCAGAAGTGAAAAACAGTTGGACATCGCATGGAGAGCTCCATATCAGTGTGTGTTTGCACACAGAGGATCGACTGTCATGCCAGGAGGTGCCAAAGCAAGGCAGAAAGGCGTAACCATTTCTACAAAGACGCGGAGAACAAACAAATATACGCAAGCCTGAAATTCCACTTAAACTGACACAGTTTCCTCCTTTCTGCAACGTGTTGTCAAACTGCGGGAGCCTGACAGAAACAAACTGAGTCTCTGCTGAAGAAAATTAATGTGGAGAATATTCAAGTGGATGACAAGAGAAAGAGACAGGGCAGCAGAAAGAGGTGTCCGCTTTCAGTCAGCGGGAGTGAGGGGATGGACAGCAGTAAGCAGAAAAAGCATCACCCTGTCGCTTGTGGTAACAACAGATGAGCTCCATCAGGAGAGATGGAGAGAATGGGAAATGGGAAAAGACAAGAAAAGAAGGAAGACAGTTATAGACCCCCAACAAACCTGTAGCGAGAGAAAAACTCATCCTTACGGTTCGTTTCTCTGGACTTTCCCTTATTCCTCCTTCTAGTTTGTTATTGTGTTTTTGGTTGTTCTTTGCAAAGGCATCAGTGCGAAGTGGATTGTGTCCTCAAGGCAATAATATCAAAGAAGATCTTCCAAAGAAAAAAAAACTGACTGAATGCCTGCTGTAGCAGCAACAAATGTCGTAATGCTTTATAGCTCTTAATATGTGACACATTAATATATTTATGACTCACTGCTGAATCACATTTCTAGGCACTTCATCATTTCTCAGCACAGTAAGGTTTCGCTCCTATGATGAGATGTGCATTTTTCCTTGTTGTTGCAACACATGAAAAAAAAAGAATTTCCTTGGCCCATGTGCTTTCAAAAGACAAAACCCCCTCGTCCCGCCGAAATAAAAAGTAGAGATGGCATCACATGGCATCTTACAGCTGTTTTCAGCCCTTGACACTGCTACTGACATGCATATCAATTCTCTTATGTAAAATAATGAAGCTGCTATAAAAAGCCAGCAAAAGCCCAAGACAGAGAGTCAGTCTGCTGTTCAGTTTCTGTCTGACACACTCAACATTTTACCGAGAGAGGGTCTTTTGAAGAAGAAATCCTCTATGGTCAAGAGGACTGACAGCTGATCAGACGCACAATAGCGCCTGGGCATTTGCAGAATATCATGATACAAAATGAAAAAGGAAAGTCTAAAAGTACAGTGTTGTCAAAGTATTTCAACTAATGTCTGTACCGTCTTCTTCCGCTTATTTCAACTAATGTGGTTTATTATATTGGGTCTATGCTCCAGAGTAATATTTTCTGAACACATTTTTGAAGTTTAAATGCTAAAACTCAGCTTTAGTTACGTTCCGAAGGACACATGACAAATTAAGACGTGTGTTCAACATTTAATTACACTCCCGATGATGAATATACAGGGCATCTTCCGTTTTCTGCAGTTCACCTACATAGCTGGCCTGAATGAAAATCCATTACCACAGCAGAACTTTATCTTTTACAATTATGACAATTTACAGACCCTAAAAGATGGCACCAACATATTGTTCATGATGTTAGCATTTTTCCATTCTGTGCTGGAATTACTCAAATGTCCTACAAGTCACAACATTTTACACTAGAACTGCAAACTATGTGAGGAAGAAAGAAAAGTGAGCACTTTGTGACTTCTAGAGACATGAAGGGTCACTTTGCCTGAACTAGTAGTAAAAACTTTACTATCTGTAAACCAGATCGAGCAGATGATAGACTTCTGTTACTGCAGTACGGATGAAAATGGGCTTCCTTGGTATGAGCTGCAGCAAAAGGGAATTTGCCACAGCTTTGAACAATATATTAATAATGCAGCAGAGCCTTTATTCCAATGCATGCACTGTAGGGTCTGTTACTGCAAATGAATTTCAAACTTGAACAGCTTAAAGCAGCAAGATGGTGCATCCGCACATATTAAACATCAACGTACTTTGCCAATAATTGAGAATCCAAATAAGTTAAAGTGCAAGTTTTTCTAGTTTGTTATAAATACTAGATATTATGTGTATTTATGCAACGAAAATTGTGAATAAACTCAAAACAGAAACATGCCACTTGCTGTAGACTCCCAATTAAAAAAGCTAAAACTAAAACTAAATACAGACAGATTTTCTTTTGTTATACTGTTCTAAAAATATTTAGGGTGTCATTTTAACCTAGACTGTCCCATGCCATTATTCCTCTCCTCTGCATTGTCAATTACAACTATATGTACTAGTTGATGCAAATGAGACAATCTGGCAACTTCTAATGACTTTTCAGACAGCCGTTAGACACTTTTCTTACTGAGCTGTTAGCAACACTGGGCTTTATCTGATCACGTTTGACACCATTTCTAAAGAACACAAGCTTTTCTACATATCAATTGGACAATGCTCCCCTTCATTCTAGACTTTTCTTATTCTGGTACAAATTTAATCTCAGAGTTTAAATCCTGTGTGGATCCATGTTTCTTATTGTTATTGCTTTACTGAATGAAAGATCAATGCATCACTTTGTGTTTTTTAAAGTCAACAAAACTCTGACTCTTAAAGGTTAGTTAAGCAGATGAGATATACTCAGTCATTTAATAATGTTCTAGCTCCAATGGGATTATTTATTGAACCTAAAAAGTAGCTGGGCAGAAAAACAAGACGTGTTTAGATTATGCTTTCACTTGGTTCATATCAAGTCACTGAGGCTTTTGGACTGCAAGCTGGGTTTTAAACACACTGGAATGATAAAACCTGTAGTGCTGTGGCGCAAAGGTGAGTTGGAAGGAGTGTTCAGTAAAATGGAGACACCATTAAGAGGTAAACTAACGATTAGCCTCATCTATATAAAGGAGCTGAGACAGAGGGTCAGTGGGATTCTGGAGTTCTCACAAATTCTGCAGATCTGTTTTTTTATGTCTAACTTTTTGTAATAAACCTTTTTATTCATCAAGCTCATGCCCAGAGTCACATTTTGCATCCAAACCACTCATCTTTACATCAACCTTTTCATGATACAACTCAAAAAACATCATTGTTAATCGCCTCCATCCAGCTACGACCGGTTAAACAGGTAGGGGATCCTTACTTTGAGACTGAAGAGGAAAGAAAATCAAAGACTGAAGGTAGCTGCAGCTCAGTTTTGGCAGAACATTACAAAAGATGATGCCAAATGTCTGGCTGATGAGTGTAGCCGACAAACAGCAGTCAGAGAATAAAATAATAAAGAATGTTTGCTTATTTTGCTCAGATACGTAGTGTCGTCCATCTAAAGGAAACAAATGTAAAGATCTACAAACTAAATGAGCTTTTTAGCCTAATTTCCTTTACTTCATGTCAAATCCAGTATGGTACCACACAGAGCTAACACTGGTTTAACTCTCTGCCGCTGTTATCCAAGTTCGGCATAAATTAGTTGTCACTTTTGAATCAGTGTAAGCTTGCACCCTGTAATGAGTCTGGGTGTTAAGATGTCAGTAAACCGTGTCACCTGCTGTCAAGATGGCTGAAATCCAACAAGTTGAACTCCCGGTTGTCCTGAGAGTGGTAGATTGTGTCCACGTCCTTGAAAAGAGACAAAGATAGAAGGCAAAAGAGAGAAAACTATTAATGGAAGCCAACATCCTTTAAAATAAAAAAAAATCAAACCAACTGGTGCTTTTGTGAAGTCAGTAATGCCTTCTCACCCACTGCACCTCTTCTTTGCAACCAATTCCATTGTAGTCACAAAGAGCAGCATATGTCTCAGAGAAACCACCTAAAATGTGAGAAGAAAAAGATACAAATGTATCTAAACAACATAACAGATCAGAAATGGCAATACTGGGGAAAACGGGTAGAAAACAGAGAATTAGAGAGATGAGAGGGTGCAGGCCAAAGATGAAAGACTGTGATAGTCTGCAGAAAGATTAGCTGTAAACACTGAAGTGAGATAAAACACAGAACAATACCATCAAAGAGTTCTTCTATTAGATTAAGAGGATTACCATCAGGAAGCGAGATCATCCACTAACTTTTGTCTTCTGACCCAGTTAAGGACAAGTCAGTGGTCACTGCAGTGATTTCTGTGTGGATGTCCCTTTGCATGTATGCACATGGAGGAGGAAACTGAATAGTAAGGGACTAACCGCAGGTTTTCGGAGGCTCCAATGATGATTCTGAACTTGGAGAAAACTTGTGACTTCCATCGGGGATGTCTCCCTCTGCTCGACAAATAGGAGGACTGAAAACAACAAGTTGAAATATAAACAAGATTCCCTTAAAATCTGTATAGTTTGTCCAGTGGATTCTGTATCTGTGCAAAACCTAGAATCCTCCAAATGCATCTGCACTATGCTCTTCATCGCAGTATCTGTGTATTCTGCAGGAGTTCTACATCACCAACATGTGTTGCTCCACTTTGAGGGCTTCTGATCTTAGTTCAAGTTGTATGAAAGAAGCAGATTATTCTGTAGTAATTATCTTTCTTCCCTAAACTGTGATTGAGTTGCCCTCAAGCAAGGCATTTAAACTTCCTGCTTAAGTAGTGCCCTGAAATGCCATTAGACTAAACACAAAGCTGCTCCCAGGCTTGAATGATTTACCAAAATGCAACCCTCTAGTTCTGTGAGAGCATTCCCTCTGCAAGACATCAGCATCATAATAATCATCAGAGAAATGCATTAACAGACATCTCGTTTAATAAGTAGGAGTAGCTCACCAATACAAAAACCTGAAACTCATCGCTAGCCGCAAAATAAAACACACAAATAAATAATATCTTTTAGATTATCCTGGCGTAGTTGCATTGGATAAGATGCTCATTTACATCAGTTTTGTGGTTGAGTGGAGATGGATGACGCATAACTTGTGTCAAAGCTGCTTTTGGCCTTGCTTTGGTCATGAATAGATTAATAAAAGAGTATGACTGAAACTCAGAGATGCTGTTGGAAGATGTTCCTCCAAACAAATGCAAAGGAGCATATGCTTTAGCTTACCTAAACAGTCCTCACTGAAAACTGTGTGTGTTACAAATATGAATATTGTAGTACAATGCAATACTAAAAAAGACATTTAATGTGTAGTCAAGTGAAGGATTGGGCTCATAAACCCCAGTAAACACTGTGCTCATCCATAATGCTGTGCTTCTTTTAAGTGCTTGAATGTTGTTTCTATTCTTGGTCGGATGGTCGAGACCAAACATGCACACATAATGCTTCGCTTCCCCTGTTTTGCACATTTTGAAACGATTACAATATCATACTTCCAAATTTAACACACACCATCCTTAATCCTGTTTGTCAACAAATCACATGGAACACCTGACCACATCCATGACCTTAATCCCTCCCTTACCACCATCCTCATGTTATTTTTATACTACTTGCATTCTGCAGTTCAATTCAGCTGCACCAATCAGTTACTTAGCTGCATGATCAAATTGACAACTACATCCACCCCTCCCTCCTCCGTTCTCTCCACTCTTTATTCTTTTTAAATGATCTCACTAGAAGCAATCATCTGCCGTAGTCCTGATGGAAAATAGCCATTCAAAAGGAGAGTACAGGGCGGAGATACCATTGCGCAGATCAATATCAAGAGTAAAGTCAATCCCGTTGCTTTTAAAATAGTGGATGAGACCCAGGAGAGGGCATGTCCTCTATTTTGCTCTCTACTTATACAGCCACATGATCTTAGGGGGAAAAAAATTCAATGACTCAAACACAGTACTATGCAGGCTTTTCTGTGATGCGCACACAGTGCAGAGGAATTCAGCACCCGATTTAGGATTATGCAAAAAAAATAGATTTGTGGCTGGAGGGGAGGAGTCGACGGCACATGTGACTATGCACACTGATTTTAACTGCTTTTACGCAGAGTAACAGCCAACTCTGTACCAGCTGGCCAATTTCATTCAAGCAGTGCTGGTTTTTAATGTGTCCTGTGACACAGAAATGGATTGGATGCAAAATACAACAAGACAAGAATCAATGTGACTGTTGGGGATGAAAACTGTTGCTGCCAGCCAGTCAACACACAGAACAGTGTTGTTGTTAATGTTGGCCTGCTTGATTTTGCATGTTGGCACATAAAAACATAAAAGCACAAAGACTCATTTGATTTCCAGAGGGCTTACGCATAAATCGAGTTGTTGAAGACTCTGGAGAGGGCATAGTTGATGTGGCTGACCATATGATCCAGCTGGTCCTGGGTCTGTAGTCTCAGCGTGTAGGTAGTTTTGTCTGTATCGATTATAACCTGCATATAAATATAGCTGTTTATTTCGACTGTTGTCATGTAAAATTATACTTAGGCCCGCGTATTAAGGAAGTGTGACTCTCACCTGGTGTTCGGGATAAGTGTTCATTGCCCGGATTTCCAAAAAGTTGAAAGTGACTTCCACCTGAAAAAATGACAAACTTTGTGATTAATGCTGACAGACATATTCCACTTCAACATGATCCATTAGGCTCATATTTGTTTCTTTACCTCTCTTTTAGTTTTGTCCAAAAATATTTGTACTTAAAGTAAAAAAGTTCTTAAAAAAAACAAGAAATAAGTAAATGGCCTGTTAAATGTTTGGCCGTGCCAAGTATGCTACAAGCATTCAAGAAAAACCTAAAAATCAAAAGGAGCTCATTTAATGTTGACGGTGTCCACAATTTAGGTTTCCCTTGTTAACTTGGAAGCTTCCAGTTTGTCAAGTCCTGAGAAATGCAGCTGTGTTAAATATTCAGATTCTTAATCTTACATTTGAGCAAATCACAAGTACTTGCCAGGACCTTTGATAGTAAACCTGGAAAACATTTATACAGAAATATTAATTAAGTCGTTCATTCAGCTAATGTTAGCCTCATTAATGCTACTTGTTTAAAATCTGATGACTGTGACAAAACTGATGGTAAATTAGATTATTTCTGAACTTTTAGAGGGTGTTTGTTGAAAAAAGTTCACGTTTGTCCTTTATTGCATTTAAATTAAAAATGGGTAATTTAAGGCCTTGTGTTGTCCTAACCAAGCTGTTTTTAAACCCCTGTTGCTGTGTAACAATGTCCATCATCCTGTGAAGCTTGATATCTTTCAATCCTTACAGACCATATTATATGTTAAACAAGGTAATTTAAGTCCCACGTTCAAAACAGATTACTGAATATCAAAGAATTAGGGACCATGGTAACAGTTAATGAGTTATTCGAAAGCCGTTAGCGAAGAGTATGATAACCCAATTCAAGGTGTGCACACTCCAAAGTGTGTTTACTGTTAGTGAAATGGGACTGTCTACCTAGTGTATGAGGTTACGTTTAAGACTGAAACAGTCCAAAGCAAAAATGCAAAAGTAGTATTTTGTTCTCACTTTAATTCCACGTGTACACGACTGTTTTGGTTGGGGAAATCTGCATGCATACGGAGACGCAAAAGTACACAAATCTTCCAATTTCCCGCACGCCCAGTGTGTAGGTGCCAGCACTACCAAATCCCAATGCCTTCACTTCTACATCTTTATTTCCTCTTAAGACAAGCACAACCAATCAAAACAACATGGCGAAGCGCACCAGCCAGAATAATGACTCTGTGTGATGAATGCATCACATTCATTGACTGTATATAAAAGATTGCATTAACTGCTGGTAGCATAACTTGGAGTTCCGCCATTTTGTGTTATTGTTATCTTGACCTTGCTTGTGATTATGACGTTATCTTTATGTGAGCGCAACACACTTTTAGTTGTCAACCGTTTAGACGGCAACAACAGATTAGAGTGTTGTCAGGATTTCCACTCTGGAGGGCATTTTGCGATTTTTGCAAATTTGACTTTTGCGTTTCTGATTTTT
>JBAMHX010000009.1:6516462-6535602 GCA_037177515.1 Pseudomugil tenellus | reverse complement strand
TGTTGTTCTTATTCTCAGATGTAAGTCGCTTTGGAGAAAAGCGTCTGCTAAATGACTGTAATGTAATGTAATGTAATTACCACTATCCAGGAAATATTGAGGCATAGTCAATGTAAAACACTAGGATATTAATTCAGAATCATATCCCATTCATATAAAATATCTTTAGCTGCTCCAAAGTTCATTATAATTCCACGTGCCACAAAAATCTGAAATTCAATTAAATTAAAATCAATTCAGCTTTATTTGTATAGTGCCAGTTCACAACAATGTCATCTCAGGAGAATCAATCCATCAATCCATTCATCCATTTTCTTAACCGTTTCATCCAATTCAGGGCCTCGGGTAGCCAAAGTCTATCCCAGCAATCATCGGGCGAGAGGCAGGGTACAGCCTGGACAGTCTGTCAGTCCATCACACAGCAACACAGAGACAAACAAGCAGACCAAACAGATTCACATTCACTCTTGGTGACAATTTAGAATGACCAAATAACATAACATGCATATGCAATCTCTGGCTGCCGTTGGTGACGCTAATGTGGAAGTTGGATTAATTGCAGTTCACGCTTCACCAGTAGATGACTGGCACCAATAGCGAGCAATCCCCATAGACACCCATGTTAAAATGTCAGATTTCACAGCTGAAATAAACATGTTTACAGAGTGGTTCCAAAAACTTTTTTCAGTTTAATAGGTCCAATTTTCTGTCATGTAAACTTTGGGGGGGGGCACTTCGGTTTCAATGTTATTATAATCTTAAATTTAGAGGCGTGTCCTTTTGACTGATGTGTGTTAGACCGCTATCACTGGTTACAGTTGCGTACTTCCTGCTGGCGCCACCGTGATGGAGCCCTCTCAGCTCTACCTTTTCATCCATTTTGGGATTTTCCGATAATGACGAAACAGCAAGATGGCGACGGTAGGACACAACTATTGGCTTCATTTTCGCTCTTCAGAAACCTATGGGAAACGTGACGTATGCTCTGTCCAGTAAATATGTACAGTCAATGGTTTGGATGGTGGGAGGAAGCCAAAGTACCCGGCAAGAACCCACACTGGAGAACATGCAAACTCCACACAGGTCACTTTCCGAGCCAAGGGTTCACCAGGAACCTCCTTGCTTTGAGGCCACAGTGCTAACCATGCAGCCTTTATAGGCATCAATTCAAGGTAATATATAACAAATAGACTAATTAGGAAAAACCAACAGCTTGCATTGAAGCTGCTAGTGTAATCCAATCTTCCATCCTGAGTATGCATGAGTCGACAGTGGGAAGGAAAACTTCCTTTTAACAGGAAAGCAAAACCTCCGGCAGAACCCGGCTCAGGAAGGGCAGCCATCTGCTTTGACTGGTTGTGGTGGAGAGGAAAGTCAGATCAACATACATGCAGTAAAAGGAAATTTATGTTATAGATGTCAATATTGTGGAAGAAAGAAGCAGACAAAGTAAAAGAAAGCGCTCGGTGCATCCTGGGACATCCCTCAGCAGTTATGCCTATGACTGCACAAGGACGGCCAGACTATCCCTAACTATAAGATTTATTAAAATGAAGGTCTTAAGCGAAAGCTTGATTTTAAAGGTAGATAGGGTGTCTGCCTCCCTAACCTAAACTGGGATCTGGTTCCATAAGAGAGGGGCCGAGGAGCCTGATAGCCGAAGGCTCTTCCTCCCATTGTTTTCTTAGAGACTCTGACCCAAGTAGACCTGCAGTCTGAGAGCAAAGTGCTCTGTTTGGAATATATGAAACTATGAGATTTCTGATATACAATGTAGCTTGGTCACGGAGAGTTTTACGTGAGACGAATTTAAACTCGTAATCTATGTTTACAAACTGAAATCTATCAGACGATTTAAACCAGCTTAGTGAGCTCCCTTTAACACTAATAACATGTTCCAGCCTCTGTAGCAGAATGTAGTGATTTATAGTGTCGAATGCAGCACCGAGATCTAAAACAATAAGAACTCACAGTAGCCCTTTATCTGAGGTCATAAGAAGATCATTAGTAACTTTCACCAGTGCTGTCTCTGGATGAGCTCTAAATCCTGACTGAAATTCCTTAAACAGATTGTTTCTGTTCAGATGAGCACATAGTTGAGTTGAAACTATTTTCTCAAGAATTTTAGACATGAAGGGGAGGTTGGATATTGGTCTGTAATTAGCTAAAATTTCTGGATTAAAAGTTGTGGGTTTTTTTTTTACCAAAGGTTTGATTATAGCTGTCTTAAATTGTGGTCTATGGTCTGAATTAGATGCAGATAACAGGGAATGTCAGTGAGAAAATGGCAAAAGTTCTGCTGAACATCTTCAAATAAACAATTAATTTTCTATCGTTAAAAGTATTCAGATTCATGTTGATGCCACCATGACAATTATTATCTACATAACAGTAGCTGTCATTGCCTAGCAGAATCTCAGGGCTGAAACAAGACTTTACAACTTTGTCTGTCAGCAAGAAGCATAATGTGTAAGTAAGTAAGTAAGTAAAGTTTATTTCTATAGCGCCTTTCACAGACGATGAACATCACAAGGTGCTTTACATCAATAATTTTAAATATGAATGTGACTACTGCTTTTTGCTTTATGACACTGTGTCACATGACAACTTGATAGCAACATACTGAAAGAGAAACATGTTATTGGAGGAAATAGATTTTTTAAAAAAATCACAGAAAAAGAGATAAGATTGCATTTAAGAGAACCAAAGTGATAGAAAGTTAAAAGCAGCTTTAAGAAATACATACAATTTTATCCAGCTATTTTTCTACTAGCGCTTGTTGACAAGTGTATGGACTTTGACATGGAGTTGTCAAGAGCATAGCAGATGCTGAATTTTTAATATCTGAAAGCAGGGCTGAAAAATACTTTCAACAACACACTATGCCATGTCAAGATGTCGATTATGCTTAAATTATAAAAGATCATCATAATAAATGAGATCATTGAGCTAATCACACTAAACATTGTAATGATAATTGTCTGGAATCCACCCAAGTTTGCATGATTAAAAGTTAATTTTACACCAATTTTAAAAGGAAATGCCTCAAGGTGTCCATTTTCAAAAGATTTAATGAAGCTCTGATTACAATACTTCAATTTTGATTTATTTGCGGCATCGATTTTTATATCACCCTCTCATTGCTTATTCAGGACTTTCCACATCTCTGCTCTTTATTTTATTGACAGCCATGTTTGCCTATCTTTCACAGAAGCTATAAAAACAAGCAGCTGCAATCTATATTTTGCACCACAGCATCCACAGGAGATGGCAGACAGTGTGACAGCTGGGCTGTAAAGCATACTGCGTCTAGAAGTCTGTAAAATTTATGAAATTGTCTTGAGACTTAATAAAGAGTTGTCTTTCAGACTTAATCACAGTCTTTTTGTGTTGAAGCTACTCATAGGAGTTCATTATGACCCTTTGTAACTGCAACTCAACAGGGAATTTGGACTAATAATGGGAAAAATGGAAAATGCAATCATAGCTGCTTGGACCTGGAGAACAGTGAGCTGAATATGAGCAGCTGAAAGAATTAGAGAAATGTCTATTCTCCATCCAAAGGGGATACTTTATTATTTCATTACTGTTTTTTTTCCCCGAAAAAAAACCCCAAATCACTTTATTTTTTCCAGTTTTCAGTTTTTCATGATATCCTCCAACAGCAAATGCACAAGCTGAAACATGGCAATGCTGCAAGAGGCTTTTTCATGTAATGTTCAAGCCAGGGGGCAAAAAAGTAGGAGGCAGGCAGAGCAGATTGATGGACGTGGATGAAAGCAAAGGAAATCGTCACTGACTCCGAGGCTTCTGAAGCGAGATGTCGGGTAGGATGGGGAGGATCAAGGTTTGTAATAAAAGGAGTAGCTCAAAATATGTGGTATAAACTTGGATAGAGCAAAGTGCATATTCTACACAAATCCTATGATCTCAAGAAATGATATGGGGAAAAAAAAGTCAGGATTCAATGGAATTATGGCTTTATGTAATGCCTTCAGTCACAAACAGTCTGTATTGCTATAACAACTTCAACTCGTTGCTGAGGTCATGTGCATCTCCAGTGCCGAAAAGGCTGGGTCATTGTGCAAATATAAACTAAGAAAATCTCTTTAATCATTATTTCACCTTTAAAAAAATAATGGAATGTGGGCAAGAAATTGCTGGAAAAGTGAAAAAAAGAAGTAGTGGTGGAGTAATTAGGATAAGTTGGAACACAACTTGGTGTGAAAAAGCACCTGAGAAAGTCTCTTGGGAGTAAAGTTAGGCAGAGGTTAAGAAGACTTAGGACCAATTTCAGAATGACGTTTTTCAATAAAAAGTTTGAATAATCCTTTATCTCCAGTACATTTTAAAGCATTCAGAGCATATTGAAGCAGCCTTCAATCGTTGCACCCCCAACTGGCACTGCTCCAGGAACAGGCATGAACCTGTCATAAAAATCACTGTATGGGTTCAGGAACACGTCAAGATATCAGTTTGTATAAACAGCTCACCATGAAATTCACAAACGCAAGTTAAAGCTCCCATGCAAAGAAAAAGCCCTGTGTGAAACAGATCCTAAACCTCTTTCATCTTTTGTGCTCATTTATAATGGACTGAGGCAAAGTGTAAAACTGCTCTGTGATCAGACAAATTGAAATTAAAAATTCTTTTTGAAAGTCAAAGATGATGTGTCTTCTGGACTAAAGAGATAAGGACCATCCAGTTTGTTATCAGCACAAATCCAAGCATACATCTCCTGATGGTTTGGGGGCCACATTAGTTCCTATGGAACTGTTAGCGTGCACATCTGGAAACACACAATCACAGCTTAAAGGTATTATAGCAACATATGAACCCAACTGTACAACATGTTTTTCAGGGAAGACTGCACATTTCATCACGTTCAATGCTAAACCAATGCTTCTTTCTGTTGCTTGGCTTTACAGTAGTTTCTCGACAGAAACCATGAAATCAATAACCGACAATACAGGGGTCGCACTCCTCTTAGGTTCAGCTGGTTTCTTCAGTGCCCAGATGTCTATGGACAAAAGGAGCAGATGCTACACAGGTTAGATTTTAATGGTAGTCTGCAGAGTTTGAAGGTGGCAGACCTGTGATAAGGCTTCTTGTGGGCTGGGGTGACAGGAAGTACAGGAAATATGGAGGGGGTGGGTTGCGTGTTACTCAGTCTTGAGAGAGAATATAAGAACAAATGCTAATTTTAAAAGAAGAAGAAACATGCTGACTAGCTGACTAAACCAGAGGGAAAGGTGATCACAGGACCAAAGTGTAACATCAGGATTAATATTAGAGAAAGGGAAGGTTCAAAAGAACATGTCATGACAGAAATTATTAATGTTTGCATTTCCATTTGCATTCACATTCTTACATTAGGACTGTACGGTGGTGTGGTGGTCGGCAGCGCAGCTTCACAGTGATGTTGCTGATTTAAGCCTCAGATTAGATCAGTGCTTCTCAATTCCAGTCCTCAGCGCCCAGCCCCCCCCCCCCCCCCCCGCGGCCTTGCATGGCATGTTCCTACTCCACCACAGCTGAGTCAGATTGATGAACCTGCCCATCACATTCTTTGCAGCTTGTTAACGAGTCAGTCATTTATTTCAGGTGTGTTAAAGAAGGGTTGCTTCTAAAACATGCGAGGCGGGGGGGGGCCTGAAGACTGGAACTGAGAAGCACTGGATTAGATAGAGGACTTGCCATTCTTCCTGTGTTAGCGTTGGTTCTCTCTGGTTACATCCTCTCACTATCCAAAGACTTGCATGTTAGGTTAAATGGTTATTCCGTATTGTTCTTAAGAGTGAACGTGTGTGACTGTTTTTTTGTCACTCTGTGATAGACTTGGAGCCTGTCCAGGGTGTACCCCACCTCTCTCCCAATCATTGCTGGGATAAGCTCAAACTACCCGCGCCCCTTCATTGAAATAAGTGGTACAGATAATGGATTGATGGATGGACATTCTCCAACAACATGTGAATGTGTTACGTTCAGATGGATGAAGGATTGATTGTTTTTTTGTGACTAGAAGGTAAATAAATCATTTTACAAAATATAGCAACAGGACCTGTGCAACAAAAGCCGATAAGAAACAATCCATTAGTTAGTGGCTACATATTGAAGAATATAGCTGATTATATTGATTTTAAAAAGCAGATTACTAGTATTAGTGTTTGTAAATATCAATCATAGCTGCAGTGATAATCTTAAAGTATTGAAAATGGATCATTTATTTTTGTCTGTAGACTTGGAGCTCATTAAAACCTTTGCTCCTTTCCTTTAATCTCATCCATCCCAAACAGAAGAATTTCTGAGTGATGCAAGTTTTATAAGAAAACCGCTGTACAGCAAGTTTACACCCATTTAAACAACCCCATGGTCTCCAACACCAGGAAGGAAGCAGTTAATCCAATAACAGTAACAAACACATCGCCACGGTTTGCTTCTAAATGATCTTGCAAATATAATCCCATCCCTCACATTTGATTTGATTAATGCAATAAACCATTTAAACAAGCTATTCACCTCATTTCAAATTCAGTGCATTACTTAGGCAAGGAGTTCTGGCGCCTGAACCCCCGCTGTGTTAATCTCCCAACATGAAGGTTTAATTCCTCCTCCTAGTTTTTAAACTCTGAGTTCTTTGTGAACCCCCCCCCCCCCCCATTCCAAATTTTCAAAGACGTGCAGGTCAGACAGACTAGAGAATTTCAATTGACCAAAGGTGAAAATATGAAGGATAGTTTGAGCCAGTGAGTTACTCTTGTAATGAGCTGATGATCTGTGAAGGATGTTCCCTCTAGTCATAACGGGATGGGCTCTAGACACAGGTAGAATGAACAAGCAGGGGGAGCAGCTTAAAGGGTTGTGACTCCAGCAGGTGGCAGCAGACACAAACACATAAAAATGGCCCATGCTGGAGCATGCTAATATGGTTTCAGTTTCAGTCAACAGTCACAGTCCAAACTAAAAGGTTTCTATTAATAACAACATGACTGAGTTATTCAGACTGTGTCTGGTTCATATTCTTTTAGGAAATGATTTAATTATCTTTATTATCTGTAAGGGGACCTTGGGAGCACTGAAAGGCACCAGTAAATAAAATGCATTACTAAAGCTTTGCCAGCTATCCTTTAGAAAGAATATCTCTCATTGAAATATGTACTCTCGATCTGATTGGACAGGCAGTCAGGGTACCTCCCTTTTGGTTCATATCGATAGGTTGGAGGTATTCTTAAAAATGATTGCCCTTCTTTAAACCCAATCACTTTGTTCCAGCCTGAGATCATTAGGAAAAGACTTGATTGGTATTGCTATTTTTTTCTGCCTACACCTTTCCTTTGATTCTGACAAGTCTCCTACTCCTCATCCTAGAGAAAGGCACCCTCACAGCATGAAGCTGCCATCGCCATGTTTGACTATAGGGATGGCATGACTAAGGTAATGCTCTGTGCATGTTAGGGATTTGGGCCAAACAGTTTCATCTTTCTGTTATCAGATCAAAGGATTATTCTCTCTTTCTTTCTTAGTTGTCTGGGTGCCGAAAGGCACACTACCGGCAAGCTTTCTTGTGCTTTCTGGTTATAAATCCTTCAGTCTATCATGAAGTCTGGAAGTGCTGCACTGACAGCTGCTTCTCTGTTAACAACTCTGGATTCCACTGGTGTCCACGTAGGTTACAAATTCTTCCATTTGTTTTTGCAGATATGAAACGTTACAGAAACTCTTCTGATATCTATCAGAAGATCTGTGCTTCATGCTATGTAGTCTTGCTGATGTGTGTATAGCTCTTTCTTCTTTATGACCGATTTTTCCACTGACAAACAAAAACTGAACGCTTACTGCACTCTGTAAAGATAGGAGAGCACCCCTGCTGCTAAAAGCACAGGGTGTCAAGTTGGAGAGTCATTTTAAGGTTAACTGAGAAAAGTAATATATGCATCAGAGCTCATATAGTAAATATTGTGTCTTGGTCTTTGTTTATGAATAAATAGATAAATAAATGTGGCAAAAAAATACAGCAACAAATTATTGGAAAAAAAAACAGACAGACACTAAACAAAATATAGATACGCATTTCTTTTTGAAAACTTAAACACATTAAATAAATTCAACATAATATCTCCAGATATTTGCAACATTTCTGTCTCATTAATGCTGAAGGCAAAACAATCATGGAGGCCAAGGAGTAGATAACCCAAATATATAGCTCCAGCGAACAGCTAATACACTATGTATAATCAAGTCAGAGTTAAATATATTGTTTTAAAAAAAACTGTAAAACTGCTTGAGGAGAGAAGCAGCTTAAACTGTATCTGAAAAACTAGAGTAGAATAAAATAACCTCTATTTTTTTTTTTTTTTTGCAGGATTTCTAGTATGAAGTTATACATAATATGGTAAATAATTCAAATTTATTTAATCTGTAATGTGCATACTGGTCGTATAAGTGAGGGTGTACAGCATCACAAACACTGTGGGTACACAAGCAAAGAAAAACAAACAAGTCAGCAAAACTACAATTACCTGTAGTCGCAGGCTCTGGAAGAAGTCAATGTAATGGAGAATTAAAAGGAGAACAAGAGAATTTGACACCATATTCCCTGGCTTACACGATTAAAGCCTCTGAGCAAAAATGAGTCAAAAATTAATTCCAGCACCACACAGAAAAATAACATATACCATTATGGGGGGAAAAAGGATCACAGCATAATATTATACTGTTCTGGAATATTCTAGCAGATTAGGAAGTAACAGGTAAGGGTGCCATGAGTGGGTATAAAATCATCCTTCATTAAACGCATATTGTACATTTGTATAGTCTGGGGGGACTTCGGAAAAGGTCCACATCCTCCTTTTTTTTTCTTTCCTTTCATACTGAACCTTGCTCAGTCGAATAAAAATGCCAAGACATGCATGCTGTTACAACAGCTGCTTGCTATGGGTGATATTTTTTCATAAAAAATTAAGAAGAACAAAGAAAAACCTTCTTTATCAGTCGGCCTGGACCCAAAACAGATGTCTTTCCCTTTCAGCTGGCACATTCACACCTAATTAACAATAGAGCAATGCTACATTTATGTAGTGTTTGGGCTTCTCTTTTTACCTTGGTGTTCAAGGCTATTAAGATATTTTCTCAAGTTTGAGCAACAGGAGAGGCAGCGAGCTATCTAACATGAAACTAAATGATGCTTTCTACATCACTTTTTCTCTTTGATTTACTGCATGGGTCACCAACTCCGTCCCTTGAGGGCTACCATTCAGAAGATTTTACTGTTTTCTTGGTTCAACACACCTGATTTTGATGAAGACGTTCTCCAAAAACTTTTTACTATCTTCTGTGCTGCTATTTAATGAGTTACCGATTACATCCATCCATCCACTTATTCCTAAACAAGGTCGCTGGAGCCAATCCCAGCGGACAATGGGCGAGGGGGCAATCACAGGGGCAACACACACACACACACACACACACCTATGGGCAAGTCTCCAATCAGCCTATCCCCAAGGTGCATGTCTTCGGACTGTGGGAGGAAGCCGGAGAGCCCCCACGCGAACACGGGTTGAACATGCAAACTCCACAAAGATAGGCCACCGCCCAAGCCGAGGATTGAACCGGCAACCTGCTTGCTGTGAGGCTACAGTGGTAACCACCTCGCCACCGTGCAGCCCCCAAATGAAGTATATCTGTGAAAATAGACCAGAGTTCATTTAAAGCAGAGAAGACAGCACCAGTTTAAAAGTGCTCTAAGTCTCACTAAAAAAAAACAAAAACAAGTCATGACTCACCACCAAGGACATAATACCACTCCACCTCCTCTCCACTACAGCAGTAATACAATAAAGTCCCAACAAAATGTTGGGTACTGGCATTAAAATAAACTGTTATTAATGGTGTTACTTTGCTTCAGTTGCAGGCAATCTCACAGCTTACTCCTTCCATCTTTTCAATCCTTTACCGATGAAATGTTACTGACAGTATGTTCCTATTCATACTGATACTGGAGCGTATATTGGAATTTTAGAGATATATGCTACCATCACAATAAAGTTTCCAACACAGAAGTGGCTATTTGAGCAGGACGCTGTCAGATCTCATCCTGCAGGACTTACAACACCAAGTTATCATAGAAGCAGTGTGTGTCGAGCTTCGGTTCAGGAGGCAGGACCCCAAAATCTGACCCAAAATTCTGATTGCAAATTAAGAAGGATTTATCAAGTGGATTGAACTAAAGATGTTGCTGGTGCAATGGATGCGCAAACAGGAGGTAGGGGATTACTGAGGTGCCTGCTGGAGAAGAAGCAGCAGGTGAGTTCACAGGTGAGGACTGGGAAATTGAGCTGTAATGAAATGAGTTATGACCGTGAAGGTTTTTTTTGCAGCATATGAAACAAAGCCTTCTAAGCAGGTGGGAGTGCAGAATAACAACATAGTATAAGATCTCACAGAGCTGGTTGATGACTACAGATTATGTCCAGTGACCTGATGACATCCAATGGTCCACTCACCAGAAAAAAAAAACTTCAAACTCAACAACTGGAAAAACAAGATCAACTACAAAAACCTCCTATATATGCACAAACTCAAAGTCAGCCACACAGTACATCAAAAAAGCAGATGAACTGATACTGACTTAAGAGTGGATCAAAGGTTTAAGAAGACAGTACCAAAAGTCACAAGGGTATCTGCATGAGCCATCAATCACCACCTGGAAGTCACACCCAATGAAAGCAGGAGCAGGACACAAGCCAAACACACAGAAAAAAACCCCACTGTGCACTTCTGGTCTTGTCTCATACAGAAATGTATGTGTCACAGCTAATTTTTTGTGTTCAGTCAGATTCCTCCACAAACCTGCACCATGAAAGTTTCTCAACTTTTCCAGATTCTTACATAGTTTTTTTTAAACACCATGAAAATGCACAGAGGATAAAAAACTGTGCCGTTTGCCCATATGTGGAAAAATTTAAATAGTGCTGCCCAAAAAAAATACTTGAGAAGAAGAAAGAATGTTTAATACCAACACACACTTTGTGAGTGAGTTGTGTTTGATGAGTGGGCAGCTGACCAAACATGGACACCGCCTTACTGCAGCTGTCAGCTGGTAGCATTACTTCATGATCTAATAACAGGCACAGCTGATGAGAATGAATCCCCATGAACATTTCACCGAAGGCATAACATCCCCCCTCAACTTATTATTCCACTCACTTCATTGAACAATTAACCAATCTGACACAAAGCGCTAATGAACGTACTTAACTCCCTCTCTCTCGTATCTGTTTGTGTGCCTATAATTGGTTATCATGTTCTCTGCTTCTTTTTGAGTTTAATGATCATCTGTGTAAATAGAATCTGTCACCTCCCAACACATACACACATACATCCACAAACTTGTCTCCTGAGTCTTCAGCTGCCACAAAAACATTATTGCTGATATGATCACTCCGCTTCAGGCAGTCAACTAGTGCAACCTCCTGAAAACTGCTCCAAGCTGGCAAACCAGACACTATCTACCCTAACCATTTGGATGTTTTCTGCTGCTTATGTATATTTTAACAAAAGAGAGAAAAAAAGAAGCTGGACAGCGAAATGAATTATCAATTTTTCAAGACATGCACTGTTTCACTTAGGTCAGGTTGCGGTGGTACTTTTGTCCGCTTCCTGTTCCCAGATTGGATCCCTCTTCAACTTGTCTAGTTTCCCTCAGGCAAAAAAAATCTCTCCTGCTCCTCAGCTCATTGCATCCACAAAGAGAACCACGGAGAGATTTTGATGTCTTCTGATAGGATGGCTAACTACAAAAGAACTACATGGAGCAAAGACCACTCACTAGAGGAGCTGAATAGAATTGTTACAAGAAAAGCAAATTTCTTGCTATCTTTTTAGGAACACAATGAACATTTTAGCTTTGGTACAACATAATTCCTTAATTTAGGAACCGATCTGTGTTCACAGACGCTAAATACTTTAGTATGTAAATACGGATGAGAGAGCAAGCGCTGGGCTGCATGCTTAGCAGTGTCTTTGTATGATTAGTGGCTGGTATTAGGCAAATGCTCAATGCTTATGGAGGCATGATAAGGGATTATGCTGCCTCAAGTTACACCATGTCACCAAAAACAAGAAGCAATTTAAAAGAAGATTTCTGCGTAATAAAGCTCTCCTCCTTGCCAATGAGCAGTTTACCAGCAATCTGAAACATAAAAGGCACATGTATCAATGCACACATCTGACTTTGAAAGCTTTGTCCACCATCAACCAGCAGGTGACTCTAATTAACCACTTCTTTTTTCTGTTCCCCTGCCTCTAAAGTGTAAATACCTCTTGTGTAATTTACCCGTTTGCTAATTACCCCCTCCCCCACTCTAATTCCCAACCGACACCCAACTTTACCAAAACCAACTCCTGCTCCATGTCTCCCTCTGTTACACTATGGATTCCCTGTCAGCTTACTATGGGGAGATCGAAGTCTAATTAAGATTGTTAATGAAGATTTAATTTTCTACTTCAAAAGAATCAGTTAACTTAGAGAGGATTGTGCAGAGGACTGTAGGGGAGAGAAGGACTGAAAAAAACACAGTTTGCAGTCGCATTTTTGAGCTTCAGTTAACGACAAATTTCAGATTTTTAATACATTATTATTAATTCCTTTGTATGCAGTAAGGTTATGATTATTGTCAATGAGGAGTATCTTACCTGTGTTAGACAGCAGTTAGATTTCTCTTAGGAGAATCAGAAGCTAAAAGGCTAGCTAATGCTAACACCTTCTACAGCACAAGAGTGACTGCAGTGAGGATGCATTGTATTTTAAAGCTTACGTTTTTTAAATAGCGAAAAATGTGCTCTTCTGATTATCTTGGTCTGACAAGATTTTAGGTCCTGGATAGGAAGGCTCCCATCTCTTCACCCTAGTGATCCCTAACCCGTCTTCCAGCCTCACTATCCCAGATCTTTCCCTCCTACAGTGAACCTGCACTAAAATTAAATTGATCTCTGACAAGCTTTGCACAAGTCTGTCCATTAATTGGAGTTCAGTGTGTTAAGGCACTAACAGATTTAAAGTCTGGAGGACAGTGGGTGTTGAGGACTAAAATTAGGAACCCTTTGATTTAAGCTAAATGAAGTTAACCTGTTTAGTTTGGTTCATCCTTCTTCACCATCCCTCATCTATACATCCAAACATTCATAAATACTACTGATGCATTCTTACAATGTGCTCTTCATCCTCTCTCATTCATCTCTTCTTCCCTCCCTCATTATTCAACTATCTTCAACCCTCACCCATTCAACATTCTTTCCCATCCATCATCCCTTCACCCCAACCTTAGTCCATCCTCCCTCTCTCATTTGGCAAATCGTTATTTCTTCCCTTTCTTCCCTCCCTCATCCAGCCATCTGTTCTTCCATCTATCCCTTCCTCATCCATTCATTCACTATCATCCTTATCTCTCACCCACCTTTCCATCTCTCCCCCCTCCTTCATTCATCCATTTTCCACTTCTGTCCCTCGTTCATCCATTCATATATAATTTATGATTCCTCCATTTCTTCTCGCACCGCCTCCGCCGCCGGATATCCTTGGTGTGAAAGCAATAATTCGAACAATTTTCACAATTGGATTTTGATACTCAGTATACCTGTCTAGGTCCCCAAGAGGACGATCTGTATTGAATCTCACAATTATTGGATTTATGGTTTTCCCACCAGGTGGTGCTTTATGCACAAAAAAATCAGATTTTTGGCAAGATCTCGGGAACTATTCATCTCATTGACCTCAAATCAAGTGCAAATAAAAGGTCATGACCACAGGATACATCCTGTCCTGATCTCATACCGGGCTGGTTCAAAGTATCAACACCAGGTGTAGCTTTGGGACTGAACAAGTGCGACTTTATATTGTTGTATTGTATCAATGACACTCTGTCCTTCTCAGAATTATGACCACGTATGTCATTTGTACATGTTGGTTGATTCAATAGGGAATAAGAGGGTTGGGGGTGTTCAGGGATATACCCCTAGCTGTCGCTTCCAATATGATGCCACAAGGTTGACAAACCTATCTTTGTGCAGTTTTGCCCATTTCTCTTTGCAGTATCTCTCAAGCTCCAACAAGTTGGATGGAAAGTGTCGGTGAACAACTTTTCTTTTAAAAACCACTCCAGAGATCTCAGGCTCTGGCTGGGCCACTACAGGACATTCCCTGGGGGGTTCTGAAGCCACTCTTTCTATGTCTTGGTTGCATGCTTTAACTCATTGTCCTGCTGAAAGATGAATTCTCCCAGTCTGGTATAAAGAGCAATCTTAAACAGGTTTTCATCCAGGATGTCTCTGTATATTCCTGCATTCATCCTTCCCTCTATCCTGACTAGTCTTCCAGTTCCTGCTGCTGAAAATGATCCCCACAGCATGATGGTGCCACCACCATGCTTCACTACAGGGATGATATTTTGGCCTGGTGATGAGTGGTGCCTGTTTTTTTTTCCAAATATACCAGCTGGCATTCACTCCAAAGAGTTCAATCTATATCTCATCAGACCAGATAATTTTGTTTCACATGGTCTGAGTCCTTCTGGTGCCTTTTGGCAAACTCCAGGTGGGCTTCCATCTGGCCACTCTACAATAAAGGACTAATTGGAGGCTTGCTGAAGAGATGGTTGTCATTCTGGAAGGTTCTCTCTCTCCACAGAGGAATGCTGGAGCTCTGACAGAGTGAAAATCAGGTGTATTTGTCACCTCCCTGACTATCACCCTTCTCCCATGGTTACTCAACTTAGATTGCCGGCCAGCACTAGGAAGAGACCTGGTGGTTCCAAGCTTGTTCCACTTACAGATGATGGTGGCCGCTGTGCTCATTGGAAATTTCAAATAAATTTTTTCCGTAACCTTGCCCAGCCTTGTGCCTCGAGACTATCCTGTTTCAAAGGTCTGCAGACATTTTCTTTGTCTTCATGTTTGGTTTGTGCTTTGACATGCACTGTCAACCCTGGTACCTTATAAGTAGACAGGTGTACAGGATTTTCTAAATCATGTCTACTGAATCTACTGAATTTACCACAGCTGGACTCCAATTAAGCTGCTGAAACATCTCAAGGTTGATAAGTGGAAACAGAATGCACAAGCTCAATTTTGAGCTTCACAGCAAAGGCTGTGAACAATTATGTTCATAGGATTTCTCAGGTTTATTTTACTTTTAATACATGTGCAACAATTTAAAAATGATTAAGGGGTATTGTGTGTAGAACTTTAAAGAAAAGAATGAATTTACCCATTTTGGAAATAGGCTGTAACATAAGAAATTGTGTAAAAAATGAAGCACTGTGAATTACCCTGTATACAGGGTAATTGAATAAAAATTTGATTTGAACACAGTCCTGTCTCCATGTGGACAAACCTTAAATGAAAAGTAAAACAACAACCTCAATTTTGGGGTTAGTATGACATTAATTAAACAACTGTAGGCCTACATGAGAGGTTCTGAAGAACTGTTGACAGTTTGCAACACTGTCATGGCTTGAGTTAGTTCAACCTCTGCTTCCTCCAACAGTCACTCAAACAGACCAACTTGTTCACATTTTCTAGTG
The DNA here is from genome assembly GCA_037177515.1 of Pseudomugil tenellus. Lineage (NCBI taxonomy): Eukaryota > Metazoa > Chordata > Actinopteri > Atheriniformes > Pseudomugilidae > Pseudomugil > Pseudomugil tenellus. The sequence continues at coordinate 6,520,024 of JBAMHX010000009.1, read as the reverse complement.
ACAGACTAGATCGCCTCTTCTGTACAAATTGGCTTGCTAATGAGAACAGTTTCTCACACAGAACAGTAGTGGGAGGAGTCCCCAAGTATTTCCGGACAATGTGGGCTGTTAATGGACAGTGGTGTGTTCTGACCATCACTTTAGTGGACACTGATCCAAGCTAGCACTGTGCTCTACCTTGTACCTCTCCACAGCAGTGTTTAGTGGTGTCTACTCTTCTCACTCTGATCTCATCAGTAGCGGGATTGTATTTTTCTTTGGTGGCTCAGGGTTCTCCTCTCTGTCCAGCTGCAGAGCAGATTCTTCTCCCCTCAGCGACTCATCACCAAGCTTTGTCTGGCTCCCTCTCTGCTTTGGGCAGGCACTTGAAGTCTTGCACCTGAGGTGGATCCAAAGCAGTCGCCACCTTTAATATAAAAAAAACATGATGAAATGTTTTTTTTACTTTTCAAATCCAACCTCCATATTTTTGTAACTCATTCATAGATTCATTGAACAATCTACTGGCTTAAAAACATTTGTACTAGTCAAACAATATAGTTATCTTCTGATCAGTCTGACATACTGTACCTTCAGCCATTCCAGTTTATTTTCTCTCTCCACTGGATTAAATCTTTGGTGAAGGCAACCTTGAATCACATAATGTAGGCAGGATCCTCATCTGAGATCTTCATGGCTTGCTGAAGCTTCTCATATTCAGCATTTGTTGGGAGGGTCAGTTTGTGGTTCTGCTCGGACAGCGTTGACTGTACTGCGTTTACATACCGTGGGGAAGTTGGTTTCAGATTGATCATTCGGTCAGGCATTTGTGGGATGATCTGGTTGGATATCAACCAGAAACCAATTTCACCATGGTAACTTATACGGACTATTAGAAAACAAACAAATACTATATATTAGATAACTTACCAGGAGCTAACGAGTGAAGCACCCAGCTAGCATAGATGAGGTGTACAGTTACACCAAGGCAGCCAGCTACATCTGAGCCTACTGGCTCAGGTATACATCCACATTCACCCACATTACAGCCGTCTTGACTAGATATACATCCTCAATAAAATTTCAAAGTGAAATTCATAGCTTGCTCACTATGTTGATCCAGCTCTCCCACACCCAACAAAATATATTAACGGTGCTAATTTTATGATCATAGATAAGAGTCTCGTAATAATGCACCACGTTAACGCCCTTAATGGCCCAGCATTAATGTATATATTTACACATACATACTTTTCCTCATCCATTCATCATGCCTCTTCTTTGTGATTCTTTACCCTTCGTCAACTTTTTCCCCTCTTTCATATCATTTGTTTGTTTTTTTAAGGTACTGTCAGCGATGGTCCTAATGACTAGTTAATGGTCATTGACATTCTGAAACACAACCCATCCCACATTTAATCATTTCTTCTGAGCCCCTACAAAAAGAAATGGCCCAGATGAACCTGCCAGATATCCATATCTCCCATGCCTTCAGAGAGGAAATCTACAGAATGGAAATTCTTTGCGAAGGAGGTGTGCTTTGACCACAGTCAACTGCAGGAAAAACATTGACAGCTTATAGCATATAAGTTGTTAAAGTTGAAAAGATACATTCAACCTCACCTGCATTTTCTGATGCTTTATGTGTGTTTAGAGACCTTTAAAGCTCTGCTCCCACTTAAAATTCTAAGATGTACAACCACAACCACAGTCTATAAGGAAGCTATTCTTACACTAACACTGTGCCAAGTAGCCAGAAGTATGGTGTGTGTCAGAATAGTCCAAACAGAATGAGGAATTTCCATGTACTTGAACTGTCATATACATACCCACCAACTCATGTGTCCTGCATTCCAACACTGCAGCACAAATAGTGTGTATGCAGATCTCCAGCACAGTGTATAGTCAGGCATTCCCAGATGCACAGCTTTAACTGAACCCATTTTATCTTCAGCTCTGTCATTATGCTATGATCAATTATGCAGGCTGTAATTATTGACAGTGCCATGACAGCACACCTAGCTTACTGCAATGCAGTGTTTATGCTCGAGGGAAACTGAAAAGATGCACATAGAGGAGCTGTAAACTGATAAGAGTGTTCTGGTGGCTACATGTTGATGTGTTTTATCTGCTTGGTAGTAAGTTAAAGCTCTGTTTTGCCTCCAACTGAATTCCTGACCTCTTTAGATACAGGATGCTGCATCCATGGGGGCAAGCCAGCCTGAAGAATCTCATAATTATGGGAGCGCATAGCCTCTGACTGAGATGGCAAAGGCTTTTTCTTCAGCAGTCTGCAGCATCAGCTCTAACCCACTCACAAATATGATTTTATGTAATGCAACAGACTTGCATATTAGCTGTTAATATAGTTCACTCTAACCCTCTCCTCTCCCTCTGCCTGACTCTCTTTTCTGACTTCAGGCGGGAATTATCATTGTAATCAAGCTAAGACCCAGCTAACATGATCATTCTCTAAACCATCATGTAGTAATAATCTCCTCCTTCATATTTGATTATTGTAATATATCTTTTTAACTAGCTATTCAGTCACACAGCGATAGTGGACATTTCTCCAATCCATCAAAGAGCAGGACAAAAGCTGCAGAATTCAGGAGAGTTGCAAAGGTTGTTTAAGTTGCCTCATAAATTTGGTTGCAGGTGTCAGGTTTGGTCTATTCGCTACTGCTCTACAGTTCTAAATTTCTTTCTTTGTTTTCCACAAACAGAGAATCCTCCCCCTCTGTCTGAGAGCATGATTATTCTGCAGAAATATCTGTCTGTCCTCTGTTACTGACCTCATATCTCCCTGTCGAGGGATATGGCTCCAGACAAGATGTTCCTTCATCTGTCAGGTGCACGTACACACGCACACACACCCACCCACCCACACGTCACACAAACTGCCTGTGGTTTGGAAGTTTCAAAGGGTCAATTTGACAAGGCAGACCTACCTACTCACAACGAGACAAGTGCTCACAAGGTGCTCTCACATTTGTATGCACTGCAGGTTAGAAAAGCACATCTCTCAGTAGCCCTCTCCTTCTGGCTCTTCCACCAAATCTCATAAAAAAACAGATAAACACAAGCAGCAGTGGACTGATTAGTGAGAAATTTGGGAAACAGAGTAGGTTTGACTCTTCCTTTTTTTTAAATAGTTCCTTTTTTATTCAAATTTACAAAAAGAAAAAGTACAACAGAAATAAATACACTCTTTTCAGCACACAATTGTGGAATTAACATCGTGCAGGAGGGTGCAGAACCAATGGGGGTCAACCTGGTTTTAGTAAAACGGACCTTTGAGGGCACAAATCAATCCCACCTTCCATCATTAAGCTACATACTGTAACTACATTACTGCTGACTCTTGTATTTTATGCAGGACCACACAATCTTCTGAGTTTTTTTTTAACAGAGTAGGGGAGAGTGGGGTAAGATAAGCCACTTTTTACTTATGTAGTCCTGGAGGTAAGGAAAAATGACACAGAAGTAGAATCAAAACATATTTCTTTATTTCTGGATGTCTCCTATCAAACTTAATTATCAAAATAAATCTCTGACAAAGCTGCCCAAAATAATAAGTTCT
>JBAMHX010000009.1:6503392-6513404 GCA_037177515.1 Pseudomugil tenellus | reverse complement strand
TTACAGAATAGTGACATTTCTGCAACAATGCACCAAATGGGTGCATGTTACAGTATGTGGCAAAACTCCTCTCTGGAGTAAAATAACTATTTGAGGGTTATTATTAGAGAAAATTAGAGATTTTTCCTAAGGCAAAGAAAAATGCAATATTAATTTGGTATTTGAGTTCCAACGCCTGAAATGCATTAAAGATGAAAGAAGCCATTTTCCCCTAATGTACACTTTATTAAATTCTCAAAGAATGGTAACTATCTATAAAGCTTTAATAACTCTTAGGAATTGGGATATCATTACATATTTCATTTTTATGACATTATTTTACTTTTGGAGAAATGTGTTTATGGGTGAAATGTGTTTTTTGAGATGGGTTTGAATGTCTGAAAGGAAGTTACCCTCACATCACAGCATTTCCATCAGTTTGGTTCTTCACTGGGACAGCTGCCCTGTAACTACAGCCCTGTTCTGCACAACAAGCTTCTGCCAGAGAACACATGTAGAGTTAAATCCTTGGCTGGTCCATTTCAAAGACAAGAGCTAAGGCATAACAAACCCATTTACAAATGTTGAATACACTGTGTTTTTTTAATCCAGCTCAGATAGTCCATTTTCTAATCTACAGCACATACAGATAGTCCCAACAGTGCTCCATTTGGACATCTACTTTTTTTTTACTCTTTTTAATTTATATACTCTCTTTTAGCAATAATACTCAGTGGTATTTACATTTGAAATGCTTTTACATACAGACATGATATCTTTTCATTGACATCTTATAAAACAACTGTAATCTGTAACATGTTTTTAATGATCTATCATATAATATCACACAGTATAAAAGTGCATTCCAGCTAAAAACTCCAGCTTATTTGCATTATGACGTTTGATGACGACACAAAGCCTGTTGTAGGAGTCAATGTTGAGTTGTTCTCCTACGATTTTTGGGCAGTTTGACTAGTCAAGTGGGAAGTGATTGCCTTTTTTCTCTTATTTTTTAAGTCACCAACCTTCCCCTCCCTCTCGCTTATTTTTTAAAAATCATGCATACTTTATCCTGAAGGTGCACAAAAAGAGAGTGGGTGAAAGAGGAGGGGGCAAAGAACAAAAGTCTTCCATGAAAATACTGAGGCAATCTTAAACAAAGGATTATCATTACTCTGAAAAAAAGACGAAATACTCATTTGACTTCTACGATCTACTGTAGTACAATCAAAGCCTTGTGGTGTTAATCAGTTCTTTTGTGTCCCCTGTGTGTTTTTGTGTGTGAATCTCTGTAAACATATCAACACTCTACTACAAAAAGCTGTGGGGAGGGGGATGGCGGTGGGAAAGGGATCGCATCCCTAAATCGTTTGAATTTTTCACAATGTCTGTTTTCCTTGTAGGCTGGAAGGAGGGAGAATCCTTGGCAGGATTTAAATGATTCATCGTTTTCATTTGGAATGGAGTAGCAAGCTGAATAATTCACTTTTCTGCCGCTGCAGATGGAGTAAAACGTAACATTTTTCTGTACAATCGCCTCACTTATAAAGCCATTTCTGTCTCTATACATTCTTGTCATCCCATTTTCTTTTTATTCAAATATCATTTCCTTCCACCATGTTATCCTACTTTCCAAACGTCCTCACAAAATATTTACTCTGTCGTGTCGAAAACTATCCTGCAGCTTATGTAGCGCCAAACTAAAAGTCTCATCTTTGTCTCCGGGTATCGGGATTTCTCCCTTCCACTCGAACTCGCACACACTTATGCAAACGGACACACACACACATTTGTACTTCCACACACACAAGCACACATGCAGACACAAATGCAGGACGGGTAACGTCTTTCTTCTTGTTTCCTGTTGTTTCTCATTCCATACGTGAGAGCTGAATTAAATCGAGTCTGGGATGTTTGGAGTTGTTTTTCTTTGTCCAAAGCGTTTAACAAATTGTTGCTGCCCCGAGCCGAAGCAGCCTCGGCATTGTTTCAGTATCTGTGCTCAACCATATCAGCGTTTCAACACTTATTGCTTTAAATTACATCAATCACTCCCTCTCCTGCCCTCGCATTATCCATCCTCCCAAGGCTCATTTTTCTCTGTCTCTTTTTATTACTTTGCCTCTTCATCCTTCTCCCCTTTAACTTCTCTTCATATTATTCTACTTCTAGTTGGCTTTTCATCATTCTCCTGTTCCCTCTCTTCCTCCTTTGCCCCTGTTTGTTTAATTTTTCTCATCCTCAGTCTTTCCCTTCCTCTCCAGCCGGCTCTCCTCCCTCTGTTTGCTCTTTCTTTTCAGTCTCTTCTTTCTTGTATCTTTCTGTTTTGGAAATCTCTTCAACTTTTTCTTTGTCCTCCTTCTCTTTTTCCCTTTCTTTAAAGAGCTGGGCTAACTTTTCAAACTGGGGACCCCACTCTTCTAGCCCTACCCCCCAATCCTCCTTTTCTCCTTCACTCTCCAGAGAGCTGAGGGATCCGGCTCTGGATCCTGTCCCCTCCAAGCCGTACACCTGGACGGAGTCGTATGGTGGCTGCGAGGGGTCAAAAGTGACTTGGGCGAGCCGCAACCGTAGGAACTCACCCACCCTCAGGGCCAAGGAGGGCCCCCCTGGCCCTGGTGGCCCTCTTGCTGCCTCCATTCCTGGAACCCAGTTGGGCTCGTAGCCCATTACTCCACCATATGCTCCTCGTGGCTGCCCCGGAAAAGGTAAAAGCTGGGGGCTCATATCTCGTCTGCCCAAGACATAACCCCCTAAACCCACTCGATCACGCCAGTCCCCGATAAAACCAGCTGTGTCTGGGTAGACAGATGGAGTTCCTGTAAGTGGTAATCCCCCATTCTCCCTGTCTGGCCTTGCCACAACAAAGTTGCTCCCCATCTCCAGTCCTCCCCTTCCCAGGCTGCCGGAGTAGTCCCTAGGTCCAGATACCTCCCCTTGCAGGACAGTAGCATAGTTGCACCCATTAAGGGGTTGTTGTCCATCTGCAGAGGACACTCCATTCCCATTTACACCTCTTCCTCCTCCTGTGGACTCAGGCTCAGCCTGAGTGGAGCTTGTGCGTTTTGGGGACAGGCCAGAACGGGAGGCCCTCCGTCCCGCCAGGGGCAATGTAGCTGATTCACACACCCAGCCTCCCATACTGTGACCCTGGCCAATCATGGAGCCTGATCGGGTCATGACGAGGTTGTGGTCCCGGGGTAATGTCTCCGACTGTACCTAGAGGGAACGTAGGCGAGCATGAGTGGTGTCAGTACTGCGCTGGAGTTAGGGGTTAGGTTTGGTTACATTTGTACAAAAAATAAATGACACCATTTGCTGAAGCATGATGGAAACTTTAGTAGCAGGCACAGTAAAAAGCAGAACGATGGAGGGAGGGGGAGGTGAATGGGGCTCATGACAAGGCTTGAATGAAGAAAAATCAAGAGATAGTGACGATAAAATGTGATTTAGATAATGTGGAGACAGACGATGAGCGTAACAGAGCAGAAGAAAAGAAGAGTCGGAAGAAGGCATAGATATTAAGTGTACACTAGAATGAGCTACGACTGCACTGTGAAAAGGAAATGGAGAGGGAATGATGGAGAGATAAAATATTTGAAAATTAAATAAAACAAAAACCGACTCGATTTACAATGACCTTATTTGTGCACGAAAATTAATATTGTGATACAAATATTCTGATATATCTGAACCATCATCACCTCAAAGTATTGTCATGCTGTTTCACTCAGATAATAACAATAATAATCATTTTCATGTGCAATCAGTGCAATTATCAAGTGTATGGAGCTGAATGTCAATTCAATACTGCCTTTATATTGCCTTAATTACTTTCTTACCTATTATTTGCTTATTCAATTGAATAATTACGCCATTCATTAAATTTTAATTATAATTACAATACAGTCATCATTCATGAAACAAGTAATTTATTCCATTTTAACTCACGATTCAGTAGAACATCTACCTCTTTTTTGCTTTTAAAAAGAAACAATTATTCTCTTGTGGTGCAGTACACAGAGTGTTTTATGGCAGTTTCTCATCAAATACCAAGTATGCACAGCAAGCACATTGTAGACTATAGGAAATAATTAGCTCAAGCATTATAGAACAATTTACAAAAAACTGTATCTTGAATGATGTATACAACAATTCTAGTTTATAGCCTAAGATCATCCATCATCTCTTACAAGACCTGTGGAATCCAAAAGCACCAAAACCCCTCACCAATTTTATATTTAGACGTTAAACCACAATAGTACAGGGAAGTCACTGATTCAAAATGAACTGAATGAACTTAATTAACTGAATAACCATAACAAAATATGTTTTTAGTGTAAATGTATTCTCACCCAGTCCACATCTTGATTGTGGTTGACTTTGTCTTCATTACTCCCGTCTGTACAGTTGCTTGCAGTTCCTGTCCCCACTCCTCTCTCCTGGCTGTCACTGGTTCTTGGGGTTCCCCCATCTGATGTGCTCACCCCACTCTGGGGTGCTGTTCCATCGCGGCTTCCTGTGCGACTCCCCGTTCGGCTACCTGTGCTGAGATCTGTGGGAGCTATATACACAGCTCCTGACTCCATTGGCCCAACCATTGCCCCTTGGTTCTGAATAACCAACGAGTGGTCAGGCTGTCCTCCAGGAAACCGATATGCCAGCTCTGCCAAGCCTGGGTCGAAAGTTCCACCTGGTGTGCGGCGGAGAATGGGTAATGTGTGACTGCTGTAGCAGAGACGACCATAAAGGGCTCCTCCTTGTCCTGAGTAATTGCTGTCCACACCTGGATTCTGAGCCCAGCTGTATGTGCGACTTTTGTCTTGACTTTGCTGGGCGTATCGACTGTAAGAGATAAAATCAGTTGTTCACATAACTGCTTTATATGGCTTTTGTTTTTGAAATTTTCCATAGTAAATTACCAAACAGTGATGTATTTGATGTCTCAAGTAAACTTATGATCAACGTCAAATTTGTCTAAATAAAATTAATACAAAACTGCTACAATATTTTGCAAAAACATTGCATCTTTGTTTATGTGGTGACCCAAGCAGAACCACCGGGTTGATTAGGCTGATCTTGTTCCTCTTAGGCACTTAAGTGCTTCCAATCCAGGTACTGCGTTTACTGTTTTCCCACTATAACACTTGCACCTATTTTTTTTTTTTGTTTTATGCACACATTAGCGAAGTGCTCTGTTTTACTTTGGTTGGCCTAATAGTTAAAAAAAAACACATTTGTCACTTTTTTAGGAGCTTAAATTGTATCTATTTTACTGTGGCCACTTAAAACTAGGAAATCCTAAATTAAGGAGTTCCTGTGATAGGCAATTACTCTGTTGCAATTACTTATGGTTTTTAGGTCTAGCCATGTTACCATACCACAACCCTTACAAATCAACATCTCAGTATCCTTCTTTTTTCCCAGTAACACTTGTTTATGCCCCTGGTTCCTGTCCTGCTAATTCCTCCCTCGTCATAAGTCTGCCGTCAATATTTAACCCTAACCCCCCCCAAGGGCATCTTATTCTTTATGTCTGCAAGATACTCAGACTACCCAGCCTTTAAGTCAGGAATCTCATAGTCTGGTCACAGTCACAGTCTTGTAGGTTTTAGATGTTTCCCTGCTTCAACTAAGGAGTGGTCAGGCTTTATTTATCTATTATTTGTACCTGGTGTATTCTGGAGCAAAAACCTATTTGAGTTGTATGTGCTTTGTTAGACAAAGAAAAATGTTATCTAACCTCAAACAGTCTGATTAAATGTCTATGGTATGTGAAAGAGCTTTCTAGTCCACCACTTTCTCTTTTTTTTTAAGACCACTGCGTTGCACATTTTTGCCTTACTCTGAGAAAAAAAGACGATCTAAGAAGGCATTGTGGAGATTTTGTTTACGCCTTCATGATGCTGGGAGGCTTAAAGAAGATTTTTTTAAATGCAATGCAGACAAGGCTAAAATATTCCTTGTCATTTTTATATGAAGATTAAATAAACAACTTTGCCTATGCTGGTTTCAAATCTTGAAACAAAGCCATTTAGGAATCCCAGTCTACAGCTTTACAGTGACACTTAGGCAGCAAATTAAAAACACTGAAAGCACCACAAAGGTGAGATTATTGCAGGGATGTTGCACTGGATTGCATGGATTGCACTAGATGCAGGAGGTTTCACATGCTATTCTGTACACCTCCATAAATTGTGAGAAGCAATTTTGGATAAACTACAGGCACCCTTTATACTTGTTTATGGCCTCTCCATATGGCTTGCATGAATTCAGGAGCTAATTATTAGTCCAAAGGCAATAACAATGTTTCACAGAAACATCAAAGTGGGTGCAAACAACCCTCTGATGTAGCTAAACATAAATGAGCTTTAACAAAATGAGCACAACAAAGTGGTCTCCCAGGACTGCCAAGCTTGATAGCCTTCTGTTTCAGTATTTTGATCCGAGACTGATTTTGACCTGGAAGTTGTGGCTGATCAGTTACTTAAGTGGATCAGTTAAATGCTGGACTATGATGAAAGATTTTTACTCTAAAGGGATCATTTTTTGCTTCCATTCTGTCTTCTTTTTTGCAAGTGATACAAAGACAGCTGGGATTGAAGTTTGCTGTAATTAAAACACATACAACCACACACAAACACATACCTCTCTGCTGTACTTACATATTCCTGCTGTCTAGCGTGCGGTAGCTGCGTGAGCGTGAACTGTGCGGCGCACTCTGCAGCGCCACAATGTCAAAGGCAGCCGTGTCAGCCTCACCTCCGCCCTCGTCGTCATATGTTATAATATTCTCGCGCACGTCGTCCTCCTCTAAGGGTGACAAGGAGTCCCGCTTCTGGCGGCGTAGAGACAATGACAGGGCGCTCACTGCTGCCGAGAGGTTGGCAACAGGTATAAAGGATATTGAGGCATAGGAGAGAATTGGAAAAAAAAGGGGAAAATGAACAATGAAGAAGGAGCAGAAGTCATGGGGGAAATAAAAGAGATGAGGTAGAGAAAAGAATGGAAGGAGGAAGAGAAATGCATGCAGACAAAGACGTGAAACACATGAAGACAAAACGAATGCAGAGGAGGCCTCAGGTTAGAGGACTGGTATATCATATCAGCAGCCTGCATGCCTCCACTCTGTAATTGACTTGGGGCTCCTGCTGAGCAAATGGATGGCTTATACTCTCATAACTCTAAAGATTTTTATTCTATATTCTCAAAGTAGAAAGCTTAATTTAACCCTGGGCTTAGGTAATGAGCCGAGCTGTCATACCTTACTGACATATGATCAACCACGACACCTGTGGTAGAACCCATGCAGAAACACTCAATGTGGTTTGTTGTAATCATGCATTAATTCATAGCAACTTTTAATTAACTTAGTAACTTGGGAAATGTTATTGCTGTACCTACCAGATGGGTGACAAATTAGATGCACAGTGTAAAAAGTGCACTGTGAGACTGGATGGACAGTTTACCAGTTTTGTGCCTTAGGCTCCCACCATCTTTAACGAAATAAAACAGCTATTTTATGTTGAACTTCTTCCTGAATTTTGACACAAGTTAGAATGTGTTTATAGGGCCTCATTCACCAATAACTTCTAGAAACAAAGTGGATCTTAGGTCCTGATATGTAAGTAGGTGTAGATGTAAGTAGGACTGCATTATATAGCAAGCTGCTCTGTTACTGGTGCTGCTTTCAACCCTAGTGACTTGTTAACTGTTTTTAGCACAAGGTTGATATTGAAGTTAATATTAACATTACGGCAGTGAACTGGTGGAAATGTGAAACTGGTGTGACTTAGTTTGGGTTTTACATACCAAACAGAGTGGTAGAGATGGCTCAGGCAGGTTTATTTCCACAAATTGCTAAAACGAATCGTCATAATCACTGCAAATTTATCTCTACAACATGGTAGACCAGGGCATTAAAGGAACATCACTTCATTTCTGTAGGTTGTCACAAGTAGGTACCAAATCATTTACAAAACCAATGGTAAAAGAAAAACTATATAAAACACATCTTTATCTTTGCTCTTTCATCACCAGTCACCATGACCGTAACCTGTGCTCCAATAGTTTTAAGACCACGATCGATTCAGTGCTCCGCCCTTATTTAGGCTGTTTTTCATTCCAGTTTGCACTAAAACATTAAAACCTTTTGCCTACATCTGATCGTCTACTTTAAATTATCCATGACAATTGTCTCTGATCATTGCACTTCCAGTAAGATGCTCTTGTGATTTTCTACTTGAATGCAATGCCACTTGGCCTTGTCGTTGACGTAAATGAGAAATTATTCTCAAAATTGTTTCAACATTTAGTGGAACCCCAGTGTCAAAGTTTAGTAAAACAGAGGCATAAATACATTTAAAATAATGTTCCCAATTGACTTCAGCTTTTACAAAGATTGTGGCATTCACAAAAGCCTATGCATCTTGCATTTGTGTTTACGTAAGAACAAATCACTCCATAGAGGCCCAAGGCTCCCGAATCCACCTGCCAAATGTAGCAGTTAAAAATGATTTACTACAACCTTTTGGATTTTACTAGAATGATGATGGTTTTATTAGGAAATCATATGCTGACCTTCCAGTTAATAACACAACTGATTCACGTTCACACACCTGCAGGTTTTATTTAATCTGATGCACCATTCAGTCCATCAGCAGCCTGCATGTTAAAATGATGCCATAGCAGGCAACAGTTTGTTTTTCCATACTGTAGAAGGTACATTAAAGAATGATAGGATTTCATTTAACAGTGTATCTATTCCATCTTTAGCTACTACAGCATGAGGATGTGTGTCCTGATGCGTTCAATGAACCAGACTGAAGGCTGCTGTCCAAGTCCATTAGTACTTTATTATAACTTGTTTGAGCATAAAGCTGATTTTAGATTATCTGAATCTTAAATTGGGATTGTTAATAACCAAGTTGTCACTTAAAAGTTTAAACAATCAGCTGTCAGTACACCTATTTATTTATTTTTTTATTAATACTTTTGAAATGTCAGACTTTACATCAAATGATCATTTTTAAATAGTAAAATAAAAAAGAATATGACTGCTATCGTATTGTTTAAAATTGGATCAATGACCCTTTAATCTAACCAGGTCAAAGAGACCATAGACCACACTGCACAGTGTATGTATAATGAAAACCAAAGTTGGCATATCAACACAAACAGCTCATAGCAACTTTTCAGCATGGCAGTAGACAGCTGATGATTTGCACTTGTTTTGTAGCCATAGGACCTAGATATGTCGCAGTCATAAACTTCTCTGTATATTTGGGTTTACTCTGCATAGCAACATTGTCTGACATCTAAAGTGGGGCTAAAACTGGGTAATTTAACAGTAATAGTAAATGTGGCAGCAAAGGTCAAAATCCAGAGAGAAAGCGAATTAAAATGCAGTGACGAGACCTCCAGAGAGCTGTGCATGAATAAATGCCCAAAAAACTGAAGGTACCTTGTAAAACTCCATAATAAAGTGAGAAACTGATGACATCATGAAAAAATTACTTTAAGTAATTCTGAATTTTAGCACATTGCTTCTATATTTCCGCCTCATAAGTTTTTGTTAAATGAATAACATCATAATTAATTAGTTATGTTGTTCATTTGACGTTTAAGTGAAACCTTATTTTACATTTTGGCAAGGCTCAGATAATATCTTTTTGAGTCATCACCTGTTAAACACATTTACACATGAAATACAAAAGGCCCATGCGGCCATTTTGCAGCTTAGTGATAAATTCATAATTTTATATTTTTTTCTCTTTGATCTGACAGATTAAATTCTCATCTTTCCCGACTGAACAGCTGTGCTGCCTGGTTTTAGATTAGGGGAGGGGTTTTAAAAATGGAAAATTGTTATATGGCTTTGTGTTTAAATGTGCTTGTCTCTCCTTGTGGGCGTATGGTAGGCGGTTAAGCTGCTGTAGTAAGTTAATCTACAGCGTTGATATTGTCAGAGGTTGCATTATTTGATTTCCATGGAAATAATCCAATGATCCCTGAAAGCACTGGGAAAATTCTA
>JBAMHX010000009.1:6463063-6494026 GCA_037177515.1 Pseudomugil tenellus | reverse complement strand
AGTTTGAACTGGGAAAGCATTTGTGCTTTTTTCTGCTCAGTAATAATACAGTAATAATACTACAGTATAGTTTTGTCAGATTCTGGGCTTACTTGGTAAAGTTGTGTGTGCATGTGTGTGTACTTGGTATGCAAACTTCTAATTCCAACAATTTATTGCAACAGTTATTTTCAGAATGAATCTTGTCCTGTTCATCTATCACTCAAAAGTCAGTTTAATACCTTCTAGTAGTCCTTGCTTACATGAAATCATTGGTGAAGCAAACAGTGTAAAGCATCGTGTTGCTAGAACCAGCATTAGGAAGTTTCTGCATCACATCAGACGTTATTTAGATGTCACCCGAACCATGTAAAGCATATACTCTTACTTTTATTCAAGTTGTCAACATCACTTTGTATTTTACCTGTTGGATACTCCTGCAGTCTGCAACTCATTGAGTATTGGGACAGATTCCATCTAAAGTGCTGCTGACCTATAGTTAACAAACGCAGCACCAGGGCTTTGTATGTGGAAACCGTGTGGAGCTGCTTCTCCAGCTTTGCTAACTTAACTCAAGTTCACACCCTCTTGACAAATTGCTGGCTTCAGTGCTACTGACAACCCTTCAAAAGGAGCTGAACTGGTAACAGAGCAATGCCAGAGTGTAGCTCCGCTAGTCCTCTGGCTGGGAACAAAGGTGGAGCAACCTGTGACATTAAGCATCTGAGCGGTCTTATTTCAGACAAGCACAAGAAAAATATAACATTAAATGGTATAAGGGTGGAAGAAAAGTTTACAGATCTTTTAAGTTGTCTTTATGTGATTTCTTTAATCAGTGGTGCTGATATTTTTTTCATCATACTTTACATTAGCAGAGCAAAAAAATTTTTAGAGGGTCTTTTTTAACATATTGACCTGGTTAAAGTAATGCAGCCTCAAGGTCTCACTATAAGCTTGTGACACTTTTCCTTTGCAAGTCTCTCTCAATGGCCCTGTTCATATGGGACTTTCCGAATAAAAGTTAATCCCGCTTTAAACAGACGGAAAGTAACCATGTAAACACCTACTTCCGAGTGGAATTGTTCATTTGGAATTATACTTAATTAAATTGACTGGTTTATTCTCATTTTAAAGCAGAATTAAATAATTCCTGCTTCATGTAAACCCTTAATTCCTCTCGTGGTTATTCTGGTTGTTCTGCGCATTCTTACCTTCTCCCGTTGCAATGACACACATGTGCAGTGTTCTGCCTCCCAACTTCTTGTTTGGTAAACGCAATAACGTTTTTTTTTTTTTTTTTTTAAATGTTCGCCTCCTGTTTTTGATATATTCGGTCTGTCTATTTTTCTTCTCCTCCTCAGCTGCTCAATATAGTGAAGATGTATACATGTGACAAGCTAGTACTTCAAAGATTGAATCGAAATTGAAGGTAAAACAGTTTATATTAGATAATTTTCCATTTAGAGCAAATGTTTGTATGGCTACAAACATTCAATTTGGAATTAGTTAATTCGGAATTAATAATTCGGAGTTAAAAGCATCATGTAACCATACCCATTCAGTCCCAACCTGGCTGGAGGTGGAGGGTCCTTTTTAATCTCTTCAGAGAAAAAAGGGCCCTGCTTTAACTCTGGTTGGAGGTTCATGTTCCTGCATTGTTATATTGAAATGGGAGCTTTTAGTTAAGACTGGAAGCAGAAGATGCCTACTAATTACTGATGTACAATTTTACTTGAATGTAGGTTGCCAGTCAAATGTTTGTCCACAATTTTCCAATAAAGCCAGTGAGTGAGTGTGTCTACACATTTGACTGGTAATGTATGTGTCTTCCAGACCATCAAAACAATCTCTACAGAATGATGCTGTCGACATCATGTTAGACTTTAGGGAAGGTTATTAACTGGCTGAAGCTCAGTCTCTGGTTTCCTCTGGAGCTAAAACGTTGCGGCACCAAGACGAAAAACCCCATTTTAGTTTTTTCAGTTCACCGGATTTTGCTTTATACAAACAAGAGTTCTTTATGGGCATTTGCCAAACTATCAGGCTGTCACAAAGCTTTTAGTGAGGAATAGTGTCATAATGACCACTTTGCCTGAACGTTACTGATGGTTGTCCTCACCAGCAGCTCATTTATAGTGAATGTCAGGTCAAAATAGACCTTTATCTTTGTCAAAGAAATATAAAGCAGAATGTTTTATCTTATTTTATTATTCTTTCTTTGTTTTTACTCCCCTTTTCTAAATTCACTATGTTAAGGGAAAACTATGAGGAAGTTGGTCCACATTGATAAGCAAGTCACGGTTTTCATGCAGTGGGGGGAGGGGGGATAAAAGCTTAAAAACGGCAATTCCTTGAGAAGCAATTCATTATTGGACTTTAAAAATAAAACTCAAGCAGGAGCATCATATTGTTTAAAAATGTCTGAGTGATTCAAAAAGAAAATGGGTTCACTCAAAAAATGACACATTTTCTGTCAGGCAAATGCATTGTATTGAGAGAGCAGCTGTTAAAAAGCCTCTGATGAGCAGCAAGCAGGTATTTGAAGATGCAGGCGCCCCTGAAATCCCAAGAATCTCTCTTGCAAGATATTCCCGAGGTTGCAATTGTTCATAAAGTTGCATTTCAGCCACCCTTTACCAGTGCTTGACAAATGTTAGCAATGGGGTCAATTATACATAAAGACTCATTCAAACAATTTTATTTCTGATAAATGCAGTGCAACAGTAGATGGTCCAAATGGATTTTGGTCTGGATAGTTGGTGGATGGCCAACCTGTCCCTACAATCCTGCAACATCAACAAGGTGGTGGTGGTGAAATGATGACTTGTGCTTGAATAATGAGATCCAAGATGGAAGGTCCGTTTAGGGCGCCCAATGCTGTCAAAATGACTTCTGTCAAATAAGAGAAGTTTCCCACTAACCGGCAGAAGTCCGTTTGGCTAATTAGCCCAAAAGTGAAACAAAAAACAAGAAATCAACAACAGATAATAACTCTGATGAAACAAAGACTGACTGCAATACAGGCAATTTTAGTTTTTATTTTCCTGCAGCATAAAGCATCAAAAGAAACTAAGCGACCGCTTTCCACTACCAGCTACGAGTTAGGACACACTGTTAGGGTTTTGGGTTAGGTTACGTTGGTTTCCTGTTTTATTTTGTAATTTTTCCTGTTTTGCCCGTTGCTTTCTGTTTCAGCTTCATGTCTTGTTCATTAGTTCACCTGGGTTGATTTTGGTCATTGTTTTCACCTGAGTCTTGTTCTGTTTTCAATTTATTTATACCCTTGGTTTTCTTGTCTCCCTTGCTGGATCATTAGTTAGTTTGTTTGTAGTTAGTCTGTCTGTCTGTCTGTCTGTCTGTCGAAGTGTCAGTGCTGTTGTCCGCGCTAAAATAAACCCTGTTAATCTGCATCCTGGCTGCCTCCTGCTTGTCTTTCTCGCCTGTGTTTGGGTCCACCACCTCCTTGCACCTTAACACACACTTTTCAATTAAATCCAGTGTGTCCGCATTTTCAAGTGGAGGGTGTATGACGGTCCAGAATGCCTCCAGAATCTGACATTTTCAACTTGATTTAACATTTTTCATTGTGGATAACTTAGTATAGACCGATGGTGAAAAATAGAAATGAAATCAAACCATTTCAAGATTTTTCATAACATTTTAAAAACGTTTTAAACCTCTTTAAACATAATCACAAGCAAAAATGAAACATTTTTAGTAATGCAAACATGTTCAACTCAAAGCTCACTTCAACTCATACAGACCTGTCCAACGGAGGACGAGTCACACATGGCGGTCGTGTACTGTCTGTCCAGCTCAGGCGCGTTGTCATTAAGGTCCAACGTCTCTATAGCCACCAGGACCCTGGACACCTGGCTGGGGTTGTCTGAAAGAGCCACAGAGCAGAATATTACAATGCTGCCTACAATGATAAACACAAACACACATACCTGTTGTATAAGATGATGTGGAATTGACTTTGTGCACGCAACATAAAAAAGTGCAAATTCTCCTCACAGACAGAATGGAGCATTTCAATCTGTGTCAAAAAATCAGACAGCTCTCAGATGAAATTAGCCGTCGTAGATTTGGCTAAATACGCGACGGTACGTTTGGTTCCATTTGGCTCGTGTTGCAGTTTGATGGATCCCAGCTGGAGGAAAACTGATGCTTCCATCGCAGTCAAATTTCTCCACATCAAAGAATGCAGTTCTAAGCCAACACATCTCACAGAATCAAGTGTGTGTTTTTAAAAAAGAAGGAGATCAGGCAGAGCAGCATGTAGAGAGCAGTCAATCTGCACACAGTTACACAACGGTGCAGTTTAAATGGATTGGCATAGGCTCTGCCACACTACTTGGCTGTATACACGCTTCAACATGAAGTTCTCACATCCCTGCTCAAGACGCATGAAGTCATACTCTGAGCCTCCTGAACATTTGCCCATTTTTACATTTTAGGCTGCTGTGATATGATCCAGGCTGTGTGACACACATCATTTATTTAGCCAGACAGTCTTTTCAATGAACTCCGCCGCACACATTTACATACACACTGACATACACTCCCACACCATGTTCTCAAAGACAGCACATGCACAGAGTCATGGATGACTGCAACTGGTCCCCATCATTGAAGAGCTGAAAATGAGCTCTTGCTGTAATACCACTGGGTGAGCAGGCTTGCCCATGGCCATGGCAGGGCTCCCACTGTGTTTATGTCAACACAACCTCCAACAGTCTGTTTATTAGATAGAGCTCATTATTCAAGACAGGCACTCGCTGTGCTGCTGTCTCAGTCCTCCCAACACTCTGCTGCCATAAGAAGACCTGAGTAAATTTTAAGTAAAGATCAACTTTGTCCAGAACAAGACTTGGCAGGAAAACAACTACTCCTTCCTTTCACACAGACGGTACTTTCTCTGACAATAGTTTCACTTTTACTAAAAAAAAGCAATAGAATTGCTTTGTTAAGGCCTTAATTACTTGTCACCTGGCAACAATGCTGCTGGCACTCACCCAGCATTTAATTGCAATCTGGTGTTAGTATTAAAACCTAAAATATACCAGAAAATATTTTTTTGTTACTGACATACAGCATATGAGTGTTTTTCTAAGTCTGCTTTCAGTATCAGCAGATTGTCAGTGTCTTAAAAAGTAAGGTAAGTTGTAACATGATTTATATGACGGCTTACTGATCTGCCAACACATTGGCTAAAGTTTGGATCTAAGAAGGAAACTTTGCTTCTGGTAGCAAATATGAATAAAACAGTTGTTAAGCACAAATGAGGTGTTAATGCTTTACACAACATGAACATCTTTACTTCTAATTGATTTCAGTCCTGTCTCAAAAAGCCAACAATCTTTATTTGAATGTGTAGCTATGGCTTTTCCAACCTGTTAATAAATATTTTGATATGGTTTTAATGATATTTTATATTTTTTAAACTACCAGAACCTCCATTGTAAATAATAATAAAAAAAAAATAAAATAAACCACAGTTGCTGCAAGTAGTCCTCTTCAGCACAGAATTTACTCCTTTTTAAGCATTGTTTGCTGAAGACAGTATCATGGTCTCTTAGTTTTGGGTTAGTTGTGAGTTTAATGTTGAACTTGGTGTTATTTTTCATGCTAAGTCAATTGTTGGTTATTTCATTTACTATCTCACAGAATGAATCAAAGAGGTGGACCCAAACACAGACCATCAGAAAGAGGATGGTGTATGACCTTAACAGGGGATTCATTTAAAACCAACAAACAGTGGTGCGTAGGCAGGATAACACAGTTTGCAACCAAAAGCTAGTGAGAACAAGAGAGGAAAATACAAAGACAGTAATTATTAAAGAAAAGGAACACCAGGACAACCAGGCCAGGGAGATGAGGAATCGCAAGCATCTGGCCAAGAGCAAAATAAACAAACAAACAAAAACATGGGTATTTACTGAGGGTAGCGAAATGAGGAACAGGTGTGCTGATCAGCCAAAAGAAACCAGGTGTACAGGAAATAAATTGAACTGAAGGGAATAACCTCTACCAAATAAACAGAAAATAACAGATGAAGACCAGATAGGAACAAAACACCAAATTTCAACAAGGAAAAAGTCGCAGCTAGCCATGACCATGACAAAAAAAAAAACTTTATTGCTTATCAGTGTAGGATAACTGCTGAATTTCCTCAAAGAAGAGGTAAAAATGTATTCACTTAAAAAAGGACTACCGTATTTCGCACCATAAGGCACACTGTATTATTAGGCACATGCTTTAAAAAAGAAGGTCAATTAAAGGGTAAACATTATTTTTGGTTAATCACAAAGCCTTCAAAGTCCTCAACTTCTGTTTAAGTGAAGGTGTGTTGGCTGTCTTTTATTAACTCATAAGGCGCACTAGGTTAAAAGGTGCACCGTCAATTTTTGTGAAAATTGACGGCTTTTAAGCGCACCGTATAGTGCGCAAAATATGGTATTAAAAATGCGTGTGCTACAAAATGGGTAAAAGTCATAGTAGTTATGTGTGATGAAGAGTCTAATGAGAAGGTGCAGCAGAGGTCACCGAGTCACGTGACTTTTGCTCTGCATGGCACCCGACCGATCTCTTAACCAGTTAAACTAAAGAGGTATTCCTCTGAGTCAAATGGTGATTTCTTGCTCCGCATTTGGGTGTAGAAATATATACGACCAAAAGAACAGCTTGTCATTCTACAGATTACCAGAAAATGTCGAGAGACAGGACAAATGGAAGACTGGGAACTCAGCGTTATCAGGAGATTGTACAGTTAATACTTTATATTAGGCAAGCTGTGGATTTCATATTTGTAGCTCGTATTGTAGTAGGCCAGGTTTCCTCTTAGCCGACCAAAATTATACAATCCAGACAATAAAAACTAGCCTGGCTGACAGTAGAGACGGATATTTGAGCACTTGCTACATTCAGACAGCAGGTTATAAATCTCAATTTAGATTATTTTGTGGACTTTAATTTTTTAAAAAGAGTTCCGTCACATTTCCAGTTAAATGCAACACGTTTGTGATGCCCTGTATGAACATTAAGCACACCAAAAGTGTCCTGCTTAATTAAAAGACCATGGTAAAGATACAACAACGTGAGTGACGTCATCATGTTAACGGCTAATATGACTATAATAGCGGAGCATCTTACTATTTTAAAGTTATTACCCAGTCATATCCATTTTCAATGGCATCGTTTTAAGGAGATTATAAAAGAGGAGAGTCTGGTGGCTTTATGTGGTCTAAACAGAGAAATACAATACGAAGATACGAGATACGAAGTCACAGCAGGAGTGGTGGGAGATGGATACCAGCGCCTTTACAGATAAGTTTATAAATAATTTTCCAATCGGGAGCAGACCCTGCATGTACATTTCTGAGTGCCTCTGAAATTCTGCATCAATGAAATGTGGAGATTATAGGGATCGTTAATCCCAAGTAGAGAACGCTTCTTGCGATATCTTCTCACCAGCTCACCTTCCAGATGTTCAACAAAATGTGATCATTTTTCGCAGGAACTCTGTCCAGCTATTTCAGATGTATTTTGCGAGTGTTTGATAGCGGATCCATACTAGCTGTGTGTGTTTATGCCAGATTCCTGCTTTAGTTGTGTGTGCATGCTCAGCTTGCAGTAGTTATCACTGCATGCTTGCCGTCCAACATGGTGGTGTAAACAGTGGGGACCACGTGACTACTCATCCTCTATCATCCAAACTGTTTACAACTGTCAAGAAAACAAAAAAAATCAGTTCACAGTTGCTAAGTTCTGGCACAAAGAGTGTGGTGATGTGAGATTTGATGCTAGGCTGCAAATATAAGAAACATTACTTAAGACAGGTAACTGTTGGGAACGCTTTCAAGAAAAAAAATGGAGTCTAGTTCAACATTTGGTAGCTAGGCAAAGCTAGCATAACACACATTTAACACGACTATGAACAGTTGTTTGAAAAATAAAACATCCAAAGAAGATTAGTCTCCAATTCAGCATTTCGTAGCCAGCAGAATAAAATAAATTTGATGCTACATGAGAAGAGCAAATAGCAGACCTCATCTCAAAGATAATAGCTAAAGACATGCTATAGATCAGTTTGGTTGAAGATAATTGCGTTTGTCATCAACCAAAACCTGTACACAGTTCCTTAAGAAACTAAATAGTGATGCTGTAGGTGATATTTTCCTTCCGTCAGCAGGTGTTGAAAAGCTGTGTCTCACCACAGATTCATGGATAGCACTTACAAAGAGTCACATGTAACCCTCACATGTCACTATGAACTGGGAAATACACAGAGACTGAAGTCAGAGTGGTATATTGCTAAAAAACTTTGCATATTTGCTTTCCAATGCTACCTAACACTGGAGACTTCATGGAAAAGACATGGTTAAAAAGAGGATGTAACACTGCAGATGAAATTGGTAATCTATTTAAAGTCTAGTAAATACACCATAATTGTTTGCTTAAAATTGACATTGTTGTCATTTTTTATGATGTGGGCTATCACCATGATGTTTGGGGGTAGTTGGACAATACAACTAGTTTGATCTCTGAGGTCTAAAAAATTGCATAAGGCATAGAAAAAGGCATAGAAAAAAATCTGATACTACTCAGTGTGTAAGATAATGGATTCTTCAAAAGGATCGCTTTCACTGAAAGAAGTGATGTCAATTTGACAGGCTGCAGAGGTAAGCATCTGACATCTAGTGCATTTTAGAGACAAATAGTTATTATTATTACCATTTATCCTATCAGTTTTTATTAGCCAATTATGCTGCTTTTAACACTATGTGGTAGTATTAAGCATTTTGTCAGTGACATATTTTCACCCTGCAACAGAGTGTTCTTTTTTTCCTAATCCAGTTCAAATTGGTCTGTTCTGCTGCTGGATGAAGGAAACATGCACATCTTTCACATCAGCATTTATAGTCAAACTTATTCAAATGACATCTGGTAGGATTTCTTTACGGAAGTTATGTATTGATATCACTTTTACTGATGGTAATGAAAGAGTATTGATGATTTATAGTAGTGAATACATGTTTCTTTTTAATTAATTGTACATTCTAATTTAATCAAAATAATTCACTTGATAGGACAGTTGCAGATGTTTATTAGATTCATTTTAAATCCCCCCTATATCGATTTGTCAAAACTCCACTTAAAACAATGTCCTCTCTTCTGTGAAGTGATTCCCACCAAACAACACATATTTATTCCCTGTACAAGCATCAAATAAACACTAATGTAGCTAATTCAAACGCAATCATTTTCTAAGGTTTCTGTGGGATTTGGCTTAATGATTGTCCTATTACACAGTCAAATATGTGGAAAGTATATGTTATTCTTATTTTCATAGTTATGAAATAAAGGAGGGGCTGTGCGGTGGGGAGGTGGTTAGCACTATAGCCTCACAGCAAGCAGGTTGCCAGTTCGAGCCCCGGCTCGGGCGGTGAACTATCTGTGTGGAATTTGCATCTCACTGGTACTCCAGCTTCTTTCCACAGTCCAAAGACATGCACCTTGGGGATAGGCTAGTTGGGGACTCTAAATTGACCTTGGGTGTGAGTGTGTGTGTGCATGGTTGTTTGTCTATGTGTGTGGCCCTGTGATAGACTGGCAACCTGTCCAGGGTGTACCCCACCTCTTGCCTGGATGGATGGATGAAATTAAGGATTTTCTGTGTTTTCTTGTAAGTTTTATTTACTGCATTAAGTGTGCATCCCAACTGTTGTTTCAGAGTATTTAGCAAACCTTGTCATTTCACATATGAGTAACAGAACAAATCTGCACGGATATAAAGAGGTAACAAGAAACTATTGATTTGTTGCTGCAAGGCATGGAAAAACAACTGAGCTGACAAAACAAAAATCAATCTAAAATGCAAAATATCACTTGCATTAAGCCTTCAGTCCTGGTCATTAGCAATATTTGCCAACCTTCATCTTCCTCTGCCTTGTCTTGGATCACCTCTACCTCTCCCAAGCCCCTCCCTTGTGGTTCCTTTGCCTTTTAGTTGCTCATCTTCTTGTCCAACATATGTAAATGTATTTGTTTACATTCTAGTAACTAGGCTAGTATTTACAAACTGCTTTTCCAGTCATACTGACCACTCAAAGCCCTTCAAACTACATGTCATAGTCATTCTTCACACACACACGCACATCCTGATAGGCACATCAATGAAGGTTTGATATGGCATGTCGTCAGGGGAAGCCTAGAATTGATCCACCACCTCCTAGTTGAGGATGACGGCTCTTCTGCCTGAGCAACAGCCAGCATGTAAAATAAGCAATATTAACTGGTAACGCTGCTAACTGCTAACTCGGCTAACTGGTAATTCTGAAAGCTTGTGTTCATATGTGATAAAAGTTTAGAAATGATGGAGTTTTGAGTAAGAAAAACAGGACTTGTTCAGAATTTCAAAGATGGAAGATATTTTGTTAATAAAATAGCTTTTCTTTTTTTCAAACATTTTTGAGATTTTTTTTTTCTGAAAAGCATGTAGCCCTTACGTCCCTTATTGTCTGATGCCGTCTCCAGGACTGTGTCCCAGGTGTGATGCAGGTTTAGCAGATAAACAAGCTACTCTGTCTTACAAAAAAGTACTTTCAAAACAGTTTAACTTAAGAAGACAGTATAAAATTTCACCAAAGACTTAGCTGTGAAATTCCATAACTTTTCGAAATAAAGAACATTTACCCCAAGTAAAATCACAACTTGTCCAGTTACTGAATGCTTGGTCTAACTTAGGTTTCCCTAACTGGAATCTGGAGGTGTTTCCCGCTCAGATTTACCATTACATAGTGCCAGTAAAGAAATGCTTTTCTTCGATTGGCTGCTTTAATGCAGTGATTCCAGTCAGATCCCTATGAGAACGGATCTATTGCAGCATCAGATAACTAACACAATATAGATCAATTGATTGTCAGGCACGCTCCAACAAACTGTTCCTGGTGCCAAACAGCGTTCCTCTCATGGCCTGATGACTCGAAAGCTAAGCTGCTTAGTGAGTTGCACCGCACACTTGATTCTGAGCTTTTCAGACACTAAAACATACAGCTTATACTCTCTTAAACCTCTTACCCATCATCGGTTGCAGGTGTCAAGAGGTGAAAAATGGCAGCTTCAATGAAAACCACTCTAATAAAAGAAATAATCCCATGAGCAAGCTGTAATAATGTCTTGGTGTTAGTTGGTGCACAAAGAACTAGATCTGACCTCTCTGGGTGGCGATAACTGTAATGTTGTGCCAGTGCTCACGCTCCCGATCCAGCTCCATAGCCGTAGTGAGAAGGCCGGTGTCTGGGGTGATACGGAACAGAGCCTCCGGGTCTGACTGGGGATCAATGGAGAACCTGGAGGACAGAGATGAAAAGTATGCTTGTGTTGACCGGAGGAGGGTGAGTAATATGGAGAGAAGGTGGGAAAAAGTGCAGAAACGAGGAGGGGAAGAAAGGAAGCCATGTATATGGCAGCAGGGTGCAGAGAGAAAGAAGCATGCAGGGCAAGTGTGTGAAGTGGTGATAAGGAAGTCTGCATTCATATGGCCAAAGAATAAATATAGAGATTATCACAGCGGATAGGAGCCCTTTTGAAGTGTAAGCGATTATCTATATATCTCGGTGAATATACCAACTATAATTCCTTCCCACACACTCACTAATAGCGCTTTTTGCTTATAATTGGGAAACAGCTTTCTTTAGCTGTTACAGATAAATTACTACTTCCTCCTTAAACTTTTACAGACAAAATCACACGTAAATGCGTGGCAAGTGCAGTCATTGGAGGTACCAAATGGCTCAATGCAGCACAGTTCAGATACTTAGTCAGCTCAGTTTTTTTTTTGTTTTTTGAGTTTACTTTCAATTTTAAAAGTGTCTTGTTTGTTTATTTTGTACATAAAGTGCCAAGCCAGTATTTCCAGAACCACAAAGTACATTATAGACCAGTTTTATGCATTGTACATGTTTATGAGCTAATTTAGTCTGATTACTGCTAAATCACTGCATCTTTAGACAATATTAGTCTCAAAACTTTACCTGATATTATTTGTCAGACCAGTGTCTGGATCTACGGCGCTGACCCGACCCACAGTGCAGGCTGGAGGGCAGTTTTCAGACACATCCATGTGGTATCGAGAACGGGAGAACCTTGGAGGCTCATCAGCATCAAGGACTGCAACTCGGATTGAAGCCCGGTCTTTAAAGGGGCCTCGACGTAGGAAACGAGGGTCCACAATGGGGTTCAGGACCTCCACGGAAAAGGAATAGGAACTACGACTCTCGTAGTCCACCGCCTGGGGATGATAGAGAAAGTTCATTTAACTCAATACTTCAAAAATATACATCTGTAGAAGTATAAGATTTAAACATTTACATACTTTGAAATGAGCACTACTGACACATTGCGACAGCAAGAAATTATGCAAATATCAGTCTCAAACATCAGACCATTTGCTCTAATTCTCACACTAAATTTCCTGCAGATGATTGCTAAATTACATATTAAAAACTATGAAATGGCACATAATGAATTATTCCAGCAGATCAGAGCCAGAGAATGGTCACATCTGACACCAGCCCAGAATAAGTTGGGGGGGTAGGAAATAATATCATGGCTACCTTCCATGTCGTGACGTTTGGAGTTCTGAAGTGCTACTTTGAAGGTTGTTGTGGGTGGATGGGTGCTTAGATGCTGGGTTTTGTGTCTGAAGTGGGAAAAGGCATTCATGAGGTGTTGATGTTACAGCATTGCCAATGAGAATCCTGACGCTCACACAGTTGAAAGGCTTCTTCAGAACTCCGACACTGAAGCGACTACATGTTTGGGTATCATTTTGACGTCGCTGGAAGTTGATGTTTTCTTATTCTTGACATGCTCAGACTAAAGAATATACAGCTGTAGAGCTTTCTGCCAGGGTGTTGAATGTTACTGGAGCATTTGTGGAAGTTATGAGATCAGCTTTGCTATCTACAAGCACAGGTAGAGATGAGCATGTGCAACATTGGATAGCAAATAAAGCTTTATGTCTTTTAAGCTTTGTTGTCATTTGTTACAACAGTGTTGGCAAAAGAAAGAAAAAAACTATTTGTGGGATTTGTGTTGTTGGGCACCGGGCAGGTAAAATGTTAAGCTAAAATGTTGCAGAATCATTGGTGGGAGTTGTTTCAGACGTTGTGAAGAGTAGGAGAGAAGATTGTTTTGGTAAAAATGTGCTATGGAGACTGATTTTGCTTTGAGCAGCAAATTGTGTGCAGCTCTGATATAAACAGATAATTTCCATCGAGAGTATCCTATGATGAAAGTAAAAACCAAATGCATTCTGGTTTTTTTGTCTTTAAAGAAACACTTCTCTTATTTTGAATCCTGTCTCCATCACCATGGAGATTCTGCTATCACCATGGAGACTCATACCTGCCTATGAGAAGCATTACAAATTCTTTTGTATCCTTGCATCTACACAGGTGCAAGAGATCTAATTTTGGGATAGGGGCTCAGGCCCCGGCGATTGTTTCTTACTGAGAAGTTATGAAGCCCGCTTGTCTGAGGTCTCTGTGTGATTGCGTGCTGCTCTCCCGCCAGCACGCCGGCTCTGAAGCGGAGAGATAGTCTCTGATCTGGTTCGTCTAGATGATTGTTAGCGAGTATGCAGGCACACACGAGTAATCACAAACATCTACTGTCTCACACTACCTGCTGTTGATTAAACTTTAGAAAAGCAATGTGTTTATTGGCTCTGGTTCAGAATATCCGAGGTGACAGTGGATATGTAGGCTTGTGTGTTTCTTAAATTTAACTGTGCAAATGAATCATCTTGGTGTGATTGGCACAGAGAAGCAGGCTGAATGGAGGATAAATGGGCTCTTTGGCTATGTAGGGTTTTTAAGTAAACGAAGGTATAAAAGTCATTCAGAGGATCGCACCAGTGCAGAGAGTATCGATGTCCTCTCTATCCTTTCTGATGTCTGTTTTACCATTCCTACTTTTCTTTTTTGTTCTTGCTCTGAGCTGCAAACCTGCACGAATTGTTTTCTGGAATATCAGTTGTTTTGTAAAGCCGCAGACTGGTTTAAAATCATGCAGAGGAAAGGGCAAACTGAAAGACATCAACATGCGGGCAATTGGGGAAATATCTCTGAAAAAAAAGATAAACAAACAAGAAGGATTGTTACCGAGTACAGAGAAATGGAGATCAGTGTGTGTGTGTGTGTAAGGGGGGTAGATTGAGGAAAAATGTGCTCTAACGGAGTCCCCATTACTGAGCGAGAGGGAGACAATCTGTCTGAGGAGGAGAGGTGTCACTTACACTGTGAGCACACACTCATCACCCCCCGCCCTCCCT
This sequence comes from Pseudomugil tenellus, assembly GCA_037177515.1. Classification (NCBI taxonomy): domain Eukaryota; kingdom Metazoa; phylum Chordata; class Actinopteri; order Atheriniformes; family Pseudomugilidae; genus Pseudomugil; species Pseudomugil tenellus. The sequence goes on along the minus strand of JBAMHX010000009.1, from coordinate 6,479,706 downwards.
CCATCTAGCACTCCATCATTCCAATCCAAACCCCCTCTTTCACCACCTCACACACTCCATCACCCACTACCAGAACAACCTACTCCAACCTTTCTTTAGTCCCCTGCGAGCGTATGTGTGCGACAGGTTGCCAGCTCTGAAAAACCGCAGCTCACACCTTCCCCCTTAGAGGAGGCACTTATCACACAGTGACCCCACGGTTCTTATGTTTCACTATGACTTTAGGCTTTCGCACACTGGCGATCTGTCGACTCCTGTGGATTTTACAGCCACACACACAAAGACGCTAAGGAGCCTCTAGCAGCCATAGTGAACCTGCGAGACAGCAATGTGTTTGTTAGCAGCTGAAATTGAAAGCATTGGCTCTGACTTCATTAACCCTAAGATCTCCACCTCTACTGATGGCTAACACTGTGATTTAGTGCCGTTTCACCTGCTTATCTGTAACAAGACTGCAGCAGAGGAAGGAAAGAACAGTGACTAAAATGTGCCTGCATGGTGCATGATGTATCCACGTAGATCCAGTCTATAATGACACTCGAATAATGTATAACCTCAAGTGGTTGTGAAAACGACAGTGTGAAGGCAGAAAAATGATGGTCACAATGTGACCAAGAATCAAAATGAGCGACAAATTCTGGATTAAAATCCATCTTGGTGGGTAGAAATTAAAACATACTTTCAGTTTATTGATAAATAAAGCATGTCTTTTTGGTTATTCATCCAGGCAGGCATCACATTTTCCATTAGGGCTCTTTCATGACACATCCTGCATTTATTGGCTTTCTAAAAGATGAGCAGTGTTGTTTGTTGTTTCTCTACTAAGAGTGCAGCGCAACAATGACCAATAGTGATTAACAAGTAGACGAGGGTAAAGATATGCTGGATGCAGAAGATAGGTGAGTGGTGGCCAAGTGGTTTGCACTTGAGGCTGAGGACCCAAGCTAAAGTCTGCAGACTGGCAACAGAGTTGAACCATTGTGGGCAAGAACCATAACCTCTCTCCCCAAAGCTGTCCACTTCTCTTTACTATAACTAAAGAACAGTTTAGTTCAGAACCTAATTTCCCAAATAGGTTAAATAAAATATTACATTTTGAATAAAAAATGTTGATGGTGAACGAGAAGGTGAAAGTCATTGACATCTGACAGGCAGATAGGTTTAGTGGTGCAAATTATCCGGAATGGCATGGCCGGATGCTCTGAATGCCATAGTTCTGATTAAATTATTTTAATGAGAAAACCCAAAGATTTTTTAGAATAACTAACTGTACTCATATTTATAATCTTTTTAAACTTTGACATGTTTTTGATTTATATAAAATATTTTGATATATAAAATATTGAACAGATAATTTTTCTTGCTTTTCAGGCAATGTTGGGAAAAATCTGCTAAGATGACAATGAACATGTTGGTATTCACTGGAAAAGAGAGCATGGAAAAAATTGCTTTTTGGTATTTTAATTAAAAAAAACAGTAAAGACACATTACATCATTTTCCCTTAAAACAAAAATTGCTCCTGGAAATTCTAATTGTTTGGTGACTTCAAGAATTTACTAGCCACACTGTCTGTTGGTCCACAAAGTTGTGAACCGTAAGTAATGTGACAGGGGCTATGTTTACTTGAAACTTTTAATTCCTCTTTAATTCCTAATAAAAGTTAATTCCACTTGCCACAAGTAAACATGTAAACACCTATTCTGAGTGGAATTGATAATTCAGAATTAAATTCAATCTGGATAAAGTGGCAGGTTTATTCTAATTTCAAAACCAAAATAAATAATTCCCCTTTTATGTAAACTTTAATTACGCTCAGAGTTAATTCTGGTCGTTCTGCGCATGCTTACCTTCTCCTGCTTCAATGACGCACATATGCAGTCTTCTCCCTCCTGTTTTGCCGTTTTGTAAATGCAATAAAGTTAAATAAAAGAACTTTGCCTCCAGTCTTTGATATGTGACGTAGTATACTTGTGACAAGCTAGTACTTTAAAAATGTTATCAAAATTGAAGTTTTTATTAGATTTTCATGTAGCTGATAGGGCTAAATTGTGTAGTACAGGCTACGTAATTATGTCACTTCCGCTGTGACGTTGGATTTAAGAAAAGGTGAATAAACATGATACCATGTAAACCTTATTTCAGAATTAAAATTGCAATGTAAACTCGAAGAAGAATTTGTTAATTCGGAATTGCAATGAAGGTGAGCCGAAGCCAGAAGAAAGGTGAACAGAATTTATTGTAAGGTAAGGAGGGATGAACGAAACCTATAGAGAAGGTGGAGGAGTCCAGGAGGGTTTCAGGAACAAGGAACAGGAAAGCAAATGCAGAACCATGGGTGTGTACTTAATATCCAACAAAGGAACGACTGTGAGCTGAGTCTGGTGGCAGGTAACGGTGATTGGGCTGGTGCAGGGCATGACAGGAATTATTAAATCTGAATTAAAAGCATCATGTAACCGTAGCCAAATTAAAGTCAACCTGCAAACTAAAAGATTTTGTAAAAACATTATGTTTACATGGTTAAAATTGCACTACTTTTCAACAACTTTGTGCTGCTCATTAAATGAAAAATTTAATTCTACTCTGGTGTTGAAAGACCAATATAAAATTTTTGCATTTTAGGTAAGCCTGGTATTTTGCAGGTCAGAAATATGAGTCATATAAAGATGTGAACAAATGAAAGATATAACCAGCTCTGTCACCATGTGTGAAGGATGTGGATTAAAGCAAAGAACTAAGAGACAGAAAGAAGCAGGAAAGTTTAATGAAAATAAAGATAAAAGGGGAAGGAAAACTAAAAACATGACAAGGACAATATTTGGGCAACAATGATGATCTAGGCAGAAAAGAAGGATGCTAGTGGGTAATTATACACTAAATCACATTCCTCGACTTTTAGTTCAGGCAAGCTGTTATTTGGTCTCCATTACAGCCTGAAGATTATCCGTAGGAATTGTTTTAAAAGTCTGTAATGCAATATTAATATTTGGCCAATCAGATATAGTCTACCCAGCTGTGGGGAGAGATAAAATGCACAGTGGGGGTTGTGATGAGAAAGAAGCTTGGAAGTAAATATTGGAGCTGTGTTTGTGACAACAAATATGAAAGTTATTGTAACGTCAATTGAAAGATCCTGTACGTTTAAGGAGAAAAAAACAATGCTCACACCAGCTTGTTGTCAAACCATGCACTCAGTCAAGGGCCCTTCAAATGCGTTTTACCAGCACACATGGAACTGCTATCAGGCTGCAAATTGCTAGTTATGCTTTAGTAAAGGAAGGTGATGCACTGGCTGCATGAACAAAAGTAACACTATAAAATTTCCATGTTACAGTGGTCACACGTAAAAATGGCTGTTTCTGAAAAATTACTGTTTCCTGGAAAGCTTTGCGAAAATCCCCAAATTTGCCATGAAGATGTTTCCTTAAGCTGTCACAACACCAGTTCAGTAAGCCCTGCATGCTATGAAGTGACACTTTGCTGGTAATGTGTCTTCAAAACATGGAAGCAGACTCCTGACCAAGCATCATATGTAAGAAGTTGAAAATGTGAACATGTTGTCTGTATCTCTGCACAACTCATCATTTTGTGTCAGAGCTGCTGAATCATTTTTCCGCTTACCAAAGCACCATCACTGCCATGTTTACATTAGTTATGACATCAAACTGTAAAGAGCAACTGCAAAACGTCTTTGTGATAACTGAACAACTGTAACATTTCTGCTACTTGCCCATTTCAGCCACTCAGATGCAGCTTGAATACATTTTCTTAAAATAATACCAAGAAATTTAAATTGTATCTCAAATTAGTAAGTAAAATAACCACAGCTTGACGGTTTTGTTTGTGGCTAATGGTCCTATAAAGCTGTGTTTCTCCTGGTTTCAATCCAGGTCCTCAAGTACCACTGCCCTGCATGTTTTATATGCAACCCTACTGTAACATTTGAATGAAATGAAGGTTTCATTAGCAGACTTGATGAAGAAGTTCAGGAATCTGAATCAGGGAATCTGAACAGGTCTAAGGGCAGTAGCACTTGAGGACTAGGATGAAGAAACATTGTTAGATTATCAGCCGCAGCTCTACTTGGAAAGAAGATTTCTGGGTATCTTATGCCTTTTCACTAATTCTAAAATAACTCAGTAAAAATGTTGTTGCAGCAGTGACTTAGATCAGGGTTGTCAAATTCCAGTCCTCGTGGGCCGGTATCCAGCAGGTTTTTGTTTGGTTTTGTTTCCCTGCACTAACACACCTGATTCAAACCAAATGGATCTAACAGCTTCTTGTCAACCTATTAATTTATTCTGGTCAGGTTTGTTGGGAGCATGAAGACAACGAAAACCTGCCGGATACTGGCCGTCGAGGACTGGAGTTTGACACCTGTGATTTATATAATCATAAACTAAAATATTGCATTTGAAAATATCCGACATAATAAAGTTCCGGGAACTGTTAAATATCAATTTTACACATAAATACTACATGGTGGCACAGTGGTTAGTGCTGCAGCATCAAAGCGAGAAGTTTGCTAGTTCAAACCTTGGCACAGGTAGTGGCCTTACTGTATAGAGTTCACATGTTCTCTCTGTGTTAGTGTAGGTTCTCACCAGATGCTGTGGCTTCCTCTCACCGTCCAAACACATGCATGTTAGATTATTTGGTCATTCTAAATTGTATTTATGAGTGATTATGAATGTGCCTGATTGTTTGTGTGCTTGTTAGTCTCTCTGTGTTGACCTGTTATGGACTGGTGACCTGTCAAGGGTGTACCCTTCCTCTTGCCTGATGACTGTTGGGATAGGGTCCAGCTACCCTCAATCCTGAATTGGATGTGGGGGTTATAAATAAATGGATAGATGGATGCTTGTTGCTATCTTTGATGAAACAGAACGCAGTAACAAGCTCACCAGAAGCATAGTCAGAGGCTGTCTGTATGTGCACCCTATGCCTTAACCCCTCATTCATTACATAGTGCTGCACTACAACACACACTATATAACGCGCTCAATCTGCTGGCAATTTAGACATGAAGCTCACTTTTTATCGCACATCATATTACTACCAACTGAAAATATTGTTAGGCCCCTAGTACTCCTGGTCTTCAGGGCCAGTATGCAAATGTGGTGACTCCAGCACACCAGGATTATTGGCTGCCAGTTCTTAATGGTGGATGACTTCCCCAGCTATTCCTTCCTTGGCCATCCAAGAAACCACCCTACTTAAACCTCTTTGCCGCCTTCTTCAGGGAAGCTGTGTCTGACTGTGACACAGTTTGCCACCTTCCTACTCTTGGGTGTAGAGTTACAGAACTGTTGTGTTTTGCTGTGGACTTACAGATTTGTGTCTTGCTGTAGGTTTACATATTCATTGGTTTGTCGTGGGTTTACAAGACTTTGACTTTGGTTCTAAAATTAGTCTTTTTTGGTTTGCCTTTTGTGTTGACTTATCTTGTGAATACAGTGCTTTTGGTTTGTCTTTATCTGTAACTGTGTCTGGTCTCCCATGACAGGATGTTTACTTTGTGCAAGATCATTTTCTTTCATCTTTATTTCCATTGTAAATAACATAACTATGAACTTTTATGTTATAGCCATTTTCAATTTGTGTTACGAACCCCTTTTGCCCCAAGGCACCATGGGGTCGTAACACTATGGCAACCACAACACACTTTAAGGTAAATCAAATCCAATTTTATATGAAAATGTTTTTATTTTCTTATATTGTATTTTATTGTTTCTTTGCATCATATATATTCAATAAAAAGCAATAAAAATGATGCTCTATAGATTTTTATTAACCTGCTCTGACGTATAATTTACGCCATTGTAAGCTCCGGCTAGCAATGCATCATGGTCTATAATGACCTGTCTAGTGACCATTGATGCTTACTACGTCAAGATGCATTGTGGGTAATTTTAAGTGCACTACTTTTTACTCTATTTGGACATCCCCACAAAATGGCATGACCACTATATAGGACACTATATGCCCTACATAGTGCCCTATGTGCCCCATACTGCTCAACCAGCAGAGTGTGTGGTTACCTCTGTAGACACCAAATATGTCAAAATTGGTGGAAGATGAGAATATATAAAACCTTCAACCAATCCCATAAGTTGTTAACATATTTTTTCCAGATTTACTTTTGATACCACAATGATAAGATCCTTTATCCTTGATAATCGTATGGAAAATCTGATTATATCTCAGGGCTTTGGTCGAGCTGCACCATCTGTTTTTGTGTCTAATGGTAGTTTTTTGTAAGTGTAGCTTTATTTAACATCATTCAGATCCTTTTTGTGGTTATGAGCAATTTATTGGACAACACTTTGTTTTGCATTACTATGAGTGGTAGTTGTTGGTTTATGTGACATAACCTCAAAGTTTAGATCTTTTTCTTTTAATGTATTCTTAGCTAAAATTGCTCAATGGTTCTTTTGTTCCCTCCCTTTATTAACTGTACAGAAGTTTGATCCTTCGATGTCATAGCTCTTTGTAAAAGTGAATAAACAGGCTTTTCAACTGTATGGAACACAACACAAATAGGTGATATTAAAGGAGAGAAATAATCAACTAAACACAAATTTTCTCACTTTTTCTGTGAAGTTTAGTTGGCAGAAGCATGTTTCCTAATAATGATTAACATTATAAAAAGAACAGGATTTTGCACAACTTCAAATACAGTGACTATGCAAGAGAGGCTGAACTATTAACTTGCTTTGTGAACACACACTCCTGTTGCGATAAATTCTCCCTCCTACTGTTTCACACCAGCAAATGCTAATGTGAACATTCAAGAGCTTGAATTTAATTTGTTTGGTCGTTTAGTGGAAAATGAATCAACAAAACTTTGATAATTAAAAGATCTTAGTAATTTATCTGCGTAAAAACAGCCAACTGTTATTTCAACACAACAAGGAGCTCTAAGACTTGACAAAGTCAATCTTTAATCATTTTGCAAATATTTATCCTCGTGGAGAAAAAAAATAAACTTGAAAATGGACTTATATGATAAGCTCTGTATATATACCACCTCATCTCCACACATTGCTCTTCTGTCACACACCCACGCACTCTTGAAGTGTAACCTTCCTGTGTCCTGCGCGGCGCTCCAAGAATCCTTTTTGAAATTCTAATTTCTATACAATTTCCCTTTTAAATTTGCTTCACAGTAAGCAGAAATTAATTAGTTAACCTGCATGCTAGACTGCCAATACATAATACCTCTCTCCTCAAAGAGGCCGACCCATAACTGTGCTTAGCTGAGACAGTGCACTTTTGCCTGCGCGTGTGCAGCATTACACAAATGGCTGGTGTGAATTCACCACAGGTCGATGCTTCAAATCACAGAGGTGATGATTCTCCCTGCCTTTGCTGTAATTGATAGAAGAGGAGAGGAATCTGTCTGAATGCAGGTGAAACACATACATATGTATTCTCCTCATCTCATACATGTGCTGCACAATGTGTGCATATGGTGTGTAATGGACACTCTTGAGCTTGTTTAGCGCCCTGTTGTCCTTGGAAGCTTGTGTTCTTTTTTGATTTAGCATATTCTAAATCAAGATCATACATCACATTTGTCTGATGACAAACGCAGCTTTAGACGTTTGTGCCAGCTGCTGGATTGAGAGAACAAAGACTCTTCTAAATCTCTCTTTTGACTCTGTCTGCTAGTTTCCTCTTCCCGTCACTTGCCTTCTGTCTCTTCTCTCTTTCTCATAGGTCCTACATCTTCTTTTCTTTTCTTTCTTTCTTTTTTTTTAATTTTTACTTATGAGCAAGATGTTGGTCTGACTGTTTTTTCTCTCCTTTGCTCCATCTCTCTTTTTTCTCCTCTCTGAGGAGATTACCACAATCTCTCCTCCGCGTGAGAAAACAAACACAGATAATCCCGGGCGCGCTGCTGGCGTGTGACCAAGGATTAGCCAGCCGTTTTAAGTGAGAGCATATGGAAATAATAACTGCAAACTGACACATGCATGAGCTGGCTTGTCCCCCAGGTAAGAGGAATAAAAGGCGCTCAAATAGCCGGCTTACACAGCTCGCAGAACCCCAAAAACCATACCTCAAAAGGCAAACCTCATGAATCTGGATACCAGCAAGTTTGTATTAATATTGTTGTGACATGCCTGGTGTGCTCCCTGGTTATCCCTTTGTTATACAAAATGCTGTAAGTACAGTATACACATGTAATGAGATGTTTTCAAATCAGCGCTTTTAATACTACAATATTTTGTTCCCAAGGTTTTTTCTTTCCGCTTCATCAGCAGCTACACATGTAGCTGCAGTTCTACACAAAGCATGTGCGAGAAATGTACATCACTGTGTAAAACCCTCGATCCACCCCTCATATCTTTGTCTTTCACTTTCAGGCACACTCTCCCATAATCTCTTAAATAACACTACAACATTTTCCAACCTTACAATTATGTGTGTTGCTACTTTTAAAAGCTCTCTGACAGGAAACAGGATGAAAATAAGATGCTGTTTTAACCTGTGGATGGTTTGGTTCTGTACTATGAGGTCTTTCCAGCCAGCAGCAGTTGATTTGAGTCTTATGTCTTGGTGTGACCCTCTATCTATTCCTTTTCATCAAAAGAAGGTTTGTAATGTCTCTGTAATATGCTCTTGATCTATAGCTTTCCATACTTTCCGAGGCTTTGACATCAGCCACTTCTTTTTAGTCATTCAGTCCAGTTCTTGAACCAGATCATTTTCAGAGGAACAAATTATTTTGAACATTTAACACTATTTCATGAATCATTCAATTATAAAATGGGCAACCAAGTCAACCCCATGGTGCATCTACCTAATACAGAGAACCTGGGTAGAAGTACTTTGTTATAGCTTTACTCAGAAACAATTTATTCTATCTTTTTTAGGTATATCGACAAAGAAAATCCCAATTAGTTTGACAGACATAGAATAATATTTTTGCAGCAACAAGATGATTCCCAAGGAGCTATTAGCTAAAAACCTGTCATTTATGAGTATGGTGTGCTCTACAACTGGCACTGGAATCTACAACTATTTGAAAGTGATGTCTCTAAGAAACCTGATAAAGACCTGACACAGGGCCTGAGAGTGCATCTAGGCCTTTAGTTGTTCCATCTATTGTTCACTTAAGCCTCAGCAGAAATGGTCTCTATGGAAGGGTGGCTGTCAAGAAGGTCCCCTTAATGAAGGGAATGGAGGGAAAAGGCTGAGGTAGGCCAAATGACACAAGAACTGGACCGAACATCAGTAGCAACAGGTCCTATATAGTGATGAATCGTCCCCTGAGTCCAGAACTCAAGATTGCTGAAGCAGTAAAAGATCATCTTAAAAGTTACAAAAGGTCTCTGAAGAAGAGTTTAGGAAAACCTGGAAATCTATTCCTGAAGACTATTTAAAGAAAAGAAAAATGAAGCTTTTGTTTATGTTGTAGAGTAAAGGTGGGGTCATACCAACTACTGACTTTCAAACTTAATAGAAGTGTAAAACCTCCATACACAACACAGCATCAGACATCCATTAGCTACACATGAAGTAAGTAATTAGTGGTCTACAAAGACACCCCAACCAGAAGTCACCAGTTTAAAACGTTAACCTCTGGTCATTAGGGGTCTCTGCAGAAGAGCCGTGTCAAGTTTAGCTACTAGCTGGGGAGATTTACGCTAATTCTTCAATTACCTGCTACTTACACTGTGGCATTGTTCACGTGTTGTGCAAAAAGTCTATTAGCCTCAATATGTACATTCATTAACAGCCATATGTAATAAGTAAATAACTGGAATGCAGCAGAGCTGACCAGTAAGGGAATAAAGGAGATTAAAAAAGAAAAGAAAAGAAAGCAGCAGAGAGACTAAAAAGAGGAAATTAATTCCAAATGAATGAATGGCTTGCTGATGTGTGTGTTATTATGCGGCTGTTTGTGCCTGCATCCTGCTAGGCGTGTGTGTGAATGTGAATGAGGCAGAGCTTGGCTGAGTCAGAGCCACAGACAGGCAACGCACGCTGCCGCCTGACATGGCCTCCAGATAGAAAACAGAGCGAGGACGAGGTGAAGGAGCCAGCAAGATGTGGGGTGAGGAGGGTATATGTGTGTGAATACTTAGAGTTTATGTCGACAGTATACTTGATAGGTGGCCGTGTGTGGGGCTCAGACAGGGGGCGAGTAACGTAGTGCAGAGAGACAGCAGCTGATGATGAGAGGATTGGAGGGGTGGGGGTAAAGGAATGGGAGAAATCTGCCTATTACTGAGGGTCTCTATGGGACTGAGTGGAAATATGCAGTGATAAGCAGCGTGAGGCTTGAGTTGCCAGCCAGACATGGAGGCGTGTCCCTGCTTCAACCTTACCGTGGTCTGTAGTGCCATGATGGCTTCCTCTCTCTGCCTACTGATTCTGTCTGCTTTGCACTTCTTCTTCTGCTCCGTTTTGCCTTCACAGATCCTCCCTCAGTCTTCCTCTCAGCTTCTCCCAAATCCTTCCTCTAGCTCTCACAGTCTTGACTGTGTTTTCTTCCTAATCTGCTGTTAACCCTCCTGCAGCTCCCACCCACCTCCCATCTGACACATCATTCTGAGGTAGAGACGAGCACCGCTTTCCTTTCCATCCCTAGACGGGAGCCTCTACTCAGCTCTTCCCATTCAGTCCCTGCAGTTTAAACACAGAGAGCAGGAAGGTCAAGTGTTTTATATTGATGCCCGTATCTGTATACATCTGTCTGCTGTTTATCGTTGTATGTGTATGCTCCACGTTCCTGGGTGTGTGTGACAGAGAGAGATGGAGAAAGAGAGAGAGAGAGCGAGTGAGCGAATGTCTCATAGATCAGCGGTTAAAAAGATTCAGCCCACAGCAGCGAGATGGCCATCGAGGTCAAGGCCTACTCTCTGGGAACACAAATTGTTCTGCTTGAGTATCCCTCCCTGTCCAGGGACGCACACATCATCCCTTTCTCCAGCTTAAATTTGATTCTGACTCCCAAAAACAGACACCAGAACTTGTGAGTCAACATTCATACACAGATAAATAAATAAACGAAACATATTAATTATTTTCCACTTCCATTTTCTGTTCCCGTTAGTTTCCAATCTGCTCGAGTTGCAGACATTCCTATTTCCTGAAACACTCCTTTCTTTCTTGTGCAGGAGGAGCACACCAACATTTACCCCCAAACCCCCGAAAATATACAAAAACTACTGCTGATGTAAATAATTGAATACGGCTGCCTTGTTGCACCTCCAAGCATTCGTCATGTTTTGCCATGTTTCTTGCAACCATTGGAAACAAATCCACGAGCAAACGTGTGATTCTCAAATTTCACTCAATATTTCCGATGTGGCAGCAATCCCGTTCAAATCTATTTCTCTGCCTCTCCAGGTGCCTTTGTGGGGGGATTAAAGTAGCATCGTGAAGGAGGCCCTGCTGAAATTCTAATTGTGCGTTTTATTTGGCGCTTCAGTGCAGTGGGAGGAATGTTGTAGGTGGTAGATGTTTGCTCTATTTGTTTACTGTACATGGAACGTTGCTGCCTGTTTCATCAGCTGCCAGCACATGCTAAAATGATCAATCTTCCTTTAGCACACAATCTTCCCTCCCCACTTTCTCTCCTTTATTCTTATTTTGCCCATACTGTACTCACCTATGAGGGTTTTTATTTTTATAGATTTATTTTATCTCATCTTTTTCCCACCTTCCTGTCTATCAGGATGGTTATTTCTACTATGTGTCTCTGGGTCTCTAGCTGTGCTTATTTCTCCATAAAGCTGTCACTGATTTCACGACTCATGCCGTCTCCGCATCTCCCTCCCTGTCTATTTGCAGATCTCACTCTCTGGTTCCCGCTTACTCTTATTCCCTTGTTATACTGCACTCTCTGCTGTCACTGCCGCACAGGACCTCATTTATACACTCCTCCCTCAGCTCTTCCATCTCCTCTCTCCCTCTGCATCCCAGATCTTTTCCTCCTCTTATTTCAGGGTCCTTGCCTTCGATTTCTTTCTTCTTGCCTCTCCTGCAGTATCCAGCCCCTCTCTCTTCAAAGCAGCTCTAACTCAGCCTACAAATCCTGCTCTACATACCACCTCGAGGTGAGGATTGTTTCTAACGAGGCTGAGAACTGACGCGGTGATAAACTCACCCACATTTCTGCATACGTGTGCACCACTGTGCATGCCCACAAGCTCACAAGAACACAAACACAACAACTCCTGTGCAACTTAGGTGTCCGTGAGTAAAAACTCACAATATATATTTCCTTGAGTGCAAGTATTAGAAGATATTGTTGAAAAAAAGTGGAAACTGTTTATTCTATCATAAAATCTTTCATTTAAAATGAAATTAAATAAAAATTACTTTGTTTTTTTACATTGTTGCAGAAAATAGCCGCTCAACTGATTGAACTTTGCACAACAGATCTATAAAAAATATGGAACAACTTGGTGCAGTCACTGAACGAGTTTTCTGTCCCTTGTTGTACCTCTGTGATGCATGTGCGGTCTGTTGTCTGGCTAAATGTTGTCAATGTCAAAGTTTTCTTTGCTCCTTTTCTTCTGTTTTCTTTTGTTTGTGTTCATGATGACGGGATTGTTTCCGTTTCATCTCCCAAACGGACTGACCACTTCTCTGTACTCAGCTTCTTGTCCATCACTGATACACCCCACAACAGCAGAATCATCAGCATTTCTACAGATGACTGGACTCTTAACTATAGAGGTCTGATGCCTGCAGAGTCTTTGTGCTTCTGAGGTAATGCTAAAAGGCTTTTATTAGTTTTTTTTTTATTAGTTTTTAAAGCTCTTAAAATAATTATTAATTATTCAACTTGTTTTTAGTTTGAGAACTTCCCAGAGCCCCTTAGTCTTTGGAGGTAAGTCTTCATTGTTGTTTTATTATCTGAGGAACTAAATAGCTTAAGATATTTTATTTTTATTATGTTTTTTATGGTAAAACACATTGTTTTGTATGAAAAAGTGATTTATAAATTTTGATTAACTAACCATTATTTTAAAAAATAAGCTGGATTTATGTCTAAAACAGCAACATATCAGATAAAAACAACTTCATGGACAAGTTCATGGACATTAACTACATGTTAATATAATTAAACAGTAATTAAATAAAACATACTCAGATAATTAGTTAATCCTTTAAGGGAAAGAAAAAGTGCATCTTTGTGAAAACATTGCTTTTGTTACACCATTAAAGTCAGGAAAGATTATTTAGTGTAAAAATGATTCTGCTGAACCAAAGAGATTTTTTGGGGATTGTTTCCTTTCTTTCTGTTTTCTTTATTTTTTAGGATCTGCTGCATTTTAATGTTACACGTTTGGAAACTGAACCTCTTTGTGATTATCGCTTTGAAGAAAACTATAAAATGTTGGATATTCTGACAGGTTACTCTTTTAAACATCTTATTTTTAAACCTTTGCAATTTCTATATGAATGAACCTTTATTCATAAGACAAAGCTGAATGTTTTTATGTGTGTGTTTTGTTTTTTAGACATTCAGCAGTCGAAGGATCCTGATAGATTATGTAAGGCAACTCGACTGCTTTTATGGAAACCATGGTCACATGAGACCCTGCTGAAGACTTAGGATGTTTGATCTGAAACGACTTATTCTTGTCATTATTTTGGACATTGTGTGGGTGTTTTTTGGTTACCTGTTTTATTTTGTTGCATTCCTGTTTTGCCCATTGTGTTTCTGTTTAACTTCATGTCTTGTAGATTAGTTTCCTCTGTGTTGATCAGAATAGGTTCACCTGTTCAGTCTGTATTTAAGATCTTTGGTTTCTCTGTTCTGCGTTCATTGCGTTTCCTTATTCCGTGTAAGTCTGTGTTTCCTTAGTCTGCGTTTCTTCAGATTTGGTAAGTCGTTCTTCATTTTAGGTCTTGCTTAATAAATCAAGTTATCTACAACCCTGCTGTCTCCATTGCCTGCATTGTGTCCACACCCTCCTGGGTCTTTGACAATTCTAAAGAGCATGCATATCTGTAAAACAAAAAAAAAAAAAAAAAAAAAAAAAAAAAAGAACCCTTTTGTTAGTGGAAATGAAAAGAGCAGCAGTTTCATTGGATTTTTTTACTAAAAGACTTTACATGTTCAAATCTGGACTGAACTACACATTTTGATGATTTATTATCTACATATAAAAACTGTAAATAAGTCTAATTTTATTCATCCGGTTATTTTTGGCATCAAGTTTAGTTACCTACTAATCTTTTCGGGTGTTACTATTTTAGAAAGCCTCGCTGAATCTGTAGTTTGACTATAAGTAACATTATGGCAGATAATTACAGTTGGAAAGTCTATAATTAGCAAAAGTACTACTAATTTTTAATAAATGTTTCTTCTCTTATATTTTCTTTTATCAAAAAAATTGTTCTCAGTGCTGGACATAATGACATGTAATTAATTATTTGTTTTTTATTATTGAATGCTGTATTTTGCATCGGATGAGTGCTGATCTTGTGTCTATTGATTTGTGGTTTATTTACATTCATTTTCTTTAATTTTTTTAAAGATACTACCATGATGCAGTTTTTTAAAAATACATCCTTTGTGGAATTTAATTGAGTGTGAATTTAATTGAATTGGGGGGAAAAACAAATAAAATAACAGCTTAAACCGAATCGGCAGGCCTCACTGATGTGAATTTCATAGTTTTTGGGACGGGCATAAAATTGGGGCGCTATGGTAGCGATATGTCCCCACCAATGTCCAGCAAGTCCTGACTTGATCACCCATCTCAACAGAAGAGATTGGTGCTGCTCCTTTGTTTCCAGCCAACATGAGCTGCTGTCTCTCTCTCTGGTGAAAAAGCCAGCAGTGCTCCTTCATGTCACGGAGCTTAGAGGTGGTTGCTTCTTTAGGCAGATTGTCAGGAAAGCAAAGAAAAGTAAGGTAGACACAAGGAAGTGAAAGTTAAAGCATTACAGAAACAGTTTCCTCTTCTGTTACTTAGCCACTAAAAATCACAGTAATTAGACGTGTTTTCTTAGCATTATTGGCAAAGCTGTCAGGCAGCTCAGATGGAGAAGATGCTGAGGCAGGTAGAGACGTAGGTCACCACATGTGACCTTTGGTAGTCAATATAGTTTAGACTTAGTCTACATGATTAACGAAACTGAAATCCAAGTCATAATAAGGCATATAGAAGAGTTTCTCTGACCTCCTCCAACATTGTACAGACTGAAAAAGACATTTTTGTTTGGTACAGATACCTGCAAAAAATGGACCATAACAATTGTAATACATTTTCCAATTAAAATAAGAATAATATTGTCATTAGTCCCTCTAATATTTCAGCTTCATGTAACTTGAGAGTGTCTAAATTATCAGTATGACAACTAGGAGGAGGACGAGGCACCGTGTAGCAACTGTTTATCTCTGTGTTTGCAAGTTTTAATTAGTACATTTTGTCTTGTGCGATATTTTATTTTGTCATGAAATAAAAGCGAAGCTGCTAGGCGACAGAAGAGCAGAAGGAGGTGTAACATTAGGGTCATAGGTGAATCCTTAGCTTGAGAGTTAAAGTTTCTATTTGTTTGGTCTTCAAGTCGTAATAACATTTCAATAGTCTTTGAAATAATCTTACTTAAGAATAAAAAGAACCCTCATGTAAGTCCCTGAATATTATACTTCAGAATCGCTGAGACACTTTTAATATACAAATATTTAAATCAAATCTACACCCTTAACAAATGATGTAGGTTTGATTTCAAAAGTGGGAGGGGAAAGAATATTTTTCATAAAAGTAAACTTTAAGCTTCCTGTGTTTTCCAATAGTTATTCTAGCTTCCTATTGCTACTTTAAGCATAGAGTGGCTCTATTATGCACGTTTCAGGCTAAATTTTTGCGAGTCCACGAGGATATGAATTAATATTGCATTTTTCCCACTCTTTTATTTACACCACATTGAACCTCCCTGTAGGTCTCTGCTAGAAACTTGCAGAAAGAAAATGCATGCTTCTGATTGGACAACATTATGGGAGTGTGCAGATCAGCTGTTTCATCACAGAAACTGCGACAGGACTAACAAACAAACCACAGTTACTCAGTCAATGATGTCAAAACAAAACATGCAAACGTACATGTTATAACCTAAATCAGGCCCATAAAACGAAAGTGAACAGCTCACAGATGCAGCAGGACATGTGTGTTTTGTGTTCTAGCTTTCTAATTAAAGTTGCAACTTTTCCAGGAAACCCCATATTCACATCTATTGTTTCATGTGGTACCAAATCACCTGGATATTTTTAGCCCGGTCACTTGGATTAGAGCATTCCTCCATGTACAAGGTCCATATACTTTTATGTGTGTGTGTGTGTGTGTGTGTGTGTGTAGCCTATGTATATGTTTATATTATTCATTATATTATTCATTAAAAATCTTAAAAAAAATAATTTGCCCCCTTAATCTACGTCCATGCCCTTAACATTTCAAAAACCTTTAATGCAACTTTGCAGTACAAATAGCAAAACCTGTAAAAGATTGCTCAAACGCACACTCCCATTGTAAGACACCCCACAGTGGCAAGAAATGGCTGACGTTATTAACAGCATGTGTGTGTTTCAATTAAGGCACCGGAGACACTTCTTAAGAGCTCATTTCAAAAGAAAATGTCACATTTCAAACTAGTCTCCTTCCTTTAT
>JBAMHX010000009.1:6435920-6462296 GCA_037177515.1 Pseudomugil tenellus | reverse complement strand
ATATATCATAAGTGCACACAAGGCCCATAACCCCATGTCTGAACAGACACATAAGCACTTCAACAACTGGCTTCAAGAGGCTGTCAGCTCTCATCAACCCCACTATGCACACATGTCTTCATAAGAGTGTGATTATTGGGGACGGCAGGCAGCTTAGGGAATGACTGTTTGAAATGAAATAATCCAGTATTACACTAAAGGGATCTATTAGCCAGCTGTACGGAGAATGGGAAGGAAGAGCCGCTTTGATCTTCCTGTACATGCGAGCATGCTGCACGGACAAGCTGTGCTGAAAGCCAGCTGTCAAAACACATCGACAGCAGTCACAACACTCGATTCAGCTGCAACTTTCACACACTTTCATACAGATGTTTGATTATGTTTGCAGTCAACAGATGGAAACACTGAAATAAAAAAAGAAGAAAAGAAAGAGGAGACTGGTTCATGGTGAGCAAGTCAAACAAGAAATTTTTCTATTAGAAACCCTTCAAATCCCACTCATCTGATGGGATTCAGATACAGAGAAAAGGTAGGATGAATACAGATTAGCTGGTTTACAAAGCTCCCTAAAAAGGATGCTAATTGATGAACTGTGTAAGACTGTGCGAGCTTATACAGTTTCATGTCTATTTCCAGGCAATTTCAGGTTAATGTCCTTAGAAAACATGTTCGAATCAAAGCATCTCTTCTGTAAAGACCTTCTGACGTTGCTTGTTTCCTTCCTCCCATCATCTCCCCTTCCTCTTAAACAATTCTTGCACGCGCTCTTTTGCAAAACCCTTCTTTTATCTGACCTTGCCTCCATCTCTGCTGTCCTTCTCTCACCTTGTTCAGCGTGATGACTGCCTCTTGGTGGACTCCGGTGATGTTAAAGGTGTCCCCGGTTTCCCCCTCGAGGATGATGTACTCCAGTTTGGCGTTCTCGCCGAGGTCTGCATCGGTTGCAGAGATGCGGCCTATCTCAGCGCCTGGGATGGCCAGCTCGGAGACAGAGAAGGACCACATACCTAAAAAAAAGCAGAAGCAGACACATGGCAACAAATATTAAGGATAGGATGTCCCTTTATTAGCACTGACACGCTTCATTTGTCACTTAAACATTTAATTTTCTCTTTTGAGCTGCTTGCAAATTGCTGCCCCCCCCCCACCACCACCTGGGCTGAACCAATATTTACAACATTTCATACAGATAAGCCAGCGTTTAATTTAACAGAACCGAGAGGATGAATGGGAGAGATAAAGAAGGAGAAAGGCAGAGTGTGCGTTTGAGTACCCAGCACTGAGATGTTATTAAAAGCCAGAGAAAAATTGGCCAGAAAAACCTGCTGTAAAAATAACTAAATTAAAAGAAAGGGAAAAAATAGAGCTGAAGATAAAGGGAGAAAAGAGTGCAGTTAAGAGAAGCTGCGCATCTCCTGCACATTTAAACTGGATGAACTATGCCAACCACTTATTACAATCATCTGCTTTTTAATCCCTGAGTTGTCCATCCCCTCCTGCTGTTAACAGGTTTTCATCTAGATACAATATCTGGCCCTTTCAAGTGTGCTACCACCATGTTTAAACATGCAGGTTTACTTTTAGAGTTGGGCCCATTAAAGCAGTGCATAATCAATCTTTCTGCGGGCTTCGCAGTTTATATCTGGTCCACATATGTGAGAGAAATGAGAACAAGATGACTTTCTCCGCATTAAAAGCATGCACTTACTGGCTCATGTATATTCAAATATAATCTTGACATCTTACTTTATGTGAGCCCACACACAGCTTCCATAAGAAAAAAAGCTTTGTAGGAGAGAGTGAATGGAGAAAAACAGGTAGGATATCAATATGTGGCTAGCGATGGCAGAATGGAGCAGCTGACTGAAACGGAGCCGTTATCTGCTTAGCTAACAGCGAAGGGAATCAGATGGACGAGT
Organism: Pseudomugil tenellus; assembly: GCA_037177515.1. Classification (NCBI taxonomy): domain Eukaryota; kingdom Metazoa; phylum Chordata; class Actinopteri; order Atheriniformes; family Pseudomugilidae; genus Pseudomugil; species Pseudomugil tenellus. The sequence goes on along the minus strand of JBAMHX010000009.1, from coordinate 6,460,377 downwards.
AAACACAACAACATTGCAAACACGCATAGGGCTTGACAAAACAAAAGATAGCCAACACTTCCATGAGACAGTATCTGAGGCAGCTCACAGCCAAATGAATTGTGCAAATGTGACATCGCTCTGAAACCAACTGGGAGCTTATTTCAGTTTGTGAATCCCAATCACAGTTCAGATAAGTGTTGCTGACAACCAAAGTCATTCAGATTGATGGCTTTTTTTAGGTTTCTTGATGTCAAATTTGTAATAGACATATCCAGTTAACTTGTATGAAATGACATGATGACCAGGTTAGAATGCAATGCAGTACAGTAAGAACCGGATGATGACATAATTACATAGTTCTCACGTGCCTTAGACAAATGTGCACTATCACAAAAGCTTAGGTCATCCTAAATTGTCCTTATGAGTGAATGTGACTATTTATGGTTGTTTGTTTGCTTGTTCGTCTCTCTGTATTGCCCTGTGATGGACTGGCGTACTGTCCAGGGTGTACCCTGCCTCTCACCCAATGAGGGATAGACTCCATCTACCGTGACCTTGAATTGGATGAAGCGGTTAAGAAAATGTACGAGTAGATGTTTAGCTTTTTGTGTGACATCATAGTGAATCGAAAATACCTTTATTGCTGAACTTCATTTGAATTTCTCTAAATGTTTTAACACTTAGTGTTTAAGTACTTATTGTATGTCTTTTTTCTTACAAGGTTATCAACCATGGAAAAAATCCAAAAGATGTGTAAGAACCACAAATTTATGAAAAATTGTTGTTCAATTAGAACTTGTTCTGTCCTTTTCATCATCCTGTTAACATTTTAAGATCATCAGACCAAAATAAACCTAAACAAATGGTCAAGTTATTGAGACATTGACATTTTGTGTTGTTGTATGTGCCACTGTTAGTAGCTTTTTTAAATTTATTGTTTGAAATAAAGATGTCTCCATTGAAAGATTCTACTTTTACACCCTATAACAGGAGGTGTCCATCTCCGGTCCTCAAGGGCAGGTTTTCCATTTCCCTGCTCCAACATACCTAACTCAGATACATTTATGGTGCTGGATCCATTTTATTTGAGTCAGGTTTGTTAGAGCAGTTATATATGGAAAACCTGCAGGACTGTTGCCCTCAGGGACTGACTTTGGACACCCCTTGTCCTGATGACAATATAAGGAGAAAGAAAGCAAAGTCTTACCTCTGCTCCGACCTTTTTGTGCAATGGTTCTCAAAGATTTTGAGCCACAATTCCCACATGATAACAGTGTAATTGCAGCTAAATGTGACACTAGAAACTGCCAGAATCTCCAGAGATAAGAAAATAAAGAGGTTTTTGGTGGTTCACTACTGTGACACAGCATCTACATCCTCAAAATAAGCTTCTCTCACAGAGATAATGTCAAATTCTAATTTTAATATGTTTTCTATCTTGTCACAGAAACAGCTCTTTAAATCCTGATGTGGAAGTGATCCTGAGGACATTTTTCACTTGAAGAATAAAATTTTTTACTTGAATTTTTAATTGTGGTTGTTATAATCCTCATTCTGAATTATTGTGAAATGCATGAATGTAGATTGCAGTGAATATATCTGGTGGGCACACATAAGCTTTATTGCTGTTTAATGTTTAATGAGGTGCATTTTTAATAAAGAATGATAATTTGAACTGCTCGAATATTCTAAGTCACTGAACTTTGTTGTTTATGTGTTAACGGGTAAAGAAATGAAGGTGCTAATTTGACACTTTTTCGTTGCATTAATTGCTTGTTTTTGGCAGCTCTTGTAAAACATCCCAAATTTATCTAATAAATGTAGGTTATATATTTTCAACAACTATCTAGCGATCCTCTAAAGTTATCTAGTGACTCCTAGTTTGAGAGCTACTGCTCTAGTGGATGGATTACCAGACAACTCTACCAATGTATTTTACTGTGTATTTTACCTTTTTCTAACCGTAACCGAAGTTCTTTTAGTACCTTACAAAATGATAGACTTCAGTCGTAGAGAGAGTGAAGTTAAATCAAGACTGTAAATGACAATTAAGATGTAAAAAAGGAAATAATAAAACAGCAATGTCAAGGTTTAACTGGATAATGAACCACATGCTTGGGATTCAGATATCTATCCTCTCCTGTTCTCCAGCCTTCTAGCACAGTTTTGTTTATTTGCCGAGCTCAATGGAAAAGGAATTTCCTCTTTTCTTTTACTGTTGCTGGTTCGTCACCTACCATCTGAAAAGGATAGCTGCCGCTATTCAGCTGTGCAAGTTTGCATTCATTTCTAACTGAAGCTGAAGTTTACCCAGTAGAGTAGCCAGGAATGAAAAGCGTTCCAAATGTACGGCGTAGATCTTCCCTGTAATTGCATCTATGTTACTAAATGGTGTGAATGCACAAATACAACACATGGATTTCTGTCATCGTGTAAAAAAAATAAACACTTTGGTAGAAAATGTGAGATGATTGCAACACAAGATCAATTGCAGTCTTGCATTTCATGCTTTAATTGTATTTCCCAAAGCAACTGAGTGTAGTTTTTCCAATTTTGTTGATGAAAAAGAGCAAATGCTGAAAAGACACCATGTTCTCCTTGACTACAAAAGTGTAATTTGTTTCTCTCTCTGCATTAAGTCCATTAAGCCATGTTTTCTATTTATGCCTTAAATTGGTATGGATGTCACTTTAACTTTGGTTTGCACAGATATTAGAATGCATATGATCACTGACCACCTGCAACACAGAAACTAATAAAAAACAACGTGACTCATAGATGTGTGCAGAAAATGCACACAGAAGGGATCAAAAACCAGTACATAATCAGCGAGTATGACATATTACAGGTTATGTAGTACATGGATAGCAGAATCTAAAGGCAGCTCTGTGCTTTAAAAAGTCCAGGAGCAAAACGATACTTGCATTAGCTAAAAAAAAAAAAGGCAAATTACAAACTATAGCAAAGAACATCCACTGCTCAGAAAACATGAATTTTAAAAGTTGGTATTAGAAAAACTAAAAACATCTTGTTACATGTTGATGCCCCAGCCATTACAGTGACAGCTCATTTGCTCATATGTGTCTTAGAATTTAAAAAGCCCACCACATTGGGCATGATATTTAGGCTTCGCCTGAATGTTTGTTCATCACACTTATTCTTTAAATACAAGGAAACACTGACAACGTACAGACTTTTTTGAGGGCCGAGTGTATGGAGGCCAGGGCTGCTTAGGTGGCCCTGGCTTTGCTGGTGGGGGTTGTTAGGGCCCTGGGGAGTGCCAGGCTTGCTGCATATGTGGGTGAGGGGGAGTGTGTCGAAAGCTGAGCGCAGAGGAGGTGAAGATGAATGTGTGTGTATGGGTGGGTGGGAGTGAGTGAGTGGGGTTATGTAGGTGGATGGGGCAGGGGATGCGAGTTGGAGAATGGGTTGGTAGATGTGTACTAGCTGGCGAGGATGGGGGGGTGGGAGGCGAGTGGGAGATGTGGGGATGTTATTGTATGGGAATGTGTGCTTGCTGGGAGAGGAAGGGGGGTGTTCGGGGGGTTAGGGGTGTGTGTGAGTGGAGGGCTGGTCCCTGGGTTGAGCCACAATTAAATAGATGTAAAATAGATGGAAGCATTCATTTAATTTTAACCAGAGGAGGCCCTTGAGAAATTCTTTTCTCTGGCAGTTCACCCTGAACTGGATACTTACCTCTGAAAAAGATTACAAATAAAAAATAAAACTTAAAAAAACTTCTTAAAAAGCACATGAGCTACTTTGTAACTATCTTACACTCAAATATTGATTGAACAAAGGTCGATCATATATTTCCTTTCAAGTACACATGAGTGTGATTACGACAGACGCCTTACAGCAAGGATCCCAAACCCTGTTTCCTTGTCAAGCTGACATTTGACTGTCAAGCTGTTGAAGATGTGTGGCATCAGGGAAACATCTAAAACCTGTATGACAGTGGTCCTCAGAGATCTCTGCCTTACAGCCAGTATCCTGTGTTTGTTGTTTCCATCTCTTGTCCTGCACATCCAGAGAAATTAAAGAATAGGCAATAAAAGGGAACCAGTGTCATGCACCCACTAGTGCAAGGGAGTCAAAGTCCTCGTGGGCCGGTATCCAGCAGGTTTTTGTTGTTTTTATGCTCCAACGCAGCTGAATTAAATTAAGAGCAGAGATGAATTTACTTGAAAGAAACCTCTTTGTCTACTTAACTTTGTTGTAATATTATTTTTATTGTTTACAAACAAGATGGAAATAAATGAAAGACTAATAAGGTATTCATGTGATCTTACACATTTGTTGTGAAATAACGTAAAACCGTGAGACATATAAGATTCTTTGACATTAACCATTGCAACATCATTCACTCAAATATGGATATTTAGTCTTTGAGAATCAGCATATTATATGATGATGTAATAATATAAGCTAAAACAAATATTGAAAGTCTAAGCAAGGCAAAGTCTTCCACTGCATTGATTAATTTCCATTTTGTCTTACTTTCATTGAGTAATTTGGACTTATTTTGGAAACTATGGAAGACCATTTTCTGCAGAAATTACAAATTACTAGTGACAGATGAACGAGTTGCTCTCTCTCTCTGTCATCTGTCTGTGAGATAAGCTATCGAGGAATGTTTCCAACTGAATCGGACCAGTCAAGAGAAAAATAACCTTGGATCAAATATCAAAAATCAATAGAAACACCAGAAGAATAAGAAATAAGCCCCTATCTTCTCTAAGACCTGTCAACTTAAAAACAGGAAGCAGAAAAGGTGCAAAGTTTTCAAATTGCAACGGCCAAGATGGATTTAGATATCATGTTGATACAATCCTGACTAATAAGATGCTTTTCATTGAGCTAGCTTTTATAACTTTATCACCCAGCTGTGATCACGATATATACCTGATTGTATTAGTTGCTTCCTCAGTGTGTGACATAGATTCTGATCTGCACAAAGACCAGATATTTGCTCATTCATTTGCTTTCTGCCTGCAGCCTTTGTTGTCACGGCTTTCAGATTTTTGCCCATCAGTTCTCAGTGGAGATGACATAACAGCTCAAATGGCACAAACTCAACATCAACACTCGAATGCAAACACAAAATGTATATAATAATGGTCATCACTGGTATGTGGTATTTAGGACTAAAACTCAATGTTTTTGTTTTCTTTTCTTTTAATTTATCAATGTTGTAAACATGTCTATTCCCTCACTCACTACTGGATAGGAACAGACAGCTGTTGATGCATTTATGACACTACTTGCATTCAGCTGTGATTTATTGTTATATGTCAAATATTCATAGTCACGTGTTACACAAGTGTTATTTTTAACACAAATCTTTGAGCACCTATATGTATTTAATGCACAAATAATCTTTAAAATGAACGAAAAATCTATATGCAGTATGTTAAAAAAAGACCAACTGTTTTTAGAGGTATAGTAATAATATTACTATTAATAATAATTAGATTAATAATCATATTTGATTGTCATAATGTAATATTTTTAAACATGGGCTTCATCATAGCTAACACATTTTAAACCTGGTTTCTCTAAATATTTGGCCAACATCGGCAGCTCCCAAAGGAGATAGATCCCTAGCTGCTGGCTCCAGGTTGCAATGCATCATGGGCCATGCTAACTGATTTAATATTCCGTTGATGTACCAAGGGATGTAGCATATCATACAGTAAACATCTGGGCTGTTTGAACACAACCTGTGTGTGACAAGTGATGAGAAGATCTTACAGGAAATATAGGAGGGTTCAGAAGTTGCTCTGTCTGAACATATCCTGTTGTAGCATCTTAATGAATAATTATGCATCAACGCTAAAAAGTTGCAAAGCATCATGTTATGTCTCAGCTTAAACCTGTTTCTACCACAAGATGGCGGACGTCTGACTCAGACGTTAACAATGGACCTCCCATCTAAACAATCTGTTGCTAACGTTAGCATATTATACAGTGAAAGCTATGGGATACAATATGGCTGCCAACCTGTGATGTCACAAAATGAAACTGAATGAGTAATTTTATTACTGTTATAAAACTATGCTTCATGGTCAACAATTTTCTCTTTTACAGTTTGCACTGAAAACATCTACAACTTGGGTGCCGCGTTTAGCACAAAAATACTAAATAAACATTTCAAACTTTTGAAAACCAGCAACTGCACCTATAAACTCCCAATTTTTCCTGAAGTTCCTTTTGCATTTGTACTGCTTCATTCAATCAGTGCAGGCTTTCATGGTGCTACAAAATGCATGCTTATTAAAGCAACTGTTGCTAAAATTTGGACCATTTTCACATTTTTGGCATCCATCTTGCATCCTATGTCTTCTCTGAGCTCTCTCCAGCCAGTACAAGTCAGTGTGATGTTGACTTTTGTCTTCTCTTTTGTTCTGTTTCTTTCTCTGTCTTTCTATGTGTCCTTTGATAATGTCGTCTTGCATTTCTTTCATTAAATAGCCATCATCATGCCCTGTCCTGGAACAAAAAGCTAAGCGTCGCTTTTCCACCTCAGGATTCAGAGAGATCAACAGCAGCTCCAGAAATATGCAGAGTGAAAGTCAGTGTGCAATCAAAATTAGTCTGAATAATGGAGTTTTAAGGTCAAAAAGTTTGTCAAATAAATAAGTTAGTTAGTTTTGTGGAAAAGTTAAAGCAAAACAACAGAACAGACTAGAACACCAACGCCATCTATTGATGCTATCATGTTTGCCGATTGGCTGCTTATAATAGAAAAAAGAAAAATTCAGTTCCAATGAACTAACACCATACAAAGTCTTCCAGGCTGTTTGAGCCCACTTATTCTTTTCTTTCCTGATATCATTTTTAACTCCAGCAGACTCCTCTTCACGCTCTCCGTCAATTTACTGGAGGTGCTCTACAACATGCTGTCAAGGACTGCTTCCCACGCCTGACATTATACTACACACAATATAATGCTTGTTTTTAATATACTTACCATAACTTAGTAACTAATGTCTACTTAAAAAACAGCATAGAGAGATTAAAGGTTACTTTTAAGGATCTCGGTATTTGAGCAGCACCTCCTACTAAACCTCAGCTGGACACAGAATAAACTCACACAGTGTTCCTCTTCATAAAAGTCATTAATTATATTTTATTAATCCAAAGTAAATTGATTGTAACAGTTTAAAATTATGGGATTAAAAAAAGAGAAAAAGTGCATATCACTTAACAGAAATGACTGTCAATTTCCTGGTGTTATAAAATATTAAAACACAGACAAATGCAACGACAAATTAATTTCTGGATAAATATATTTCCAACTCTAAAATGCATCGCTTTCATTATGTTACATTCATTCACAGCAGAACATTTGCTTATTTCACATTTCCAGGTCCCAGAAGGCTGCTGATGATATCAGACCCACATTCTCTGAATAACTATTTACTGTTGTCCTTCTTCTATTACATTGTTTATTTGTCATTTTTGTTGGCATCTGTGGCAGCAGCAGTGAAAGTCCAGGAAAAAACAAACTGATGCTGACAAGAAGCACAAGAAAGTTGTTTGGATTATTAAGACTGGGAAAAAAATTCCAACTTTGCAGTAGGTGTAGGTCAGAGCTAGCCAACTCTGCTGGTTGAGAGCTGTTGTCCTGCAGCTTTTTAAAGTTTCCCAGGTTCAACACATGAAATGAAAGGGTCACTATTCATTGTGTTGAAGCAAGAAAACATGCTAAATCTATGGACAATGCAGATTTGCAGAGTCCTTGGTGAAAGCAATATTTTATATTATAATCTATCAAATTACATTGAAGAAAAATGAAAGATTTAGCTTTTAGTGAGAAATCTACAATTTAAAGTTGCCTTTACATGAAAAGCCGACCTCGCCTTTCAGCTGATTATTAGAGACAAACATTTCTACTTTGGTATTATCTGTCTAAAGAACATTGATCCAGAGGTCTTGCTGTTTGTTCAGATTCAGCTTTGCAAGCATAAGCTGTACAGCCATTTTTTTCCCCAGAGAAAAAATCCATCTTTTCTATTTCTCCTGTCATAAACTTTAACATTTAACCAACAAAGTGACTCTGAGATGCATCTCCTGGGTATTTTGCAGTTTCGTTGAACATTGCACGACCTGACCTTGAAGTGATCCTGCAGGGATGTCCACGCTAAAGACGATGGACAACAGTCTACAATATTTTCTCTCACACTATATAGCAGCAGATGATTTTGTTGTGATGCATTGAATGTTAATAACTGAAACAGGGTGTAATTTCTTTTCACATGACAGTAAAAAATATATTCCATCATGAAATGCTCAAAAGCAGTCACTTTGCTCAAATCTTGCTCACACCCACATGGTCCTACATACCTCTGCCCACTAAGAAGGACAGAGAGTGACAATAAATCAATGCTAAATGCCAGTTTATGTGGCATGACTACCATGCCTACCATCTGGGACTGACACAACAGCAGAAGGCTGAGACGAAGGCAATTCGAACATAAACAGGGCTGTTGCTAATGAGACAGCAAATTAGCAAAGTTATTTACAAGTCAGGGACTGTGCTTCCCATTGATCTAGATGATTGTATGGCGAAGCGGGGCACAATGCTCCCCTTCACCAACATATTCTCCACTCACTGACACACCAACAGAGTGACATCTTCTAGTCTTCCTCAGTCTAACACACATTTGTCACACACAAGAAGTGCTCAAGAGAATAGTGACAAAGGGGGTGTGATGCTGGTAAAGTAGGCTAGCCTGAGTCATTATCAGCTTTCTGCTCACACGGGAGAGCAGCTGGCAGCACAAGTCATACATCATTTCCACCTGTGATGGACAGGGGGGGGGGGGGGGAAAGGAAAAGGGAGAGCAGGGGAGACGGGGAGAGGTGATAGTAAAAAGGTGAGTGGCAGGGAGAGAATCCCAGCTCATTCCACACATCAAGAAGCTCAAAAAGCAGCTCAGGTCTCTGATAAAAATCACACATCGGATCAAAATAGAGCAGAAATGGCCTGTCCTCTGCCTTTGTTCACACAAGTGAAGCCATTAGAGAGGGCTGCGAAAAAAACAGCGAAGGCAAGTCGGTCCATTTAATAATATCTCACTAATATAGGTGCTCCCCGATGAGTTGGCTGTTATCATGCCAGGGAGAAAAGAGAGAAAACCCTTCTGTGCTGTATTTGGGCACATCCTTAGAGTAAAACTATGCTCTCTTCTTGTCTTTGTGAAGCTGCACTGATTCCCCATGACAGTTGTCAAACCGCAGTTCACAGGAGGGGGATTTCAATTGGCTGGGGACCAGCAGATTTTGCAGGTGATTGGTTGAATTAGGACCATGCTGGCATGGGGATTAGTTGGAAGTGAAGTGGAATGGCAGGTGGTGAGTGTTAATTATGGAAAGCGTAGTTTAATACAGGTTTAAAAGTGCAGAAAAAGAGCTTAAATTGACAAACTGCTAGAGGGAGGGAGGGGGTGTGTAAGAGTAAAAAGACAGATAAATCTGAAATGAAAGATGCAGCATGAGAGGGACAAGAGAGGGTGGAAAGAGACGCATGAAGAGGGTGAGAAACCAGCAGGAAACTGCTTTTTGAAGACAAGTGCAGACCAGGGCCTGTGCAGTAAAAGCACTCGAGAAGGAGAGGTGGGGGGGGGGGGGGAGTTTTGGGTAAGGGGGGGGGTTGCGGGACGGAATGAAAAAAATAAGAACTAGAGGATGCGACTTCGCAGCATCTTATCTGGGACCGAGAAGGCATGTGTCCTGTAATGGCAGCGTCTGTGGTAGAAGGCTTCAAGTTAGGGGAGTCATTAAAAAAATGTCTATCTGGCTAAAGAGCACGCATTGGTTTTGAAAATAGCCTGAGTAAAATCTGCATTCATTTGGGGGGGAAAAGGATGATCAAGGCAAGAAAATTGAGTTAGGCATCATCACGAAACAGTTAGAGAAAACTTTGAGTACTTAGCAGTAGGGAAGGAGAGACGAGGACCATGTAAAATGGAGGGTTTTTTTTCAACTTTCTAAAGCCACTAAGGGGTTAAATGAAACCGAATGCGGTAAGAGTAAAAATGTTGCCTTCTATCTCAGTACTAATGGGGTTAATAATGAAATAGAGTAGACCGTTTCCTTTTCAAGCTCCAGGGCAAGCAGTATAAAGTACTGTGCACTGCTGTCTAAGTTGCAGTGTGCAGAGAGGTAGGCCATTAGCCATTACTGAGCTCTTTTCTCATGTCGTATGGAGTAGGAGAAAATGCTAGGTGTGCTTGAGTGGGTGTGTGTGTGTGTGTGTGTGTGTGTGTGTGTGTGTGTGTGTCCATTATTACATTAGTAAGTGAATGGTTGCACTCCATGCTGGTGTGGGTGTACTTAGGTGCCTAAGAACAACCAGTGCCAAACAATGCTCCCTCCACCAGCCCTGCATCAAGCCTGGTTTTGCTGGTTTCCCTGGAAGGACCTTAAAGAATAAGAATCGCTATCAGAATGAGAAGTATGCCAAGTAAGTTTCTACGTACAAGGAATTTGTCTTGGTGCAAAACACAGAAGGAAAAAAAGAGAAAAAGACAGAACATAAACAGTACTTACAGGGCATGAAGTACGAAAGCAAAAGAAAAACTACAGATCAATATAAAAGAAAAGGTCTCTCTATTAAAGATAAGGAAAAGGTCTGTCTGGTTTAGTAGAAGTAATGGAACCGCAGTGGGGAAATAAATACAAAGCTGGATGAGAATATTAAGTTAAATGGCAGTGTGTGGGCATGGCAAGTTATTATGCTTTTATGGTGGGGGGGTGCCAGTTGTTAGTGTGTAGGGGGGCTTCATTAGGGAGTCCAACAGCAGATCTGAAGAAACTGTTTCTGTGACGTGAAGTTTTGAACCTGACAGACCTCATCTTTTTGCCAGAGGAGAGAGAGGACAAGTTTGTGACCAGGATGGGAAATGTCAGCTGTGATCTTTCCGGCCCGCCTCAGACTCCTGGAAGTCTGGGAGAGAGGGCAGATTGCAGCCGAGCGCTCTCAGCAGACTGGAAGATGATGTGCTGCTCATGTACATCTGAGGTGACAAATGGAGCCTTTTGCTGCAACTACTTTTAAAAACACTCCTAAAGTCACAAGTTTATTGCAAATGCATTCCAGCTGCAAGGTTATGAACAGACTGTAAGCGCCGGCTTCGGCATAAACAGGATATCAAGCCACAAAAAAAAAAAAAAAATCTTTAGAGACGACTATCAAACACTGACAAAAATGATCAAATGACAAAACAACTCAATGACTGTCGAATAAAGAAGAGAAGAGGGAAAGTTTAAAATCGGTTGCATTGACTGATGACATTCGCTTTCACTTTGAGAGGCAGGAAAAAAACGAGTGCAAATGTATGACAGGAGCTAAAGAGAAGGAAGGAGCAACATGGGATTGAAAAAGAATGAGGGAAGGATGTGAGAGAAGGAAAAACAGAGAGAGAGATGTGACCAAGAGCAATGTTTCCAGCAGTGATTTTACTGTCTATTGAAGCAGAAAGCACTGAACTTTAGATGAAATATTAATACAGAGCAAGGGAAACAGAAGGATAGAGAAAATAAAAGGATAAAAAGCGTGCTGGTATAAGCCACCTTCATTTTAATTAGTTTCCCCTTTCATTCCACTTCATCTCTTATTTGGATTCTGCGTCTGTAAAACTTAATTAGGGAATAACAATTATTAGAAACTATTGCTCATTATTTAATTGTTTAGGTTATCACAGTTATCATTATTCCTCTCAGCAAACTACAACAGAGAATTAACACCAGAAGAAATTAGTTAAACTGTTTCAGTCTTTAATATTTTCACAAAACAGAATGATGTGGAAAAGGCAAATCCAAAATCTGGGCATCTGCTTTAATTAACATGAGGTGTCATCCAATCCTGGAGGGATGCTGGACATGGAGGAGTTTAAATAAGAGACGCTTCTAGACAAAAAGAAAGCATTTTAACATGTTTTTTCATAGAAAAAGACAAAAACGGAAATTATCTGCACAAAATGACACAGCAAATATATTTACTGTGATTGTGTAAAAAAAAAAAAAAAAGTGTGACAGAATAGAATAGACTAACTTAGATCCTGCACTAAGTAAAATGGATGCATATTGTTCCACTGTTAGGATAAATGACTGACTGAAAGTGAGAATAAGAACAGTCATTTTAAATAAAGTTGCCACTTAGACTTCATTTTGTACTACTTTCTCATTGCAGTTTACCTGAAGAAGCCTCTGACTGAATATATGTAGTGTTTCTATTCTCCCTTTGGATCATCAACATGGCAGTACCGGACTTTAGATTCTTACATTTTGCCTAATCTGTCATGGAGCATCAAAATGGTCAGCGTGTTGATATTCAGTGCTGGGATGTGACCTGGTGCAGCAAAGTAAAACACACCTGCTACATGACACTGAGCTGGAACACAAAGTTGTCGAGTGTTTTCCAGACCTGTAATGTTGCATGATGACAACCCCTCTAGGAATGTGTAGCAGCATGCTAAGTTAAACAAAACAGCATCGAAATGGGCTACATTTAAAAAAAGAGGTTGGTTGCGTTAGATTTGGCCTGTTTTATCTATGACTTGATGCGCATTTAGGGTAAATATTGATAACTGCAAGTTACTTGACTCATCAGGATTTTTGAGACTGAAACAGAAATAAATGTATGTATTTTTATTTTCAGGTACAGCACTAGAAGCTCTTGTTATCTGTTAGGAGAGCTACGTCTGCTACAAGCCAGGGAGGCTGCCAGGAATTTTGGGCCCTATGAAAGATAGTGACATAAATGTTGGTTAACCCCCTGACATCTGTGGCATTTTCCTCCAGGTGTGGTTGTGTATGAATATTTGTAAACACTCAATTCTTTGAGCTTTCTGACTTAAATGCTCGGTGTCTGGATTATTCACAAACTCACGATGGACTCTTCATAAAAGATAGAGAGTCCTGGTATCCTTTTTAAAAAAAAAAAAGAAAAAAAGAAGGAAAAGTCACGACGAATCATTTTCTGTTTCAGAAATACACCAAGGTTTGATCGATTTTCCTGTCCAAACCCACCACTACACAAGCTAAATATGCACGTGAAGGTTAACTTGATTTGGCCTGAAAATGTGCTTTAGAATACAGTGAATATGCGAACAAAAAAAATCACAGGTTATACGCAGTGCCCGATGAGTTATTTCTTTACTTTGTTGATGCTGCCTGACCCAAACTGCAGGGATAATGCTGGACCAAAGGTCACTGATAGACTTGCCCATCACTAGCCGACATCATTGATGATGTGATGCTTCCAACCCAAATAGGACCTCAATTGGAAAAAAGCGAACCCTATCTCAAAGTGGCGAAAACTGCAGTTCTCCCCTCATCCACTAGGAGCTCCAAAACATAGTAAATCCCCATAAACTCCCATGTTAAACAGACCAACATCACACCAGAAATAATCTGTTTTTATCTGCAAAGACAACTGAATATTTCTGTAGTTTTGAGACTAAGTCATACTGAAAGTTATACAGCGTAAAGGCGAATAGTGAGGGCGTAGGTCCATGTAGCTCTCCTGTGCTCGTATACCTTCTGAAACACACAGCCCTTTAGTCTGACAAACAGTGGTCTGCCTGTCAGCTTGTCAGTAATCCAGTCAGGGTTCATATTCCCCAGACTTCTAAGAATTACATTTATAAATAAAAAATATTAAATAAAAAGACTGAAGGCCTCACCACATGACTCAGGCAAGTTGATTATGAAGCCAATTGGAATGACTTTCAAAAAGAAAAGAAGAAGTCTGTTTTTCTTTTTCTTTATTATAACACTTTTCATGAATGTCACAGCTTGAAATACTACATTCAGAAAATAAACAATGCAGAATATAGCAATGATTTCATGAAAGATGCACTCTGAAGATCAGCAAACGGACATGCAATCAAATGACAACCATTCTCACTCAAACCAACCAGCTTATAGAGTAAATCAAACATATGTGCAAGTTAATGATGTGCCTTAGCTGCATGACCTTTCCTTATTGTTTCATAGGCCCTACATTAGAGTTGAATCAGGCGGTTCGTGCACGACTGGGCACTCAGTGATCCTCTGATACGCCCTTTCAGATTTTCTATTATGTCACACAGGGCTGCTTGCAGCCTGTTTTTCTATGACTAGAAAAACTGAAGAGCAGGGAACACTACTCACATACTGCCTTATCTGAAAGGCTCAATAAATTTTCAATAAAACTTTGTTGTGTACAGCTGTTATGAAGTTAGCCAGGAGTAAATACAATGCAAATTAAGCTTTAAAAAGAAACTTTTTGCGACAATTATCTTTTTTACACACAATAAAATAACTGTTAACATCACATGATACACATTTAACACTATATACGCATAAAACTGTAAACTGCAATATGACTAAAGCTTATTTGCAATATTATGGATAAATATATTTGAAACCATTTGAGTAGGAGATTACTTTTGGATACTAACCTTCCTCTCTGCTGTATAGCGTGTTTTATGCAAAGCAGTTAATCTGCGTTCGTGCACAGTAGCAAAATGAGCCTGGTGAGATTTGAACTCATAATTGCAAGTGCAGCAGTTACAACGTGCTAAACCGCACAGGAGCCTTCCAACGTTCCTGAAAAACAATGATTGTGCAGGTGCACCGCTTAGGCAATATTAGCAAAGAGAAAAACATTACTTCCAGAAGACATTTTCATTTGAAACGCAGTGAGCAAATGTGTCTTGCACCTTTTCAAGTATGCACAGCAGATATTTTGGAGCTCTTATAACAGCTCGCTTACATTAACTGACTGGTTATGTTTACTGCACACCTTCTGTTATCCTTTTTCCTGCCATTTGTTCTTTGTTTTGGAGTTTGAATAAAAGATTTATCCATTCACATCAAACACACCATCTCCCATCTAACCATAGCCCATTTAAACAGCTGGAAGCTACAGACTCCCACAAGGCCCCATAGGGTCCATTTTGGCGTCACGTCTGTCTCCCTGTGTCTGCTTTCTACCTGCTTTGCTCGCAGAGCAATCGTCTGTTTATCCAATATGGTGAGCTCTGTTAAAGATTCATAGGGATGTGTTGCTGGAGAACACAGTTTGTCCTTTATATATAACAGATGAGAGTGCAAAGCCGAGGTGAATGATTTTGAAACAGAGCAGTTTACTCGCCATCCTTTACCAGGTAAAAATGGTCTCGTGGTTGGAGCTATGCTTCGAAGAGCCCAGGGAAAACAGAAGCAAGAGTGTGGCAAAAAACTCAGGGAGGATGCTTAGTTGTGTGCTCAGGCATCCTCAGAGGGTTAGGTGTAGAGTGCACGTGTTATGCTGCAGGGACATCGCTGTAGTTCCACTGGAACAGGAGAGACACCATTTTCATAGACTCAGAGTTCTCTTGTCTGGCCAACTTTCTCTTTTTTTTACGAAGAATCCACATGGATGGAGTTTAGGATTTGAACACATACACCACATGAAGGAGGATAACTGGAGAAGAAAACAAACACGCAAAAAACCCAACCAAACGAACAATGAGACGGCTAGTGATGGCTCGCCACACCCTGTTGAAAATGTGCCGCTCACAGTCCAGCGACTCCATTCATCAAGCTCGACAGAAAGAAAGGCAGCGCCAGAGGCGGAAAAAGGGAGGAAGAGGTAAACAGAGGCTGAGGGGTGAAAGGTAACGCTGCAAGACAACATTAGAAGGATTGAGTCCTCTGGGAGTAAGTAAAAGGAAAGTAAGCACAAAGCAGACAGGAGACGAGGAAGCAGTGAGAGAAGGAAAGGAGAGAAAGGTTTAGATGCTGCGGGGAAGGTTCCCATTAACATGGAAATCACTTCCTCCGGCTCTCAGTGGCTCTCTGATGGCTCGGCAAAAAGAGAATGGCTTTAGCTCCTATTATTCTGCGTGAGGAGGCACACTGCCAGGTCAGATGAAAAAGTGACGCGAAAAATGAAAAAAACAGTCGAGACAGTTTCTTTGGAGCCGTGTCCCTGTGTGATTTCTGTGCGTATATGTTTCCTTTTTTTTAAAGAAGGGCAAAGGGCCCAGGTGTTGCCAGGCAAAGTGTGATGGATTCACCCAATTTTTGCAGAAGCCAGAGATGATAAACAGGGAAGCAGAAAATAAAAAAATAAAAATAAAAAAGAACAGAAATGGCCCTTTCTGATGAGTTTAATGAAGTTTTAAATTTCCTAGTTTCTCCTGTGTGATGGCAGGAAAAGTCTGGAGCGTGAAAACTGTCTGTGTGGAGTGGAGTGTGGAGAATTAAAACCCGTCTTTGGCTTCCACAAGGCTGGATTGTCGACTTGTAGGTCTTTTTGGAAACCTTGTGTTGTATAGGACGATTACCACACGATGAATCTCTGCTCACAGGCTCTTTTGGCGGCACAGGACTGTAGCAGAAAAGCACATCAGGGGAAGCTCCACACAGAGAGCTGCCAATTTGATGTGGCTCTAATGTCGGCTTTTTGTTGCGCATGTAAAGTGTATGTGAGGAGTGGAAGAGAGGGAATGGAACAAAATGCTTCTACCAACGAGGGCTGACTGACCCCTGCTTCTTTAACACTGGACACAAGACACATGAGCACGCAGTGCAGTTAGTGGGCTGCTGCAGATTTCATACCCACACTGGGTGAAAGCCTAGAGGAACCTATTCAAGCAGAGATCTGAACTGTGCCACCATTGACTCCGGGGTACTATAGTGGCAGGCTTAATTGTGCGTTGTGATATGAGGGAGCCATTTCAGGAAAAGATTTTCATGCCCCAGTGCTATACAACACCCCCGAGCTGACTACATAATCCAAGTTTTTGTTGCATGTATTCTAAAATACAAGATGAGATGGTGATTAATTGTGTACATGAGAATTCTCCAGGGAACTTTTAAGACACATTTAATAAGCAGCATCTGCACACCAGCCTTAAACTTTGTCCCATATCCACACACAGAAACAGACACAGACGCATCTGTCTGAGTCATGTCGTCTAAACACAACACTGAACGCCGGCTTCATTCCATTTCCCAGCATGCCATCAGCTCTGCGTGAGATGAAGTGATTTTTAGTTAGCCTGATTATCTCTGCTACCGTAAAGCCATTAGCTTTACTTCTTCTTTCTTCTCCCCCTTCCCGCCACCACACTGTCATTTCCCTCTAACCTCCTTCACGCTTTGGTGAACTTGCCCCCAGAACTTGCTTTCATGCATTCTAAAGAGTTTATCGCGCTAGTCCAAACAACAGGAGATGTGAGCGAGTGGGTGGTGATCGCTGGACAGGACATTGGTTGTAGGTGGCCTCTTCGGACTGGATTGGCCTACGTTGCTGTCATTTAAGTCTAGTAAGCCCATTATTAGTCCACAAATGCACATTAGTCATGCCGTTTAGCTAAATTCATTATCAATGCCCTGTTGAAGGGGACACAATCTAATTTCGATATATAATAGATGGTGATGAATAAGAGAGGACTGCTAAAGGGCCTGCAATAGAAAAGTCTCTTAGGGCTACTTGCTATCACTGCAACAAAGAAAGTACAAACATACTGAAATGCTGAATTCATTTGAATTATTATTCACTAACAATATCTGAACAGACTTTCATTACCAATATCAGCTGCAGACATAGATTCTTTTTTCTTGTGCTGAGCAGCAGTGACAGTGGCTACTCTGTTTTATAGCGGGACTGTGAAAGTAAATAGTTTGACAAGTGGGATTTCTCAGCACAGTCACTTTCTGCCACAAAAATGATTGTGTGCTGAGGGTGTTTTAAAGCTGGGGCAGATGGGAGAGTGTGTGATGAGGGATATGAGGACAAAGGGTGTCTGAAGAGCACCCTGACTGAGTGTGGGAGTCAGGATTGTGAGTGTGTCTGTGGACCTGACAGGAGATGACAGATCCTGTCACTGCTTTGTGTGCGCATCTCCTCACCTCTGACTGATCATGCAAGTGCATAAGGGTGTGTGAGTGGGTGTGTGTGCTTGTTTACATGTATCAGAGCATACAGATATGAAGATAGATTTTCATGGAAGCAGAAGCTCAGTGCCCCTAACGGGTTATGTCATCCAATCAGCACACTTCTAGTTCACCCACTCATCCTCCTTTGTTGCCTATACGCCTCTTTGCCTTTTTCTATTTTTTTGCATCTCACTCTGGCTAAAGGACATAATACCCTCTTTATCCCTCTCGATTCCCCCGTTTCATTCTCTCCCCCGCTCCCTTTTCATAAGCATTTGTCTCCTTGTCTCCTTAGTCTCTTTGTGGTTTCCTTACCCACTCTCTTATTGTCTCACTCCTATTGATAACTTTATCACTCCTCTCATTGTGGCTCTAGTTTTTCCCCTTTCAGGAAAAAATGGTCTCACTTAAACACAAACCTTGAATGATGTGTATTCACCTGCCATTCTTCCTCCTCCTCTCTGCATTTCTACTTGCATTCACATTGCGTTACAGCCTGGCTCTCTCGGGGAATGAATTAATAATATTTATGATGAAGCCCAATGAACTACTCCCTCTATCTCCCTCCCCTTTCTCTCTGTCTCATTCCCCTGGTGCATAAAATGACACTGATCTTATCAGCACTACCTATGTAGTCGTCTGTAAGCCCATCTATCTTTCATCCATCAAACTTCTGGGAGAGTGATGGCTTCTTCACCGTTTTTATGTCGCACCGCTGGCAAACCAAAGTTGTTTGGGAACCACATAAAAATGGGAAGCAGCACCTGTGCCTCCATCTCCCTACTTGTC
Organism: Pseudomugil tenellus; assembly: GCA_037177515.1. Classification (NCBI taxonomy): domain Eukaryota; kingdom Metazoa; phylum Chordata; class Actinopteri; order Atheriniformes; family Pseudomugilidae; genus Pseudomugil; species Pseudomugil tenellus. The sequence goes on along the minus strand of JBAMHX010000009.1, from coordinate 6,441,684 downwards.
ACAAAGCAGAGTTGTAGCTCTTCAAACGGCTCTTTCAGGCAGAGCAGAGGAGCCAGAAGTTTTCCAACATGAGTTATGAGTCTCTGGACTCATCTGGAAATTTCTGTGAGAAAAAAAAATCTACAAAACCATCACCAGGCAATAAATCAACATTTTAAATTTGGCAGCTTACAGGTTTATTGAAGAGAAAGAAGAGCTAAGGTACAGATGTCTGGGTTGTATACATGTCAAACAAGGACGTTTTATTTCTTGAGACTGTTACAGCGTGTTAGAGTTTGTGGCTTTTGGGTTGGTTTAGGTTTTTCCTACTTTGGCCTGTGTTTCTCTTTAGCTTCATACACTTTATTAGTTCACCTGTGTTAATTCAGTCATTGTTTCCACCTGTGCCTCATTTAGTTCATTGTGTTTAAGTCCTTGGTTTTCAGTTCATTAGTTATTCCTCCATGTGTTTTCTTGGCATCCTGATTTCTCCCTGAGCTCCTCAGTTCTAGTAAAACCCAGTTTATCTAATCTACACCTGCCTTCATTCTGCATCTGGGTCCTCAGCTCCATCTCCACCCCATGACTGTGACACAGAGGAAAAATAAGTTGTGAATAATCTCTGAAATTTGGGAACTAAGATCTAACAAGTTAAAGTTGATATTTTAAATGTTTTTCTATGGCTGGGGTGAAACATCAATCTATTTTTTGTTTATAATTTACCAACAGTAGCTTTGCTTGTGTTTAAAATGCAGTAATAAAATATAAAATAATAAAGTTAGATTTGATTAAGGCTGCAGGAAAATCTCTATTGGTCTCACACACTTTTAAAAAGTTGCGAAAAAAGAAAGGAGCTTAGCAAAGTGCTCAAAGCCTCGCTGTATTTCATTAATAATACTAATCACACTTTAGGATCATGTGAGATTAAAAGGTTTTGTCAAATGCTTCAGAATATTTCAACTTGGCTCAAACCACTTTAAGAGATACTGTCTAATCCAATTACACTACGTTTCAGTGTAATTTAATAAAATCCAATTAAATCAAAAGGTACTGGTTGGTCAACACTTCTCATATCCAAATTGGGCAGAAGGTGCAGGTTCCCAACAAAGCCTCTTTACCCAACACAGCAAGTGTTGATTCATTTAATGTGATTATACCTACTTTCTGAGTCTTGCTAATATTTTGCTAAACATTTATATAAAAGAAGGAAGATTTGAGACAGAGCGCTGATCCATTTGAAAACTGCTGTTATAAAGCATTTTCTGACTTTAAACCACTGTGCCTCCAACTCGTTTTAAAGGCACAGTGACGTTTATTATGCACACTCCTGAAGCCTTTGCTGTCCTGTAGCATCCAAAGGCCAAGAAGCTGTCCATCACAAATATTGTTCGCATTACAACTATGTTGTGCTTTATAACACCATGTCAGACACAAGCAGTGAAAAATAAAGAATGAATGTGGCAGAGCAAGAGATGAGATTCAACACTGAACTGACTTTTACTGGCTGAAAAACTAAGAGAAGACGCAGGATGCAAATGGATTCTAAATTAACCTTTGTTAAGGGATGCTGAAGTATAAATGCCTGTCTAAGTAATGGTAGCAGGTAAATACAAGCAAATATATCAGTAAACTAGGAAACACAAATGATTCTTACTGAACTGAAAATATGGAACTGAAAACCAGAAAATATGATATACAGGAATCTTCTAAGAAGTATATATATACATATATATATATATACATATATATATATATGTGTGTGTGTATATAGATCCTGACACTGTCACTTGCAAATGATTAGACACTGGTTATGCTAATGAGATAATCCACAAGTTATAGGACACACGTATAGCTACATGGTACAATCTACATCAGGAGTGGGCACTTCTGGTCCTCAAGGGCTGGAGTCCTGTAAGTGTTAGGAATTTCCCTGCTGCATCACACCTGACACACAACAGACTTAATTAGCAGATTTGGGCAGAACTTGAAATCAAACTCTGCACAAGTCGGCTAATTACCCATTGATCTGAATCAGCTGTGTTGTAGCAGGGAAACTCCTACTTGCAGAGTCTGTGCCTTCAGGGACTGGAGTTTCCCCACATCTGGTCTACATGGTTTGTTCCGATGCGATGAGATACCTGACAAGTGAAATTATTACATATTGCATGTGTTTCGATACGCTGCTAAAACTCAAGGCCTGCATACTATTATTTTTTATTGCTTCACCCCCCCGAATTGAACAAACTGAGTTTAAAGCAGAGAAATGTATAATAAATATTTAAGAAAACCAAGTACATGAACTCTGATTTGTTTTCTTCCCCTGAACTGCTTCTTTCAAAAGGAAATTATTTTTTATAATTGCATTTAAACGAACACAAGTTAGAAACCCAACAGAGAAAGCCCCAAACCACTACAAAATTTGAGAGTTGGACCTTTGGCTAGGAATTTTTCAGTCAGTTTTTATATCAGAAATATCAGAACATATTCTGTTTAACTTACCTTCTCATAAATGAACATAAAAAAATTTAGTTTAAAAAAGGATATTAAAAAAATAAATCAAACTATATCATAAATCATTCCCTTTTATATATAGGTGCATGCTGCTGAAGATTAATGAATATAAGATACCGTATAATATACTGTAAGATCTAGAAAGTATGCATCGTAGATACATACTTTCTTGGTATTATTTACAGTACAATGGACTAGGCCAAGTTAACGAGAGACAGCTATGGAGCCCAGACATCCATGAAATCCATAAAATATTAGTATTCTTATTCAGCTATGGAAGTCAGTAAGAATAAATGACTACATAGAAGCAAGGGCATATAATTTCAAGCCGGCCTTGGCATTACAAAGCTATATGTAGTTGTGGATGCACTGCTAATTTCCCTATGGGTTATCAGGCAAGCAGAAAGTAATCTGCTGCACCTATCCTTAGGGTGTGCAACAGAAAACCATCATTGTGGTGTGATTTGATACCAAACATTCTTGTTTACTCTGAGACAATTAGTCATCCATGAATTCCACACTGCACTGCCATAATTAACAGCTTAATCAGGCAATGAGATGGCAAGAGAAATTCCCCTTAAGCACAATTTTAACATCCATCTGGCTTGTTAGCAACACATAGCTGGAAAATATCACATAAACAATTATATTTTGGGGATGACGACTTAACATAATCCTGACTTATTTTCCAAGAAGCCCTAGAAAATATTTATCTCTGTTTTATCAGGATATCTAAAAATAAAGACACACTGAAACAGCCTGCTTTTTAAACATCCACAGCCACCTCAGCGGTTATTGTCAACACAAAGATATACAAAACAACAGATGTTATATGTATGTTGATGTCATAATATTACTATATTTAACTTTTGTTCCTTACATCGATCTTATAATTTACTGATTGTGAAATGGTTTAAGCTATGAACAGCGATTAGAAGCAGCTCTTGCCTGCTAGCCACAGCTAGCTCACTGAGTCATTATTGTTGCTAGCAGCTGTAGCTGCACAGGACATCATGGTTGCATAATCCAGCTATACTATATCACATTTGACTGATTAAGGTCAGTGGACAGTGTTAGACAGAAGCATTTGATTGTCCAAATTCCCATTTCTGTAAGTTCTAGCAAGAGTCTAGTAGCTAATCATGCTTTAAGATCCATAGTCAGGCAAGCCAGCAGCTGCTTGTCGAGCCACTGTACCTAGTCTAGCAATACAAATTCTATTTGTTACATTCCTGACATTTTCACTGCATGTAATCTTGTATGAATTAAATTCTTGTTAAAATATGATTTTCTAGTTCAAAGAATTTACCAAATCAAAGCTTGACAGAGTTCGATTAAACAGACAAGGTCAGTGTCATCTGCTGGTGGGCTGAGATATGATCTGTATCAGACTGGAATTTTTATAGATTATTTTTCTACTCATTGACTTAAAAGGCATAGAGTCATACCCTTCAGAAAATTTATATCATGAGATTTTATTAAATGGCAAAACCTCTAAAACACACTATGCAGAGAAACATAAATGAGCTTTTAGGGAATTGATAACTGTTCAAAATGTCTTTTGTAAAGGGTGAGCTTTGCCATCTTTAAAATGTTAATGTGAGATAGATAAAGAAAATTCCATGTAAGTTTACAATTTTAAGAACTGCAAAGTATAGATATCAAACAACTGTGTCTGTCCTAACACATTTGGTTCATGGTGTATTGCATTTGATAATGAAACCCAAAGGAAAGTGTGCTTAAAACATTATGTTTGCCAATGAAGCATCTGAAAATATCCCACATTCTCCAAAAACAACTAGAATGCTGCGTGGTAGCCTACTTTCTTCTACTATCTTGTCTCCTCCGGGCATAAGAAATCCCTTAACAATGTTCAAAACTGAGCACACAACAAACCCACTTAGTTCCTAAAATCATCCACTGGATAGAGAGAAATTCTAGGACACTGTCTGAAGACAAACCCTCAAAGCAGGGATTGTTTTTATTTCCTTTTGTTAAAGCTAAAATGTAAAGCAGATACCTGGTTTGTGGGTCCCAATGTAATCCTCCCTCTCTGCTAAATACCACAAGGAATAAGCAGTGCTGACCTTGGGAGACTCAGGGGCTGGATTTGAGGGTGTCTCTTTTAAAAAGGCTGGGTGTGTAATTGAGTAGAGAGACGGGGTGGCTGGCTTTGAGGACGTTTCTGCAAGCTCAAGGGAGCATGGATGCATGAGGGACCACAGGAAGAAAACACAAGCAGAGGACTGAGAATAAACACAGATGTGTTCATACAAGAATGTTAAAACGTAAAAGCTGTCTGTATGTAATATACAGACAGTCTGAGGGAAGTTATTCAATAAACTACATAAAAAGAGGGAACAGTGGGACCAGGGGAGGCTAGAATAAGGAGAATTTCGTAGACTGTGAGGTTTCTAAGCAGCCATTGATAGCGAGACTCATCCTAACTCGCATCAGTTTTCCTCAAAGAAGCCCTCTGGTCCTCAGAGCAGCTTCGTCCAAAACACAATATTTGATGGGAAATCAACTTTACCATCGAGACTTCTGCCCCAAGAAATCATCTGTTCAATTGTAACATTGAAGTCTGTATTCTGGACAAAAAAATTCTTCTTTGGTTCATCCAACCCCCGACAACTGTTCTGTTACAATTCAACAAATACAGCAAGTAAAAGTCTTTGCCTATTATTGTACTTGCCAGATGTCATGCCCTGCTCCAGCCTACCAGCCCAATCACTGTCACCTGCCACCAGACTCATTGCCCCTGATCACCTGCACCTGTTCCTGATTCCCTCACAGCCTTACATCCCTCAGCTCACCAGTTTTGCCTTTGTCGGACATTGAATGTACATCAACCTATGCTTGTTCCTGCTGCTCCTGGCCTTCCCTGTTATTCTGGATTCCCCACAGCCTGCCTTCCTGCTCCTTGTCCCTGCATCCCTTCTGGACTCCTCGACCTTCCATAAAGGTTTTGTTCATCACTTCTCATCCTTCATAATAAATCCTGTTAACTTCCTTTTGGCTCCGGCTCCCTCCATAGTTACACCAGACATGTATATATAGAATTCCTGGAGCTCTTATATGAACATGCTCCCTCCTCTCGTAATTATAACTGTGCAAAAATATTTAATGACAGGTTTATTGTATCACTGTGCAATTAAAACAATTACACCTAGACATATTTAGCTAATTGCATGATTGAATATATATATAACAACATTATATTGGCATTTAATATTTTTGCCATATTAGATTAGTACTTTTGTTGCCTTATTCT
>JBAMHX010000009.1:6411458-6434137 GCA_037177515.1 Pseudomugil tenellus | reverse complement strand
AGCACCAGCCATCAAGGCCACTTGGTTCCCTTGATCCTTCACAGGCAAGTAACTGGCTTGTCCTTTCAAAGGTAATAAAGGGCGCACCTTATTAATTTGTTTGATGGTCTAATAAAAACAGATTTAATTCATAACAGCCTCCATGTAACAACAGAGGCAGACAAACACAGTTAAGAGTGCAGAGCTGCATGAAGAGCTCTATAAGTAGCACATCCAACTCTTATTTAAAAGATTGGTAACGGTATCATTTCCAGCTGGTAAAGTAATGAAACGTTAGACTAAGCCACAGAAGAATGAACAAACCTAATTTGTATTTAGAAAACAAAATAAGTCAAACGCTACTACGAAAGGTTTTTTTTTTTTTTTTTAATTTTACGTTGACACTTTGTTCTTCAATAACAGTAAATTATGAAAAGTGTTATCAGGACTTTACTTAGGTTGGGTCCACATCAGGGACCTGTCACATTATTTGATATAATCTGACAGTACAGCTGCAGCTGGAAATAGTAGCTGATATATCATTGCAGAGGTGAGTTAAATCCATGGCTGAATGTTTGATGAGGCACTTTGCAGCCCTGCAGGAATCTCCTCTGCCTGACTGCTGCTGTGAAAATCCTGACAGGTCCTGCAGGTCAAAAAGGTTTGAGAACTGCTCTGTCCTCTGGTGCTTAACAAACACAATGTTTATGCTGTTAAGCAGCTCTGTGTGTGTTTCCTCCCCACATTTTCTGATAGCGTAATGTAAAACTTTAACAGAAACATAACAGAGTAAGTTCTTTCATGCTGACTGACAGACACTTTAATTAGGTATTGTTCTAATAAGGTGATGCCCCACCAGCCTAATTCTCCGCAGCACTTAATGTATGTGTGAGTGCTTGTAAATAGGTGGTGATGCGTACAGTTAAAATAAATGTGCACACGCAGAGGCCCCCAGGATATCCAAAGCATTTTGTGGCTTCTGTCTGTTCCTGGTTTGCCTTTGATTGTGTGTGTGTGTGTGTGTGTGTGTGTGTGTGTGTGGCTGAGAAACTCACTCTGGGTGAAGCGTGGGGGGTTGTCGTTGACATCAGTCAGCTTGACGGTGACAGTAGTGGTTCCTGATAGTCCTCCTAAGTGGCCCCCCATGTCTTTGGCCTGAAGCACCACAAGATACTGGTCCTGAGTCTCCCGGTCCATGTCGGGTACAGCTGTACGTAAAACACCTACAGAAAACACACGCACACACACATATCACACATTTCTTAAAGCAAATTCTTCCAGTGTCGAACCACCAGATAAGCACATCATATCTCTTACCGACTGGAATTAACATAATTAAAATGAGTAGAATGATCAATATGTATGACTGTGTGGTAAACCAGCACTAAATGAGTTTCTTTTTGTTTACTTTTCAAATTTAGCAGAAAACCACCAAGCACAGTGGGACTTCATCCAGCTGCAAGCACATTTATTACCCCAGAATGGCTTGTAAACATACAGGAGCATTATCACACCTTTTTGTATCACAGGTTTGGCACGGTGTCAGACCTCAGCTGTGACTAATTACCATATTAATAGTTAGCAATCACTCATTTGGCTTTTGTGCATCAGCAGCATGTCACCTGAAAGACTATTAACTCCATTGTTGTGATCAGGTTTGATGGATTAAAGTTTGCATCAGTGACAGAGGCAGGGGGAACTAAATTAGCTACTCCACACACATAAAAACAATAAATACAGCTGGTCTTAACTATCTTATGAAGCCTTGGAGGAAAAACTGTAATGGACACTGTGACCTTTTATTAATGACTTATTAACATGTATAACAGCACATTTGATGGCCCATTATGAACTGAGAAAGTCATGACCCTTTATTTAAGACTTCATCAAGACTGCAGTTACATGTGTTAGTAAGTCATTAATAAAAACGTTGCGCATTTCTTGGTTCCCAAGCCTTGTAGCCTGCAGCTGTAAATGTTAATAATGTCTTTAATGGGGTCTGGTCCAGATGCTGTGCAGCTCTTTCATATAAACTTTACCAACAGCTCATTGGAGACACGTTAAATGTATTAGATATATCAATTGAGCAGTAAATCAGCTCGGCCAATATACTGCTTCTTAGTTCAGATTTGTCCGTATATTCTTCTTGCTAATTGCTACTTGATACTTGCTATGTGTTCAATCATTTGTTCAACCAAACCACTGACAATCCACTAAGCAGCTGATTTTTACACAGTAAAATAGCTCAGTGTAGGATTTGGTCACCGGTTTTTTTTTGCTAAAATGTGCATGAGGAAATGGAGTTGTTACACACAAGGGCTTATTAGGTGTAAGTGTGCCATTTTTACAAAGTGGCATTACTATTTGGTAATGCCCTTTTACAGACTGAATGAACAGGGCTGTAATTTTGCACGTGCACTTAATTTATGTAACCTCAACAAGCCGTAGTGAGAGGAGCATAAAACCATTAGAGTTGATAGCTGTTGTTTGATCATTATCAAAGGTAGTCAGTAAGCTGTTGTAAAAATATGACAGATAAAGGTCCACTTAAAGCTCAGCAGCATTTTGAAACCCTTTCATAACCTTGTGCAAGCTATCAGGATGCACTGTCATCAGATTGGAGTCGTGGCAGCTGCCCCTGACATTTTGACAGCTCCTCTGACATTTTGGTGACTTAAAGTTTCTATTTGACAAGAACAATGTAAAAGTGCAAGTTCCAGGTTCATTATTTGCAAAATGCCCTCACTGGCCACTTTATTAGGTACTCTCGCTCAAACACTCAAAGACTGAGGGTCGGTAAACAACGACCCTAAACCCAAACGGAATGCTATTATCTAATCCGGCTCCCTTTACCACCTTGAAAATTCCCAGCTGGAAGGATTGTTCACAGACGCTCTGACCCGCCTCGCTCGTCCTATATGTCTCCTCACTTCCGGACTCTCTTGGGTAGGACTGTGCCGTAGTTTGGCTGCGACCGCCAGAGGGAGTTGCCGGGAGACCCCACCCCCCCTCCCTTCCACAATGTCTCTTGACTGTATATGGTGTAGTTTCGTGACTGTCTGAATTTTTACTGTGCTTCTCTATGAGGTGTTTTTTTTAGACATCCCTTTTCTGTTCCCCTCTATGGTACAGAGCAGGGATATCTCCTTTTTTTTTGTCCCTTATCCATCCAAAATGTGTCTTCTTTCCTCCCAAAACGAAGCAATGGGGCGCTGCAAAGGCAGCTTGCACCTCTGAACAGTCATTACCTGTATAAGTCTGTCTATGTGCTGTATGTTGTAATCTTGGTGTGGTTTTACTGGAACAGAATTGTCACACTGGGGAGTAATAAAGGTAATGAAACTGAAATACTTATTAAAACTGCTAACTAATTACAGGACAGCAACTCTATGTATTTAAGCATGTAGGTATGATCATGACTGAGCATCAGAATGAGGAAGAAATGGGATCTAAGCTTGACATGGTTGTCTGAGCCAGACAGGTTAGTCTGAGTACACCAGAAACTTGCTGATGTACTGGGAATTTCCCATACAGTCATCCCTGGGGTTTACAGAGAATGATCCCAAAATGAGAAAAAAAATCCAGTGAGCTGCAGTTTTTGCACGAAAAAATGACGCTTTATTGATTTTAGAGGTCTGACAAGAATATTAAACTGGTTCCTGATGACAGAAAGACAACAATAACTCCATAATCTCTGAGCACACAATGTCTCCTTCCTGGAAGCAGAGGAGCTACAGCAGCAGAAGACAATGCAGATGACACTCCTGGCAGAACAGGAAACTGAGGCTACACTTCACACAGACTCACGTAAACTGGGCAGTAGAAGATGGAAAAATGTTGCCTGGTCTGATGTGTCTCCATTTTAAGGAGCGATATTCAAATGGTGGGATCAGAATCTTATGGGAACAACATGAAAACACGGATACAGTTCTGGCGGCTTGTGGTAGTGTGAATGTTTGGGGGACATTGTCTCTGCACACTTTGGGACCCTTATAACTGGCTAAAGATCATTTAAACACCAGATGCTACCTAAGTATTGTTGTTGACCATGACATCCTGAACATGACAATGAGTTCACCGTACTTCGATGGCCTCCACAGTCACCAGATTTTATTCCAATACAGCAGCTTCAGGATGTGGTCGATCAGGAGATTCTTATCATGGATGTGATGCTGACAAATCTGCTAACTGTGATGCTTCATGTCAATATGGAGCAAAATCTTTGAGGAACTTCTGCAACACCTCGTTGGATCTATGAGACCAAAAATGAAGGCAGCTTTGATGGCAAAGGGGGCTGAAGCCTGGTACCAGCGAGTTTGACCTAATAAATAGGACAGTCAGTGTAGGGGTGAGGAAAAGCATGCTTGAAAAGTTATTCATTCACAATTTATTTAATGAATGGACTTGTACTTTTACTTGTATTTCATCGGATCTAATGCAGGTATGATAAGAAAAAAGCAATTCTCAAGAAGAAAATGTATTTTTTCCATCAGCCCATTATTTTATGCAACATTAGGAGTGCCTCTTTTTATTCATTTAGGCAACACAAACTTCCAGCTTCCAACTGAAGATGGTGGTCTATACTATTTATGAATTCAATTCAGTTCAATTGACATTTATGTATATTTTTCCAATTCCCAACAATCTTAAGGCACTATAAAGATATGATCAATTCAAGCCAATCGTTTGTGATTCAGTTAAAACAAACTGATATTACATCAACCATGTTGTCCTTATCTAAGGAAACCAACAAATTCCATCAAATCCAGTCTCCAATTCAGTCTCCAGTCCTGAAAATGTCCACTAAAGGAACTAAATAGGTTTAGCTTTCCTGCATGTGAACCAAGTGAAAAGATGGGACCTCTCTAATGCAGCAACAACCATTGCATCCATGTGTGACATTCGTTTAGATGAGAGGATTATGAGCATGCATATTTTATAGTACTACAGACTGGGAGACAGAAACCAGCAGAACAGTGTGGGATTAATAACAATTAGTGATTAACTCTGTGCAGAAGCCTTCTCTACATTAGTCATTGCCATCAGGCTGCCAGACTGGGGAATGAGGGACAGATATTGACAATGTCGAGAAAAAAACTCAAGATGAATTTTCTAATTCAATACTCGGTCTTAGTTTCGTTCTTTTACCTTCCTATTCCATCATTTGTGACAGGAACCATCAAATGTAGCTTTGCTACACATGATGAAATGAAATAATCTACCAGATCTCCCGTACTAATTGACAGCCTCTTTTTTCTTGTACAAGAATATGTAATGGCTGATTTTACAGTCACATCTCCTCATATTACCAACTAATTTCTCTCTTCTGGAAAATATTTTTCCTGATCATTGTTTTTCTTTTTTTCCCTGGTCTGCTTGACACTCCATAAGCTATAGATACACAAGCACAGAGAAACATGAATATGTAATAGCAAATGTGTGATGAAACTCATGTAGAAAGAGATAAATTGCCAAACGGTTGCAGCCAGACATGCTGACAGAATGTAAACTCTCGTTTTATGTTTCACAGCATTCTACGGCACACCGACACCCATCGCTTACACGCATTCAACATCGATCACCTCCTTCTGTGTAAATGACCTCATTCGCCTACATGTGATTGGATGCTACACATCAAGTTGTGGCTGCGTGCGGCCCGTGTGAGTCAGCAGCTCAAGGTGAACTCCATTCAACAACCGGCTGTTTCGACTGTTAAACAAAAAATATGTGCAGGCTTCTGGCTTGAATTCATAAATGAGAAAACGTGCACCTTTTGAATAAGACATTTGTTGATCTAGCAAATGAGAAACAGTGTGATTGAAATCACAGAGAAAAGGGCAGACATGTTCTGAATGCTAAAACTTTTCTAATGGCACAAAGACATGACTTTTATACACTGTGTGGAATTAGGCTTAAATTCCTCAATTAGCATTTTAAAAAGCTCCTCAACTCCTGCATGTTGGGGCAATCAATTACTGAATAGGACTTCAAATAAGCAAAACACAAGTATTAGCCACCGGTGACCTGTGTGAGGAGAATAAACACTCGAGCTAATTTTGCATGCAGAAGAACAAAAAAACTAATTGTTAAATTTATGTCAAGTGTTTCTGGAAGCGCAGTGTATCAAAAAACCATCTGAAGCATCAAAGCGTCTCTGACTCGACTGAGCTATGACTGCCCTTCCAGGTGCAGTGTTAAAAAGCAATCATCATAAAACAAAGAGATAAATAAATCATCCTACGCTCGACAATAAAACTTTTTCTCCTCCGGTGACATGTGAAACAAACAGATGAAATGACAACAGACAGACATGTTTTTTTTCTTCTGAACTTTTTATAGTCTGACCTACATCCTAGTTCATAAACCTCCCATCTAAACATGTCATTAATCTCCCACACCGTGCAGAAATAATAACATTAGGTCTTTGCAGTGCACACACAACCTGGTAGTGTGAGTACCTTTCTGCTAACTCATCCTGAAGCAGGAGGAGGGTGTGGGTGTGTATGCGTGGTGTTTGAGGGGGCACGAGAGGGAAATGCGATGTGGAAGAGATGGATGATTAAGTGTGACAACAGAATGGGGGACGCACAGGTGGGAGAAATGCTAGACTGAATGAAAATACCTGACTCGAGACTGAATTCACTTGTTTGCTCTTCAACATCTTGAGTACATTTGCTTTTCTGCAGCGTACATATATGTGTGTGTGTGTTTGCTTTCCAGCATCTGCCCATCTTCTACATTTTCCCACCTGTGTGTGTTCGTGTGTGTGTGTCGTGATGAGAGCGCACACACTCACCTGTCTGGGGATCGACAGAGAAGTACTGCTGGCCCTGCACCAGTGTGTACACTAGCTTGGCGCTGTTCCCGTATGTCGGGTCATCAGCATCTGTCGCTGTCACCTGGATTATAGACGTGCCTGCAGGGAGGGCAGAGAGGAAGAGGAAGGGCGGGGAGGGTGGAAGAGAGGAGGAAAAGGCAAATTGATGGAGGACAAGAAAAGAAAAGGAGATAAATAAGCAAAGTGTAGGAGTGAAAAGAGGTAATATTGAGGAGCTAGATACAGATTACAAAAACAGTAGTTGTGAACCAAAAGAAAGCTTTATACAAAGAAAACCACTTCTTTTTCAATTTCTTTCTAACAGCACTGTGACAAATACTTCATTTGCCACCATCTCGCCCTTCCCCCACTCATCCTCATCGTCTTCTTTCCTGCCACTCACCACCCCTCACATCCAACCCCCTTGATTCTCTCTGTCTCACTTCATTTCTCTTCATCTCTGTCTCCAATTCCCTCCTGCTCCCTCTTTCAATCAGACCGTCTGTCTCTTCAGCAGGCCTCCCTCTCATTCCCCTAAATCTTCTTTCTATGGATCACCGAGTGTCAATTTGGCAGGATAGGTTGTTTTTTTCTATTTTTTTTTTTTCGTTTTCTAAATTGTCGACAGAAATAAGAATATATGAATATATGAAAGGCAGGAAGCACATCTCATTTCTTGTGTGTTTCTATAGGTCTGTATTTGTACATAAATGGAGGCAGAATGACTGCTCCCAGTGGAACTCCAGTCAGACGAAGAGTAAGGAAGCAGCTGGTAGTTTATTTTTGATCAAAGCTAAGACACAGTTTCAATGAGGGTAGAAGAGGAGGAGGGCATTTTATCTACGTGTGCACAAATGTATGTGTGTGTGCTGGGAAAAGAGAAGAGTAGAACTGGAAGCATGAGATCAGCTGATTACTGTACTGCAGGCAGTCAGGAATCAGAAACATTATAGATCAATAGGAGATACAAAGCATACAAGACTCCACCACAAATGCGAGCTCTGCATTTGTTCTAGTTAAAGATTTCAGACAAACAGACTTAAGACAAGCTTTGGAAATATGCATCCAATCTAAGATCCCCCATCCTCTGAGGCTTCAATTTCTTCTGAAGTATGGATTCTTTCATAAAAGATGCTGAGTTATTATCAGTACTGCATAACAGCCAGTCCCCAACTTGTATAAAAGCAGTTTTAGACCAATGGAAAATGTACATATGTGTTCAGTTTATATTATATAGATGTTCTCTAGTGTTGGATGTAAAGAAATGGATCAGCTTCAATTCAGCCATGAGGGTGTATATTAGCTTTTTCAGCCCAGTGCACAAACCATAATGCATGGATTCTTCACATTATGTAGATTCTTTTGTTCAGATGACTATTTTACAACAAACATAATTTAATTTTTTTTTCAAATGTATTAAAAATGTTCAGTTTGACTGCAAAGCTAGTGGTTTGTTAGCCTGATAGCTAGATCGTAGTTTGCTAGCCTGACAGCAAGAATGTAGTTTGCTAGCCTGACAGCTTGTTCGTAGTTTGTTTATCTGACAGCAAGATTGTAGTTTGTTAGCCAAATGGCTAGATTGTAGTTTTTTAGCCTGACAGCTAGGTTGTATTTCGTCAGCCTGACAGCTAGATTGTAGTTTGTTAGCTTTTTAGCTAGATCGTAGTTTGTTATGCTGATATCGTGTATCAAACATCAAAATGCTCCAAATTACAAAATCATACATTATAGTGACTGAGAGGAATAAATTAGACTTTCAAATGACCTGCATGCAAACATTCAGATGTGGAAACAACATAAAAAAAAAAACTAAACAAAGTCAAACCAGGCCTTTGTTAGAATTTATTTTAGATTTTTGCAAATCACACAAATGAACTATTTAAGTGCAAAAAAAACTGTAATGTAATGTAATGTAACACCGACAACATGTTCTTTGGCAATAATATCATAAAGGTGTTGCTGCGTTGGTGCTGAAATATGTTGTAATACCTTCAATATGAAAACCTAGTTTGAATCAGAAGGGTTGCAATGGTTTTCCATTTAACAAGACATATATTTTCCTCGTTTAAAACCAGTGTTGTACGAATAAGTAATAAGTAGTCATTTTACCTGCTAGACAGTGATCAAGGCACTTCAAGTCTAAATAGCAAGTAGCATGCTAAAGCTAACACCAACATGGAGAAGGTTTGCCAGGAGAGCACTTTTTTCAACCTCTCAAACAACTCAAAGATATAAAAGGTTCACAGTGTAATCCTAAATACTAATCAAAAAATATTTCTTATTGTTGTTTCCTGAGCTAACGTCTTTGACCTTCCTGAAAAACATTGTGGTTTTAGTGAAAGTAAGGATGAGATACATTACGGGTGAGGAAGATATGACTGCTACTTGCAGAGAGCTTTAATGTGACTCTGTAGCATCGAAACTACAAATGTTTAATTCATGTTCTTTATAAAGTGCTCTAATGCAATATTACCACAATGTTATACAGAGGCTGTTTCTTATATTATTATAGTAAGTTATGAGATTTTGCTTTATTATCAAGGTTGCTAATTTGAAAATGATACAAAAGGGACACAAAAGTCACACACATGTCCTCATTTCCATTTTATATCAGTTAGTAAAATGGAAAAATATAATAACTACTACTGCTGCAGTAGCTGCTGCAAGTAATTATGGGATGGATTTATATCAATTTTCTTTTCTTTTTTTAAAAAGATGCCCTGGTGTTTCCTGTGGTAAATGAGCCAAATAAGCTTTAGAGGTCTGTTTCATAGTATTTAGATCATTTAAAAAATCTCTATAATCACTGCTCTGATATACTTTCTGCTGTTTCACTCAGCTTAGAAACCTTGCTCGGCTAAATAGACTATCCAGCAGGACAAGTTGTAGCATCACAGTCTGTGGCTTGTTAAAATACAGACTGGTTGGGACAGTTTGTGTAGAACGCATGTTCAGTCTTTAAAAACAAGGAAATACAATTTGATCAACATTACAATGATATTAGTACAATTTGTATTTAAAAAAATAGCAGGTGTGAATGGCAAAATAAAATTAATATATAGAGCTGGATACAATAACAGATTTAATTTTAATGATAAAGATTTAGGAAAGAGCTCTTTCAGCTTGGTCAGAAGCATTAAAGTGTGACATTATTTAAAGCAGTGGGTATTTAGTTAGTCATTTATCATACCGCTGTGTCACATTAGTGGTTTTATCAGTTTGTATTAATTCAGCATTTAGTCAATAGGACATTCTTTTTTTTTCAATTAATCTCTTTCTAGTGAATCCATTAAGAATTGAACATGAGTAACTGAAAATGAAGAAGCAGGGTAAAAGATAAATCCCCTTTAAGTCATGCATTTCCAATAATCTGGTTGCAACTGAATATGCTGGTGCCACATGTAAATGATTACTCCAGGGGTTCTTCATAAGATTTTGTGAAGGCAGTCTAGATCAGACCAAGAATTTTCAACAAGGGCCAATTCTGCGCTGCAGCAATCGCAGTAACAGACAGGCACACATAGTGATTCCTTCTGATCAGAATTAAACTAATCGCAGTAAAAAAAAAAAACATTTTTGGTTGTGGTTTAATCTGGTTTTAGCAACCAAATGTTTTGGTTTTTTTTGGATAAAAATACCTCCCTTTCCAATGTCTATCACTTGTTAGGCTTCCATTACTGCTCCAGAATGCGTCTCCTTCAGGTTATGTGTTACGACAGTAAGTTCAGCAACAATGATATTACAAGCAGAGGAATACAAGGCGTAATGTCTATGTTGTTCTATTAATATTTTTATTATCTTTTTCCATTTGCTACATTTTTTTAATTTTGTAAGAAAAATGTAATACAATCAGTTAGCTTATATACAATGTGTCCAAACTTTTGACTGGTAGTGCATCTTGGATGTAATGGGAACTAACTGGCTAACGAAAGTAGGTGGGTTAAAGCTAAAGCATACTGTTAGCTGACTAAAAACTGTATAAGTGCTACAGTCTGCCTTCTTACTGTTGATACTGGACACCTGTCAATCAAAAGGACACGCCCATTAATATCCCGTATTTCCAGATTAAATAACACCGAAACAGAAAAAATTCACTACTCACAGTTGTCATGAAGGTAAACTCGACCTAAAACCGAAAATAGCTTTTAAAAATAAATGTTGTTTTGGCTTGTTTCAACCAGCCGGCAATCTCTGGCTGCCGATGGTGACGCAATACAGAAATGGAAATACTTGCAGTTCACCCCTCAATGCTAGATGACTGGCTGCAATAGAAAGCAATGCCCATAGACTCCCATGTTAAAATGTCCGATTTAACAGTTGAAATAAATAGGTTTACAGAGTGGCTCCAAATAGTCCAATAAAACTCGATTTAATAGGTCTAATTTTCCTTCATGTGAACTCTGGGGGGGTGGGGGGTAATTTTTTTTCTAACACTTTGGTTTCGATGTTATTTTAATTTAGAGGCATGTCCATTTTATTGATGTGTGTTAGAGCGCTATCACTGGTTACAGCTGCATACTTCCTGCTGGCTCCACCGTGACGGAGCCCTCTCAGCTCTACCTTTTCATCGATTTTGGGATTGTCCGATAATGACGAAACAGCAAAATGGCGACGGTAGGACCCGCCTATTGGCTTCAAATCCGCTCTTCAGAAACCTATGGAAATGTGACGTATGCTCTGTCCAGTAATATATACATTCACTGGTTTCAACATGAGTCTTTATGGACTTGCTGCTTTGGAAACCCTGGTGGACGAGAGGGAACTGCAATTTTTGGCACACACACATAAGCCTCACTTTTGTCCAACATGGGTTGTCGCTTGTTATAGACTCAGAGATCTATGTTTCTGGTTTTAATTTTCTGTTTTTTTAATTTCCCTGTGGGATACTATGTATGCTGCTAAACATGACTACTGCCACTGATTTTGCACTTTAATGTCTGTCATGTCCCGTTTTTTATATTCTTTTATTTGTATTTTTTATGTATATTCTTTTATTTGTATTTTCTTTTCTTTTCTTTAATATTTCTGTATGCATGGGACAGTGTGAAACGCAATTTCGAATCCTTTGTATGTCATTGATCTGTTAAGAATCGACAAATAAACCTGACTTTCACTTTGGATTAATAAAATATATTTCATTTCATTTCATTTCATTAAACACATATATCCTGCACTAGAAAAATGTTAAAATACATAAGCGGACATGAGAGATAAGAACATAAAAATGTTTCCTTTGACAGTAATAAAAAAAATACTTAGACTTTTGAGTTTGAACAGTTTGGCTGGAAGGTTGATGCAACAAGTGCAAAGCAGGAGAAAGCTCATTGGTATGCACCCTTAAAAAGCACAGCCAGTCAAACTCTACAAGGATCTTATTCACTCTGCCACTCATTGTACTGGAGAGCATGTTCTTACTGTAAGACGTCTGTCCTCCGGGGAGAAGGACTCTAGAAAACCCTACTTTATATGCATAAAAATTCTGGGTTTTAATATAAAAATTCTATCAATATTCAAGGTGAAACTTTAAATGAGAATCGTTCTCCCAGATGGAGGATACGCATGTGGAAAATGTTTACACTCGGTGGTGTGAAACTAACAAAAAACACTTTTCAGACACACACTTTAAGCAGGAAACTGGCTTTGTTCCAACCCACCTTGCCTCAACGTCTCATTGTTGAACGAGACAAACTCCCCTTTCAACCTCACCCGTGGTTGTCTCATGTAACGAATCTTTGATAGGATCCTCGGCGAAGCTCTATCTCCTCAGTTACGCATGCTGCAAAGCGCCTTGGTAAATATTATATCGTCAAGTAAATATTGAATTCATGATTGACTGAATAAGTCAATCAGAAGACTGCACTTCTGAGAATAGCGACCGCTCATAAGGTGGCTGATAAGATTACTAAATACTGCTCACCTGAATCATCACCTCTCCTTGGACCCTACCCCAGCTGGCGGCTGGCAGGGTCATTACTCTAACCTGAATTAAACAAATCAGCACAAACGGGACCATGATGTTTTTTGGGCGGAAAATAAACTTTCAGAGGCAGATGGTGAGGACTTGAGGCCAAATTTGCTGAACTTTTCTAAACCAACCCATTTAGGGGTGATTCATTTTGGAATAGTCTCCACTTTTCTGGCAAATTCAAAAGTTTTCCTGAAAGCAATTCTACTTGCTTTAAAAGGCAAGAGCGCTCTCAAAGTAGAAGCCATTTCAAGGGGCTGAGTGGAGTTTAAATAGAGATTAGAGTACGTTTTGTACATACCAACTTTCCTGCAGGCACTCTGCCATCATGACAGGAATTACAATGTCAGCCGGTTACTGCCACACCTACATCTTATTGCGATATGAGTACGGTAATCCCCATATCACTGCCTTTCCTTCTAATTTCATTCCTTTTCTGGGTATGGCTAACACCTCATATGCGATTTCTCTGTAGCCATAGAAACACAGTCTGATCACTTATATCCAGTTTGGCTGTGATAAATCTATGTTCTGAAAAAAGCAATTTCACAAACCTTAATGTCATTCAAATCAACTATTTAGACAGGTTGAATATACATGTAGCTGTAGCATCTATGATGGCTGCACAGATATGCTCCAACATCCCTGACCAAATGAAATGATTGGAATTTAAAATCAATAGATTTTAATCTCAATAATCTGTTGAATAGAAGTCCCATTTTATCCCTAGGTTTTTCAAGCACTGCCTAAATCCAACCTGTTGTATGTAAACAGGTTTTTGGAGCAACCATGTGGGTTATTTATCTAGAAATGGAAAATAATGTACACCTCACATTTAAACTTAAAAAGGTAAACATAGGATGTGCGTACTGTTATCAAAGCTATTGTCCAGGGGAACTTTGCATCATCACATTTTTTGAATGAAACGAATACATTTTGTTTAGTAATGAAAGTATAGATAATAAATTGGTCAGGCTTCAGTCACATGACTGGTGGTTGATGGTGAAAGAAATTTTTGACTTCTCTAAAGCAAAAGTAGCAAAACAACACCATAGATATTTATTCTTTTATCGTTGTATTGTGTCATGGTGCAGCTATGGACTTTCTTCTCTATAAGCAAGAAAGTTCTCGCTCAGACTTCACCTGTATATTTTTCTTTGCATCTATCGATTCTCACATGGTACTCCACCCTCTTTAGTAAATTTGCTGTTTCTAAATTGTCCCTACTTAGCACATGCCCTGTTTCTTATTCGCTGACATCTTAGGTCGGCTCCAGACCCCCATTACCCTGCACTGAATTAAAGAGGTACAGAAAATGGATGAATGAATAGAAATACTAGCAAATACATTAGTTTAAGAAACTGGAACTTTTGTATATTTAAGCAACATCACAACAAATTCCCACAATTACTGTATGAAAGACATGGTCATCTTTAATTAGGTAAATTAAAAGCAAGCATCTCTCGCCTCAATTTATACTTAAGATTTCATTGTAACAAACTGCAAAACTTTTAATGACTTGAACCGATTTAAATATCAAAATGTTGTATAGAGGAATAACTAATAACTAAATAAAAATACAATGTAAATAAGTCATGCTATTTTGGCAGATTTTCACTTTGGCTCCTCTTTATGAATAAGAATTCAGTGAGTTTTTCTTAGCTGGTAAAATTCAGTCAGATACAAACTCTTGCTTCATCTCTTACTTTGTCACTGTCTCTCTGTGCTTCTGCCACTAAAACCCTCGTGAAATGCAGTTTTGCAGCCTTGGGATCCTGCAGGGCAATGATGGCTTGAATATGCATAATGCATGTGAGTGTGCCATAAAAATTTGTCAGAAGCACAGAGTTTTAAAGTCTGTACTTATGTCGTTTAACCTTTACTGAAAGGTATGTGTTGTTTTCGGCTAATGAAATTTCTCTGTTTACTTCCCCTAAATTCAGTTTGAAAACAATGAACATGAGCATTTTATCGTTTCTGAGGGCAGGTCCCTGAGACCTCTAGCTTACACAGGATGTTATGCTTCATAGTTACCACTAACACACTGTATATACATTTTTAGGTGCCTTAAAACAAAACAGAAGCAGAAATTTAAAATTTGTCCTAATATTCACTGGAAAGTTTGAAGATCCAATAACGGAGATATTCACGTCTAAACTTTTGATGGATTTGAAATTATTTGTGCTGAAAACCCATTATATTCCCCATGTTGAATAAATTCTTCCACAGTACGCCTATTTAAAGATACTATTTAGTAAAAGAAAATATGGTTAACAGGTGCAAGCACAGGATAGTGTGCAGTGTAATGCAGAGAAGACATTGAAGTAGGATGCCAGAGTAAATTGTTCATAGCCGGAGTCGAATGGTTTTGATTATGGTATGTCACATCAGTTTCCCATTTGATCAAGAATATCAGTGTCCAAATTAGCTAAGAAGAAAATTCCGTCTACTAGAAAAACCCAAGCAATAAAGCAAATAAAGCAGAGTTTACTGCTGTAATACGAGTAGATAGGCTCTCTGATAAGCAGATAAAAACCTTTAATGTTTTAGCATTAAGTCTGTTTTTGTACCTGACTTTGTATATTCAGGTGATTAGCTAGCTTGTATTGAAGTCATTGTGATAAATGCTCACATGCTAGCAGTCAAATGATGTGTGCAAATGCTGAAGCAGAATAAAATGCCTCTTGGAACCGTTTAGATGATTACATAACACAATAATATTAGACATATTGTTATTATAACCCACACCATTGTGCAGTGTATAAGCACAAGTTGCACATCTTTTAAATTAGTGGCTGCAGAGAGAACAAATAGAACATATGTACTAGACTGTTTCTAGTATTTTTTCTGCTGTATTATGACTACATGCTTTTAATCAAGACAAGAAAAAAGCTCCATAAATCCAGCAAGCAGCATGGTGACAGTATCATTAAAAATCCGCTGCTAATGTAGCTTATTACAGATTCTGCCTACATTCCATTTAAATTGGATTCCCATCTGCATTTCGTTTTTAAGTTTCTGAAAAGATCTGTCTGTGAGTGCACACATCCACTAACCTGACATTTCCTATGGCTGGTATGAGCGGGTGGAAACAGGGATGCAATTTCATGGCGAAAAGAGAAATAAAATTAAACATTACCACCTGACCCACTCACAAGACAAAAAAAGCAGAAAGCAAGCAGCTAAAAAGTGTATAATATTTCAAACTTAACTTTGGCTATGATCTTGCTTTCTTGTGATAAACTTCAGGTTTACACTTTAATCTGTTTATATTACTATGCCTTCGAATGTAAGAACTACTATTTTAATTTGTGCTTGACATGGATTTAAAAAAATATAGAGCTACAATTGTATCTGACTGGTTTGTAAATGAAAGATGACTTTCCTGATGTGGCGCAGCTGCAACTGGTGTGACTTCTAAAAAAGTAAAAAAAACTACAAAAAAAAAAGAAGCTGAGAGGATCAGTTATCACCAGTCATCATCAAAAAGGGAAAACTGTATTTTTATTGTCTGTGAAATAAAAACCTAGCTGACAGGATTGCTTAGTTAATGTGTGTCTTCATCTCCTAATCATTTGAGAAGCATTTTGGGATTTTGGGACACTCCCAAAAGCTGCCATTTGTTTGGGACCAATTGCTGCTGAAACGGAGATTCTTCACATGTTGCAACATTTTTTTTATTTTCTATTTCCCATTTTTGGTGATTCTGTGTGAAGTGTAAACTCAACTTTCCTGATCCTAGCTGAGAGAAGTGGCACCAATTATGCTTGTCTGAGCTGCAGTCCATCTGCTTCGAGGTTCAATATGTACTTTCAGAGATGGTATTCTAAATACCTTGGCTGGAACCAGTGGTTATTTTACTGTTCCTATCATCTCATCCCATCCATTGTCCTCTAACCTCTGACATCAACAAAGCATTTTGGTCCAGACTGCTGCTCAAAGGATATTTTCTCTTTCTCAGACCATTCCTTGCAAAACCTTAAGATGGTTATGTGGAAAATTCCAGCTAATCAGCAGTTTCTAAAATACTCGGACAAACAAACATGCCATGTTCAAGTCACTTAAATCCCCTTTTTTGTATTCTGATTCTCAGTTTGAATTCTCAAGTTGTCTTGACCTGCATTCCTATTTTGCATGAGTTACTGCCATGCACTTGGCAGGTTTGGTGTTTGTGCTAACACGCTACTAATAAGGTGAGAATGAGTGCACATGCCTTCTATTCATGCTTTCAGCACAGTTTCAGTGCAAATTAAAATATATACTTTTCTATAATAATGATAAATAGCTTAATTATTATTCATGACTAATCTCATGTTATGCGTTTGCTTCTAAATGAGCAACATCTTGAAAAGACTGCTACAGTAGCACGGCGCCACAGTGCTAAGGTTGATGGTGCAAATCAACGCAGGCAGCCATGCACAGCAATTTAGAAAAGTACAAACAAAGCTGGCCTTCCACCTGTATCAGGCTGGGATTTAAAACTAAGAAGTGTTTGCAAAGTTGTCTTTACAATCTCTCCAACCTTACAAACACAGCAGAGAAATAGACATTTTGTTTGTTTATAGGCTTTCTAAAACATTATCTGCGTAAGCATAACTGAGTTGTTCATTCATCAGACTGCACAAAATATAACCGTTAAGGCTGATGTTCCATTTCACTCGTAAAATCTCTTTTTATAAAAGTAAACCTTGTCTACAAGCCATGGCGCTGCTAATGAGAATGTACTTTTGCTATACTGTTACTAATCTTTACATGTTTGCAACGTTTTCATTGAAAAATGTGAAAGCAGAATTCTTATTTTTCTAATACCATCCATGCGTGGCATCATTTCTTTATTTAATGCTACCCTGCAGCATCTGGAGGCGCAGCACCAACTAAATCTGATAATCTTTAAGTCCAAAACATGATTTAACCTGCATCAACAGGATTGGGATGCATTATAATCAGATTTGACTTACAGTCCACAAGCAGCCAAGAAGACTGTAGCAAGACAATCTTTAGTTCAGCATAAAGTAGAGTTTCCTCAGTTCTATTTAATTTTTCTGTCTATAACTACTGGACACAGATTGAGTCGATTGTTTCACCACATCAATTGCTGCAGGTTTTTCTACCATTTAAATCCATTTTAGACATCTTTGTGACTATTACTACTTAAATGATAGTGATGTGCAAAAGGAATCCTAGAAAGCAACAATGAACTTTTTGTGATTATCTGTGAAAAGTGCTATAAAGTTCTCCTTCAATTATTTGGTTGTTGTTTATATTGAAGGTGTCTATATTAATCTGATCAGTGTGTTTCAAATATTGGCAAATGTCTTCCTTTAATTTGTTTTTATGATATGTTTTAATATTACAGTTAATGTAACAGAGCATTTGATCATCCAATTTGAGTTAATCAGCTATTTGATGAGCTGCCAATAATGAATGTTTTGGGTTTTTTCATTGCTTCTGGTTGCTGTGAGTGTTTTTGTGCAGTCTACCACTGCTGTTTACTGAAACGCTGTCTGACAAGTCAGTCCCTCTCAGATAGAAATAATATAGCATACTGTCTAGCTGTACTCACGTGGAACATCCATCATTTTAGGGCTTGACAGCCATCACTGGGTTGTACTTTATTTTGATTAAACTGTAAACTAATAAAACGTTACAGCCTTATTTTTGTCATACAGAATGCAGGTTGAATAGGGCTCTATGTCACGGTAAGCTCTTATCCCTGTCAGTGAGACTCTTCAGTTACCCGAGGAACCTCCAATGAGAAAGATGCAACAACCTGTGTACAGCTGTAAGTCAGGGATGTCCAGTGTTTTGGCCCTCAAGGGCCACAATTCTGCAAGGTTAAGGTAATTCACTCTTCCAACACATCTGATTCAAAATAAATGGATCTCCACAACAGCTCGTTTCATTTCAGCCCATTCATCTGAGTAGACTGTTGAAGCAGGAACATCTAAAACCTTTAGGACCATAGCCCTCTAGGACTAAAACTGGACCCCGCTGTAAGGAAATAAGAAAGGCAGCGCCATCAGAAAATTTAGATTAACTTCCTCCTCTACGAAACTCACCACCCCACCTGCTTGCTGATTAACCAAGGGGTCGAGAGACCCCTGTATTTGAAATTCTGTGCCACTGAGAATTACACAATCTGACTCACTCCCCCCCTTAAAATCCAATCGAAAAGACATCTTTATAGAGTACCATATGCCCGATGGTTACTGGACTGGAATGATTCTGTCTCACTGTGGCCCTTTATTGCTGATTTTACACCTTCTGATATAGATTTGGATTTTACTATTTTAATCTTATACAGTGACTTTGAGTGTTCAAAAGGGATTATGTATAACTATTTTCATATTTTTAACAGTACAAAGAAAAATAGTCATGTTTGTGTGTACTAAGTCTGGGGTAGAATACTTGGATGTGGTTAGCTAACACTGACTTAAAAAAAGGTTTTAAAGGACTCCCTGCTGCAATACACCTGACTCAAATAAATGGCAAATTAGCTCAACTATGATGCTGCAGGGACCATCTAAACCCTGCAGGACACTGATTAGTTCCTTTGTTGCTTATGTGTTTTGCAGATAATGTGTACTTTGTCAATTTACACATTTATTTTATTTGATGCAATAGGCTACATGAAGTTAGCATGTTTTCTGAACTCTGGCTGAGAAACAGTGATATTATCTATGGCTGAAAAAAAGGTCTGACAAAGAATGAATTTTTAAACAGACACATCAGCACTGATACAGTCACTTTGCTGCAGGGCTAACTATTAGCCTGCTGAACCTGCTAGCTGCCTATGCTGTTGTAGCTGCCAAATAAATCAATAGTCACAAGTCAGTGAACTGGTTAGTTTGTCTGTGTGGCCTGTGTGTTACATTATTTGCATAATGCTAATCTACAGGAGAAGCTGCAAGTTTAAATAATTGTGGCATAGCTATGTTTCTTGCTGATGATAGCTATCCTGCTAAATGTGGAAACAGTGTGTAGCAGAACACTTCGGCATGCAAAGGCGGATGTCATGCAGTGTCAAATTAACTGTGGGTCTTTTGATTCAATTTATTAATGTTAATTTAAATGGAAATGTTGATAAAGTTCAGACTTTCTAAGTGGCAGTTCTGTCTCCAGCTAATCAATTCTGACTGATTGTTGCTACAGGTCCAAATGTCAGGGATGCCCATCATCAAGTGTTTTCTGTGTGAATCTTCCCTTAAACATCAAACACAGCTGACGGAAAGAATTGAATGTATTTATTTGTACTTATCAGAATCTATGTCTACAATTTGGTAAACTTTTTCAATATTTATAATTATTTTAATTACGGTTCATTTCTTTTGCTACTCCCCACCCCACTTCCAATACCTATATTTGCCATCTCAGGCACGTTGGCACTGTAGGGGCCTTCGTCAAAAACAGGAGGGTTGTCATTGATGTCCTGCACCCGAATTATGAACTGCGATGAGGGCTCCAGGGCTCGGTCGGTCTGCCTGTCGGTGGCCGTGGCGATGAGACGGTACTCATCCTTCTCTTCACGGTCCAGTGGCTTTGTGACATGGATGTTACCCGTTTTCTCATCGATCACAAAGACAGAGCCCGCCCCCTCGCCACGCAGGACATACTTAGTCCGGCCATCATTTCTGTCCATGTCTGTGTGGAGCTAGGTGAGAGAAGAATAGAAGAGAAAGAAACAAAAAAATGGAAAGATGGCATGCCAAGTGGAGCAACAAAGGAGGAAATGATTGTAAATGGAAATGAATGTTGTGAAAGATTTGGATGGAAAACAATGTAAGGAGGGGAAAGAAAGACAAGCAGTTAAAAATTAAGGTTGTTTTTGTTTTTTTCCAGACAGGCAGTAAAAGACAAAACAAGCAGATTATCCCCTGCGTGTCTCAAGGGTATAATGAATTTACAGAGATGCAGACAAAAGAAATGTGTACAATACCTCTCACTCTCACACAGACCTCCTGTCACATTTTTTTCTTGTCATTGTACTGTGTTTCATCATTCTATGTTGCAGCATTGCACACACGGCTATGAACGGGGATCACCTTAATCTCAAAGATATCTACAACACATGCTCTTCTTCTCAGAGTGAAATCCCTGTTCAGGCCTAGCTGCTGTGGATAGTGAGGGCGCCCTGTCTGTTCATGTGCAGTGCTTTCTCGATTCAATGAAAGCATCAAACAAAAGAAATAATAAACACTAGGCCAATCAATTATTCCCAAACAAATAGGTGTGTGTGAATAATAGTGGAGGGTCGCAAGGCAGGTGGACATTTGGTATCGATCACAGCTCTGTGTTGTGTTTTATTGGATCAGCGCTTGGCAGGATGGGAAAACAACAGAGCGACCTGTATGCTTTCATGCAGGGAAAGGTAATATCAGGGAAGGCCTCACTCCCCGACAAAAGTCAACTCAGCAGGATATGGTGAGCGCATCAAGATTCAATCTCATTACAACATCTATGTGGATCGAATAGCAACTGTGACCAAAATAGAGAGTGCTAAATTAGGCGCCATTCACAAGAAAGTGTGATATTGTGACCGTAGATGCAGAGACAACATTGGAGAGGCAGCCAGGGATGGGGGCGGGGGGGTGATGGTTTAGCTGAGGAAGGCATTGTTGCATAGCAACAGCTAAGCACATTTGCTAAATGAAATAAGAATTGAAACTGTGAATCGAAATGTTCATTTACTTTGAGGCTTGCCATTTTTCATGGGGGGAAATGGCATGGATATGCCAACTTCCTAGGGGGTAAATGGATGTTGACAAGGTTGTTTGTAGCTAAGAAAAGAAATCATAAGTCTAGAATGCCAATTGAAAACCGAAGAAAGAAACCGTGCTTTGGAAAAATAAGAAACATATTCAAAATTTAAAGAGCACTTAAAGAGTTTCATTTCAGTTATATCAAAGTGCAAAAATGCAATCTTAAGTGCCCAGCAGCAATAAACAGGGTTGGTGTGAGCTGCAGGCACATACCAGGCCAATGGGTGTTCCCAAGTTTTATGCAAATTTTTCTTTAGTTATGCTACAAACAAGATTCATGCTTAAAAATGTGACGCCCAATTAAAAAATACAAAAAAGTCAAACAAAGTTGTGTGAAAAATATGGAACCACTGGATGTCGCACAAAAGTGTCAAATTCCCAGAAAGTTTATAACTCAAAACCATGATCAACTTGAAGCCTTTTATCAGTATTTAGCTGAACGTGTGTAATTTCTTCACTGGAAGAAAACCTGAAGGGCATTTGGGTGCTAGAAAAATATCTTGCAGTTACTTTCCAAAATCAGAAAAAGCCAAACCTGTTTCAATAGTTTAACTTGAAGATAACAACATACCCTCACTAATAACCCTGCTGAAACCTACAGAAGCTCATAACACACCAAGACAAACAAATTATGTCTTGTTACTTCATTTATTCTATAAATAACAAGAAGATTTGTGTTACTTTACAACTTTTCTAAACATGTTTATACTTTGCAGCTTTCAACCTCCTACAAATGGGAGGCTATGTTTAATTTGGCATGTTTGTCAAAGTAGCACTGTGTTTAGGCTCCAGGGCTGAAAAAACAGAAAGACAACATAAAGTGAAACCTTAATAATGATTCCTGAAGCCGACATAGTGCCAGTCCCTTTATTCATGTACATCACATGTCTTTTTAAAAGTATTTACATTTTAATCAAAGTATTGCCAGCAACACTACTTTCATGTCATGCCCCATTTGCGCCCCTGTGGAAGTCTGGTGAGCATAATAAGGCAACTAGTCTTCCTCTGGCCACAGTGTACCATACACTCTGAAGTCATGCATTAAGTTATGATGGAAAGATGCTTTAAAATATTCTCCTGATGTTTTTATACTTTCAACACTGAAAATAGGTCATGTCTTTGATATTTTTAATTAATTTTGGAAATCTCAGTATATAGT
>JBAMHX010000009.1:6360441-6411358 GCA_037177515.1 Pseudomugil tenellus | reverse complement strand
GTTTTTATACTTTCAACACTGAAAATAGGTCATGTCTTTGATATTTTTAATTAATTTTGGAAATCTCAGTATATAGTTGGAGTAAAATGAAAAGGAAAATGGTTCAGTTAGCGTGTAAGATATTAAAGTTTATGACAGTTGGAAGGAGACCGACAGTGTATAGCTTCCAAAGAGAAAGTGTCCTCTCTCTGAAAGGGACATGGCAGCACATCTAAGGTTTCTAAAGTGGCATCTGAGGTAACAAGGCTTCAGCAAGAATGCCCTTTAAACAAACTTAAAGTCACAGTGGAGATGCATACAGAGAAAACAAAACATAGCGTAACAGCATAAATGAGGAAAACCATCATGCCAAATGTAAAGTACAGTAGTGGAGTGGTGGTGCTTTGGGATGGTTTTTCATCCTCAAAATCCGGGTAGTCATTAACTACCAAAGTATTCTAGTCAACTGTGAACCCATCGGTCAGATGAAGAAAGTTAGGCTGAAACTAATCACTGTGTTAGAATGTTTCAGTCTAAGTCTAGGCCATAACTAGTGAAACACTGTGATGGGACATAATGACCACCAATGGGCCTTATGGCAGAAATTTTGACAATTCATAGCAGGAAAGCATAGGAGCAACAAATCCCTTTATGGCTAGTTGAGTTATGACAGTGTACTGGTGATGTAGCAATGGTAGAGATCACAATAATTTCCATCCTCAGAATGTGACATAAAAAGAGACAATGCAGCACACAGCAGTGATCCGTGCAACTATTCAAAACTTTGTGGCTTCTTCTTCCTCCTTTTATTGATGGCGCAAAATCTACACAGCAAACTACCGCTCCCATGCTTTGCAGTGATACTGCTACCTTTTTGCAAGTCTTGTTGGAGGTCTGCTTTGAAAACAAATTGAGACACACAAGTAAAAGACACAGAGGACAGACAGAAGTCTTGTTCCGTATGCGTATTCATGTTTACTTTATAGCATGAATGAGGCCCAATTCTCTTACGGAGACTCCTTGTGCATACAAACTTCTACACCTTCTATGTAATTATCGCTACCACACCCAATAAAATTATTCCAAACTATCCAACAAGTCGAAGCAGATGGTCGCCCTCCCCCTCCATGATTCTCCTGAAAGTGCATCTAAGTGAAACTGAGGGAATTATGGTACTTCTGTGTAGGATTCTGTATGGCGCTATATAAATCAAGCTGACTTAAATTGAACTGAAAGTGATTTCACCCCCTTTCTGGAGTCTCTGCATAGGGTCCATCTGCTTTTGAGCCAAATCATCAGCAAATACATGACTTAATATTTACAGCTAACACCACAAAAAAAAATACACTGGTTCAATACATTTCATCCATATAGATTTTTAAAAAAATCTCCGGTAAACATTTGGGATTATATGAGCAGCTCACAATATGAGTTGTGGCGGCATTTATAGTAATAAAACAGATTAACTGTCCATCCATCTCTTCAGCAGCCATGCTGCAAGTCTCCAGCCCTGTCAGAGGCGAAGTTGCAAAAACTGGTGCATGCTTCATTTTCAATTCATTTTGAAAATGACAGAGAAATGGCGTGGCACCACCGAAGCAAAACGAATAAAATAAAATGCACACAGTCAACAATAGTTGTGATGGATATGAAAATGGATTTCAATATAATTTGTTTGCTTTTCCCACATCCAGCCATTCCATCACCAGCACACCTGTGTTATTTCACAGATTTAAGATTCTATAAAAGTGTGAGTTTCTCTTTATTATCACTTTTAAAGATTTTTTTTTTACTTGTGATGAGTCTGAACTTCCTCTCATCTTCACAGGAGGCCAACTGGGGCCAATTGACCAAAACATCCGATTGGTCAGGACCACCACAGGAGCCCGGTTCCTCTTCTTCCTTAACGAAGAGCCATTAACAATCAAAGTCTTAACGGCCCTGCAGCTTAACGAGGGGACTTAACGAGCTTCTTAATGAAGCCCCGGCCATCATTACCACAGTGAGTGGTGGCAGTGCTGATTGAAAGCACCACTAAGACTCATTCTGAAGCAAAAGAGCCCAGCCTAAGGAAAGCAAATCCATTTAACGCTGACCTCTCACCCTTATCTGTTCCTCTAAGATTAATAGGAACATTTAATAAGGAAATGCGGTTCAACAGATATGATTGCTGTGGATGTTTTATGGCAAGACAAGTCGAAAGCTTTGCAATCTTCCACCCATCTTTTAGGATGTAAACATAAGAGAACAATATTACGTGTAACAAACTAGTCAGCATGCTCCACATCTGCTTATCTTGAATAATGTGACATCTCATAAATCCTGCATTTCATATCCCTTTGATATACTATCAAATATATCAAGAGCCACACGATATGAAGCCAGTGGCCACAAAAGCCAAATTTAGTGGCATGTCACCTCTGCTTGGAGAATGATTTATCAATGATAAGATGCCATTTTCATTTTCTTTGATGCTGTTGTGTATAAAACACCCAGCCGCACCAGAGACCTTAATCTCTTCAATTATTTATATTATCATGAGGTAATATGCTTATACTCATATACTCAATTTCACATTTTTGCAATAACCATAAATCATGAAGCGAGGAGGAAAAGTACTCTCTGCCAACCTCTAAATCACTTAAATAACTAATATACCATACACACAATTTTACATTTATGCAGCATAATCAATCATAAAAACACCAAGAAAATGTGTTTTTTTTTCCACAGCTGTGCATTAACCTAATGAATGTGGATGTTTTCCCCACAAATTCAGCTTGTGTGGGCGTGTATGTGTAAAATGAAGATGAGGTTACACTTGCAGGAAAAATGACGGTGCTGAAAATCATCCGGCAGTTCACGTGAATTGCCAGTGGGCTTACAGCCTCAATCCAAGGCACCGCTGAGCCCTGTGATTGGCAACGGGGTCCATTTCCCCAAACACATCAGGGAAAGTTTGCAAGGGCATGCAGGCAGGTGTTAGAATATCTCCCAATCTTCTGTGCGAGCCCTTGGAGGAGGGGGAAGCTTTTCATCTTCCCTTTGGTGACTTCAAAAGAGCCGGAGGCCGACGGAACAACCCCAAGCTAGGCTGGGTGGATGTAAAGCTGCGGGACGGGAGTGAGCCAGCTCTGTCATATCAGCCAAGGGGTGTCAAGCGGCGCAGAGAAGCGAGGGTCAGCCAATCGATTTGGAACAGGTTCACCAACTCAGAGCAATGTATGAAAGAAAGAGGCCTATCAGGGAAAACGACAGGGAAATTAATTTGGGACCGGGCCCATTTGGGTTCAAAGAGCCTGTTTGAAATGAAACTGTGCCTTGTGGCCAGCTTACCCAACACTATCATTAGCTTTGCTTAAGGGTATGTGTAATTTCTATATGTGCTTATCTTTGTCCATGTGTGTCCTACTATGTGGAAAATCTGGCCAAACCTTTCACATAGGTGACTATGTGTTAGTCTGTGTGAGTGAGGAAGCCACGATTACTGTAAAGAAAGTGGTGTAATGACTCGGAGTTCCCTTCTGGCCTGGCAGAACCTTCACTTGGCAGAGCTTTAACCCAAAGTGGACAAGGAGCCAGAGCGTGACTAGGAATATATATGAGTGTTTGTTGGGGGAATGATTGTCCGCGTAGTCTGTGTGTGCCTCTGAGTGCCGGCAGCGCCTGACCTACACACAGAAGAAACAGCTGAAAATAGGCCAAGTAGTGAGGAGCAGGTAATCGGGTAATAGAGCGCAAGCTCAGGCCAAAATCTACACAGAGACAAATGATTAAAGTCATCACGTCTGTGGATTGGCTGTGATCAGCTCAGATGTCTCTGGTCTTGCTCCCATCTAGGAAAATAAAGGATCTGTATCTAGGTCTCAGGAGAAAAAGATACACTGTAAAACACTAAATGCACGCCATCTACATGGTGAAAATAGAACCACAGCAAAGTGGATTTTTATGTATTGCTACCATGACATATCTGTTTTGTACACATTAAGGTGCTAGATGTTAACACAGCAGCAGGAATAACTAATATTTTTTCTATAATAGTTCTGTTAATATTTAAAAACATCAGTGCACTGTTGCAAATTAATAATTTAACCACTTAAAGAATTTTAAATAGATGCAGAATGTTTGAAAATTTCTAGAACTGCTAACAACGTTTTAAAGAAGTAAAGAAATGGAAGAAATGCATGTCTTGGTGACTGGAAACACCTTTTTTTTCTATTTCAAGCTATTGTATCTGAAATGATTAGGTGAATACTAAAAACTGCATTTTTAAAACTCTAATAAAGTCTCAAAGCTATCGCCTGATACAGCTCAAAACATAATTCCACTGAAATAAGAACTATTATATGAATAGAAATATCGCAAAAGCCCAACCAGATTATAAAAGATAAACACGTCAGGTAACGTTAGGCCTGGTCAAATTAGGTTAAAACAGATTAGATCAGTACCACTACAATGGATCAGATCATATCGAATGTCAGATATGTCAGTTTCTCGCAGCCAAACAAACAAATACATGATATCAGAGAGAGAGAACCGTGCATGACTAGACTAATATGGGACCTAATAATCCCTCAATAATCTCCAAGCAATCACATCATATTAAAGAGAACAGATAAGCAATCCGTTTCTACTCATTATTTTGTCCAATGATTTAATGAGTGTGTCAAGTTTGAAAATTAAAGCAAAGGCAAATACAGCTGGAGAGACAGAGACCATGTTACCACTAAATTATCCAGAACTCTTATAAACAAATAGGCAAAACTAAAAAATATCAGTACCTCCGCTAATTGTGAAGATAGGCTCCAGCTTCCCTGCAACCTTGAAGTTGACTAAGTGGTCCAAAAAGTAAATTAACCACGTACATGATTTTTGGTAATTATCCTCAACTTTGAAGTTGCCCTAATAAGCACATTTTAAACTAAATTATTTTAAAATGTGAGTCTGCAAGAGCAGGAACTCCTTTACTTTTCTCACATTGAATCTGGCTGTAGGTCCTTAGATCAACCTCTGATAGAGACAAAGAGAATGCTGGTCAACTGCAGGTGTGGCCAAAAACTGCATGTCCGCCGACAAATGCATGCCCAAAGCATGAATGCTTATTGCTATGGAGGCGGAGCCTTTTCATTTCTTTCTTTCTAATATTATGGTAAAACAATATTTGAGACACGCACCTTGCAAATGTGCAGACCAGAGCTCTCCAAATCCAGTCCTCGAGGACCGGTGTCCTGCAAGTACTAAAAGTTTCCTGACCTAAATACACCTGATTGAAATTAAAGTGATCTTCACAGCTTGTTGACAAGTTCTGCCCACATCTTTTAATGACCCATTCATTTGAATAGGGTGTGTTGCTGCAGGGAAACATGACACCTGCAGGTACTCAAAGGTTCCTGACTGAAACACAACTGACTGAAATTAAACTGATCTCAATACCTGCAGGATACTGGCCCTCTATTACCAGAGATTTGGGGATCCCTGGTGAAGAGCTACTTCGAGGAGTATAAATTTCTTCCGCTTTATTATCTGATGTGAGAAGGGTAACGTTTGTTCTGTTTACAGTTTTTTTGACAGCATATCAGTCACTTCACCCACATAAAAGATGTGATGTGATTTCACTGCCAACCATCCCGTTCAAATTCACAAAATCAATGTGCCATTGTCATTTTTTTTGGTGGTCAAACATGACCTAAAAAGAAAATTGTAAAGCCTCCGTGCAGATTTTTTGTTGACAAGATAATTCCATCCCTATGCTTTATTAGGAGATACAGTACATACAGTTATATGACAGTTTGCATTGTTCTGTGTGCAATGACTGTGTTAGACATTAAAAGCAAGAGTAACCTTTAAGTAAAGTTACTTAAAGGTTACTGTGCAGATTTCATGAAAAGAAATGCTTTTAACCTGAATTTAAAAGTGTTGATATTTGGTTAAAGTTTTATCTCTACTGGCAGTTTGTTCCATTTGTTTGCAGCATAACAGCTAAATGTGGCTTCTGTTTAGTCTGGACTAGTTGTCTGCATAACTGTAATAATTGATGTTAAAGTTCTGCAGTGGCTGACCCAAATGAAGCAGATACAAGTTAAACAGAAGAGATCAAGGACTGATCCCTGAGGTACTTCAAAAGACAAGACAAGAAAGAAAGAAATAGAAACAGCAGCAGAACTCCTAAACAAACTCCAATTTACTCAGTCAATAACGTCAACACAAAACATGTAGCTGTAGATGTTGCAACCCGAATAGACCCATAAAACAAGCATAAAAAACAACTCATAGATGCAGCAGGACATATCTGTTTGGTACTCTTTCTTTCCCGTTATAGTGAGTTACATTTCTAGCACTCCCCACCATCAACATCTATTGTTTTACCTGGATGAAATTGTGTCACAGGATCAGAAACCCAGTCCTTCAGTGTAGGAGCAGACCCTTTCACTAAAAGCCTGGTAGCAAAACCAAGTCTGACTGCTTCTTAGTCATCCAGCAGTCTTCAGGAAAGCCACAAATAAAAATATTGTCTTAAAGTTGTAGCTGGTTCTGAAAAGCATCCATCCATTGCTGTCTGGCTTTTGTTTCCTTCTGGGATGTGAACTCATGTAGCTTTCCCTCACAGCTGCAGAAGCATTTCCCAAGTGACATGTTAGGATTGAAAATGCTGCAGTGTCCACCAAAGTTGTCGCCATTTCCATCTTACACTGCAGTGTTGGTGGGTGAGGTTTACTTCGCATGAACGTACACAACCTGGAGATTACCAATCACTGAGTCCAGTTAACAGAAAGTGAGAAAAAGAAAGACAAAGTGCAAGAAAATAGCCAGTATTGGACTGACTTTTACTGTCTGAGGACAGCTCACAGAAGAAACAGGATGCAAGATGGATACTGGTTTGGGTTTCACTAAGTGGTGCCAAATTGAGAAAACATACCAAAAGTTAAAAATTGTGACTTTAAACTAACATTCTGCTAAAATAAATCTTCCTACCAGGATACAGCAATCCAATACACCCCTATGAAGATAGAGAAAAAAGGTTCACCCAGACACACACATGCATCAACATGCTCTCCTCTTTAATCAATAACAAAAAACACTATTCAGTTTTCATGAGGCACTCGAAAATCCAGTCCACGCTGAAAGAGAGAAGCAAAAAACTGCCAGCTTCAGAGGAGCACTTGTGACTACAGAAGACAGACAGGTTTTAAATTCCGGCTGAACTTTCAATCAAACCCGTTTTTCAGCAAGTAGAAGGAGGTGTGTGTGTGTGATGGGGTTCCTTTTGTTCAACGTTTGCAGTAAAATGTCAAATGGTATTGAAAACAGTCTCTTCTCACTCCCTCGTCTGTTTGTCTTGTGCGGTTTACATACGTCACAAGGAGCAGCAGTTAATTGTTTAGTATTGATCTGCCGTTCAGTCAGCATTGAAGTTTGGTCACCGCAGATTGGCTCTTTAATTTAGTTGTGGCATAGACATGCAGCCCTGTCCTTGTTTGATCTAATTCAGTCTGTCTCTGGAGGGCATTCTGTGTGGCCTCCCCATCAACACACACACATATACGTTCAGAGAATGTCTCTGTGTCACACTCACACACTTCCTCCCACTTGCACACTTCCTAATAGAACATTCATTATTCATCGTTATTAGACTTTTCCTTTAGCACCATAAGCTGTTCAATGCATCCCGCCACTGATCTCTTCCTCTGCAATACATAATTCAGGACAAAACTGTGGTTTTGGCCTCAGAGTATGCAAATCAGACTTTTGATTATCATAATCAGCTGATGTACAACGCATGGTATGTGTGTGTGTGTAGTTGCTAGTCAGTTGATTGTTTGCGTTTTATTGCTCCTTGGCTCCACTTCATATCATATTTTTAGCCAAGCGAGGCGAGCTTGGAAAAGGCCACTGGAGGCTTAACTCATTGCTGTACATTTAAAGGGCAAATCGCCCACATATATGCCACCACATGCCACAGCCACGGGGAAAAGCTGTTGTCATTGGGAAAGAAGTCTGAATGCTCATGTGTGAGTGGTTAAAAGTGTCCCACAATGAGAATTTTTTAGATTATATTTATTATCTTGTGGCAATGTTTTTAGTATTACAAGTGAAATAAAAACTGCTTATTTAGTCTCATGATAAAATGTATAATAGAAGCTTGTTTTCACATCTCATATTAGTGTCAAGGAAATTAAATTATATTATTTTCTATATTATAGGAACCTAGCTATGTGATTTTTATTTCTAACCCTATCTAACATGACAGAAAGGAAAACAGCTCTTGTCAACATTAGCAGTTGTTGTTGCCTCCTTATTAGAGATTTCATTAATAATTACTTAACAAGGCCTATGCTGTCGGAAGCAACAGCTATGGGTATATCTCCAAACGCCCCCAATTTCTCCAATTACCCAGTCCTTGAAAAGACACAATACAATAATATAAAGATGCACATGTTCAGTCAGAAAGCTCCAAATGGTGTGGAAACTTTGAACCAATCCCGTATGATATCAGGACAGGATGTATCCTGAGGTCATGACCTTTTATTTACACTTGATTTGAGGTCAATGAGAGAACATATTCCAAACATAAAGCCAAAAATCTGATTTTCCATGAATAAAGCCCCACCTGGTGGGGAAACCATAAATCCAGTAAATGAATGGATCAGTAAATCCAGTCCGTGAAATTTGATACAGGTCGTCCCATTGGGGACGTAAACAGGTACACTGAGCATCGAATTCCAATTGTGAAAACTGTTTGAGTTATCGCGCTCACATGAAGGATATCCGGCCGTGAAGCCCAAACATCGAGTAAATGTTGAACTACTGTGATTTTATGCTGAAATGAAATAAATATGAAAACTAAACCTGTATACTCAGTATACATGTTCACCTACTTGTTAAGATAATTAGCTCATCAGCCAATCACATGGCAACAATTCATTGCATTTAGGCATGTAAACATGGTCAAGACGGCTTGCTGAAGAATGAAAAACCTACTTTGAACACGCCTAACCTTCCAACTGATGGGGTACAACGAAGACCACACCAGGCGTCACACCAGGCATCACTCCTGTCAGCTTTACACAGACTCAACATAACTAAACAACAGAAGATGGCGGTGGCGGTCATGAAACCATTATATCCACGACACTCAGCGTTTGGGGATATAAAAAAGGAGGAGAAAAAAAATAGACGTGACTGAATACACAAGGCTGACTGGAAGCAGAAGACTGCTCATGTGCGTCGTTGCGGCAAGGAACGCAGAATAACCAGAATTAACTCAGAGTGGAATTAAGGTATACATAGCAGAGGAATTAATTATTTCGGTTTTAAAAGGAGAATAAACCAGCCACTTTATTCAGAATTAGTTCATTTCCGAAATGTTGCTTTCATTTAGAATTAGCTGTTTACACGGTTATTTCTCAACTGTTTACGCCGAATTAACTTTAATTTAAAATTAAAAAGGAGTCTAGTGTACTCCAATGGTCTCCACGATTACCAGATCTCAATCTTATAGAGCATCTTCGGGATGTGTTGTAATGAGAGATTTTTGTCATGGATGTGTAGCCAAAAGATATGCAGAACTGTGTGATACTATACTGTCAATATGTATTAAAATCTCTGAAGAACATTTCCAGCACCTTGTTGAATCTATGGCATAAAAAATTAAAGCAGTTCTAAAGATAAAATGGGATCAAACCCAGCACTAACAAGGTGTACCCAATTATGTGGCTAGTAAGCTTGTGTATGTTCTGAGTTTGCACAGCAGACTACTCTTAAATTTTATCATCTGCTATGCTTACAGTGCAAAGTCTTAGATATACTGTGGAGACACTGCACTGGTTAAGAATCGAAAGCAACACATTTTGAAACATTATGAATTAAAAAAAAATATATACAGCGCGTGCTGCAGCATTTAAGTATAGTCTTGTGTAAAATCCCTGTGCTTTCATTTCTTTATACAATGTCAGGAGACCAGTAAGTTAGTAAAGCTTTTTATGGAAACATGAGCAAATATAAATGGAAACAGAACTTAAGGCAAATGCAGTTTGTTCAATTTTTTGGAGCTTGTAAATCAATATTTGTTATTCACAACTTTATATTCAACACAGTAGGAAGCATCTGAGACAATCTTTCTGTAACTTCTTGAAGTGATCTTGAAAAAAAGCTCTTCAAACTTCTTAAATGAATTTCCAAATCGGTTGTTTGGATGTTTGCTGCCTTTTCTTTGTTTTCTATCAAAGTGGTTCAGCAATGTTGCGTTCAGGGCCCTGGGGAGGATTCATCCCTCAGAGCTGTTGCCACTGACTTTCAGTCCAGTTCTTTTATCATTTAGCATTTTTCTTCCTCCCTGTTTTCCTTCCTTAAGAATGGTGTCTTGGCAGCAAGCCTCCATACAGAGCATTTCTGATGACGTTCCAGTAAACAGTAGCTGGATCAACTTATAGTCCAAATGTTTCTTCTGGCTCTTTTCTGGATTTGTCCATATTTGTGAAGGACATTACTTTTAGACCGGGTGCGTCTGTTGTACATAATTGGGCGGAACGACACTACTTCTGTCCTCCATTTGTTCCATTTCCTCAACCTTTTAAGGATACACTGGACAGCATGCAGAGATATGCCAAGTGTTTAAGTAATAGCTCTTTGAAAACGACCTTCAAGGTATAAAAATGCTATTTTATGTCTGTCAAACGGTGAAATCTTTAACATCTTTTTTGCAGATGCAATGGTCAAAAGGGGAATAAACATATCTTTGTAACAGGCTGCTTGTCAGAAACTGCCTTAAGTTCCAGTTTAAAATAGTTTAAAGTTGTCACCACACTGTTTATCACTTTTTTTCTGCTTAAACTAAAAAAGAAAATCATTAAAAAAACTGAAAAGATTACTTGACAGTTTGCCGCCCTGTAAACACAAATAATAAAAGATGAAGAGCGGGGCTCAAGATGAATGCAGAGTACTGTATAAATTATCTTTGCATGGTAATTTTGTTGCATCACATCATAAAACAGACTCCATGCACAGTTCTGTCTGCTTTATCAGTGTCACTGCAGTGAAAATATTACAGCATGTGTGCCCTGTCATTAGTCTCAGGTTACATTAAAATATGAACCTTAGTGACTCTGTGTCAGAAAGTCCCCCCACCTCTTCTCTTTCCCTTCTGCTCCCTCTTCTACATCTCTTCTACTCATATCTTCCTCTTTCACCTCTGTCATCCCCGTCCAGCTGGATCTACCCAAGACTTCTTCAGTCTGCTCTGCTATGGCCTCCTGCTCTTCACACGATGTTCAGGGTTTCCTCTTATGACATGCCCTTTCCACCCCCCGCCTTACTTCAGGAACAAGACTTTGTCCCCTTTTCACACCATCTCCACCGCTCACACACCAACGGTACATAAATACATTTGGTTTTCATTTGTACAACCAAAAAATGTACTAAAACCTCGATTTGAAGCTCAAAGCTAAATCATTTTTAGTTATTTTTTTTTAAATATATGTATGTATTTAATATATTATTTTTATAATTTTGTTGTCATGTGAGCTGATTTACTTTAAAGAATCTTACCTGACCAGTCAAGTAAAACATAAAAGTAAATGGGTTGCTATACACTTGCTAAAAATACCCCAAAGCCTCAAACAAAACCCTTTATTGATCTTCTGATCAATAACCTTGGGCCATCATGACGTTGACATCTGAGGCTATCCATTATGTCATCAGGCTCAGCTTGACTTTGTGTATAGTGTTAATTAGAAACAGACCTCCAAAGAAGGACAAAACAAATCCATTGTTTACACTCAGTAAACGCTGTGACCTTAGCGTAGCTGCCAACACTCCCATCTTTTAAGGGTGTCGCCAGTTTTTGAAAGCAGACAGACCAGGTAAATGCCAAGCGCATTAGCTCACAGCAAAGTGGTTGCTTGTGACCCATTAACAGTCTTTGCTGAGAAACGACGACCATGAAACAACACTCAAAGCACCATATTTGTGCCACTTAAATGAGCATGAAAGACACTGTAGTCCAACTCCATTACTGACATGCTTCTTTTTATAGATTCAAACAGTAGGAAACTCAATAAGCGGGCAGCTGTCAATCAAAGACTCATTGAGAAGTTGTTTTGTAGACAAAGCAAATATGTAGTATTATTTGGCATTAATCTAAATTAAGAGTAGCTTCTTTTTGTCAGAAATGGAAGAGTTTTCATTTTAAAAGGGTCACTTATGGTAAAAAAGGAAAGTTGGGCAGTTTATGATTAGTATATCCAGAGGGTTATTTCACAAATCACCCGTCTGCGGTTAGCTTTGTCACCAGATAAACCAAGTTTGTTTTTGAAGGCATTGAGATAAAAAAAGCAGACATTCTCTCAAAGATGATAGCTAGAGACATTCTTCCTGCCAGTGTGATTGAAGGTGAAGGTTTCTTAAGTTTGCTGGAATTAGTTGAGCCTGAGTTTATAGTTTCATCCCGAAAAACCATTCACACACGACTGACAACTGTATGACACTGCAGATGAGCTACGTAAACAAAAAGCAAGCCTGAAAAGCTGTCTCTTATCACAGATTCATGGACTGGGATTACAAAGGAGTCATATGTAAGCATCAAATCCCATTACATACTCAAGTGTTATTCTGTAGACCAAAACCTTGGCAAAACTATGTAGAGTACTGAGCATAAATAGATAATGGCATATTCACAGTGCTTGCAACAACACAGTGTTAACCAACCCGGGAACCTTCTGGAAAGGGGTATGTAATGAACAAAACTCTTTTTAGCATCTTCTAATAGTTTTTTTTTATCAAAATATTCATCTGTTGCTCTGTGATGGACTGGCGGCCTGTTCAGGGTGTTCCCAGCCTCTCACCCAGTGATTTCTGGGATAGGCTCCAGCTTTCCTGCGAACTTTAATTGGATTAAGGGGATAAAAAAATTGACTGACTGATATTTATCCATTTCAGCTTGGATTATTAAAAGTAAAAATGCTAATGTGCATGTCAGTGACTACAGAGATTATTGCGCTAAATCTGGTGATGTTTTTTTGCAGCGCATTACTGACCGACATGGTTGGTTTAATGAAACTTGACACTTTACCCCATCTGCACTTTCTTACTAGCTTACAGTTGCCATGTGTTTATGAATGTAACAATAAGGACAGTCACCCATAAACTTTAACAGAACATTGCAATTCCGATCATTTTGTTTAACTGGCATTTCCAGAGTTTTACTGACATTCAAAGCACAAACGACCGTGCCTCGAGTGTGTGTCAGCCCTTACCTATTATTAGCCAGTAATGGCTCACTCTCCAAAACTTTTGACAGATTAAGCTAGCTTAGCTGATGGGAGATCATGTCTTTCACTTCAAGCTAAATTTGATGTGGCAGTAGAGCAACACAGAAGTTCATGAAACTCTCACAAACAAAATTAAATTGTATCTTAAAAAAAGCTGGATTTGATTTTTTTTAACTTATGTAAAAGAAAATCTGAGCTTTTGATTAAATAATCACAAAAAGAGCTAGTAAATACTCATTTCGAAGCATAATTATTCAATGCTGTTTTTCCGCAATTAGCACAAACGGTGAGACAGGATGAGAGCAGAGGAAGAGGATAATCACCTGATTCCCAGCATGTAACTCATATCTCCCAACTTTTTTCTTCCCTTTCTGTTATTTTGTCTTCCTCTACACTATAACTCAGAGTAGAGTCTGAAAATGTTTATACGAGTGGCCAGGCTGAGGCCATTACTCTCACTGGGGTGGCACGGGATCTGATGTCTCATTATAGTTATGCTGTGCAGCAAACAGCTTTGGGGTATAGAGTTTATTCTTTGGTCATTCTTATTTACAGACGCAGGCATGACTGCTAAGCAGAAGTATAGGATGTTTATGTAACCCTTCTGAATCCAACATTAAGTCTATTAGGACTTCTGATAACACTCACAAAAATTCTGCTTTAGAAAACAAAATATAAACGCAACACTTTTGTGTTTGCTCCCAGTCTTTGTGAGCTGGACTCAAAGGTCTTAAACTGTTTCTATACATTAATAAACCAGTTTTTTTATGCAGCACGTTGCCACGTATGTCACAAGTTTTAAACGAGCAAGTGGCACGGTGTCTGCAGGAATGTCCACCTGAGATGTTACTAATGAATTTCATTTTCATTTTCCAACCATAAACCATCTCCAAAGGCGTTTCAGACAGTTCTGCAGTACATCCAACTGGCCTCACAACCACACACCACATGTAACCACACCAGCCCAGGACCTCCACGTCCAGCATGCTCACCTCCAAGATCATCTGAGACTAACTTCTGAAACAACTGATTGAATTTCAGCACAAACTGTCAGAAACAGTCTCAAGGAAGCTAATCTGCACACGCGTTGTGCTCATTGAGATCTCGACCTGACAGCAGTTCGTCATCTTAACCGGCTTGGGTGGGCAAATGCTCACATTTGATGGTGCCTGGCACATTGGAGAGGCGATTTCTTCACAGTTGAATCCCGTTTTTCACTGTTCAGAGCAGATGGCAGAAAAATGTGAGTGGCTTTGTGTGGGTGAGCTGATGTCAGCATTGTGGGTCGAGTGACCCATGGTGGCAGTGGGGTTATGGTAAGGTTAAGCATATGCTATGAATCAGTGGTGCCTATTGTCATGTCATTTATCCACAACCCTCACCACATGTTGCAGCATGATAATGAACAACCCCGTTTTGCAAATATTTGTACACAATTCCTGGAAGCTGAAAACATCCCAGTTCTTACATGGCCAGCATACTTACCAGACATGTCACCCATTAAGCGTGTTTGGCATGCTCTGGATCAGCGTTACGTCCGGAAATGTATTGCACTGCATGAGGGAAATGGTGGTCACACCAGTTTTCTGATGCCCCCATAAACCAAACTGCACATTTTAGAGACCTTTTATTATGGCCAGCCTAAAGTGCACCTGTTCAATAATCATGTTGTCCTGACATGCCACACCTGTGAAGTGGGATGGATTATCGCAGCAAAGGAAAATTCTTACTAAGACAGATTTAGACAGATCCATGAACAATATTTGAAGGAAATGTTTGTTTTTTTTGTGTGT
This sequence comes from Pseudomugil tenellus, assembly GCA_037177515.1. NCBI lineage: Eukaryota > Metazoa > Chordata > Actinopteri > Atheriniformes > Pseudomugilidae > Pseudomugil > Pseudomugil tenellus. Next base: position 6,396,321 of record JBAMHX010000009.1, on the reverse strand, counting down.
GTATAAATTGTTTTAGATCTTTGAGTCCAGCTTATTAGGAGCAAACACAAATTGTTTATACTTTTTTCTAGTGTAATATAAACATACACAACCAGTCAAAAGTTTGGACACACTTTCCCATTAAATCTCATAAGAAAGTGTGTCTAAACGTTTGACTGGTAGTATAAATGCACTATTAAGCTTTAATAAATCATTTATTTACTCATTTATTTGAGTCTATTTTACTTCATGGTATGTGTATTTATTTTCTGGTTGCATTTTCAGTTTATTTTTAATTGATATATTAAATTATTTTGTTTTCAAATTTAGCCAGAAAATTAAACACTTTTTATAATGATGATTGCACTCTGGGCATTTTTTTTTCTTAACATCTGAACAGAATTCTTTAAGGCTTTGTAAATGGGGACGAGTTGTGGGGATGGTAGTTTAGGTGAGAAAACAGATTGTTTCTTCTGTTTTGCATATTAGGCTCACATTTGCTACATTTATTAAAATGGGAGTTTTTGTTATGTCAAATGACTCAGTGGAAATTCATATTCTGATTAAGTAGGAATTTGTTGCCATATTTAGGTTACAAGCTTTGCTGCATTCAAAATGGGACCTCAGTCCAAGAAAACAACCTAATTTACAAAGTTATCACAATGTCATTATCACATACCCTCCAATGTGACAGTCTGTTGCTTTGGTATCAATATGGATGTAATATTACAACCCTTATGTTAAAATCGGACACAATCTGGATGAATAATGGCTCCTTTAATTCAGTTGTAATAAACGGCTTCATAACCAGGTGCAGTTCTTGCCTCCTTTTCTGCCCTCTTCCCCTTTCTTTTATCCCGTCATGTGACCTCGTCTTCCTTTGTCTCCTCTGCCCTCGTCCCTCGCCGGCACCCTCAGCTCTCTGACTCACAGGCTGCTTCAGGGCCACAGGGAGAAGTGGAGCGCACGGTCCAGGCCAAAGCATAAATATTAGCCCAAGGTCACGTTCACAGCGCTAACACAGAGCTACGCATAATCATGTATCCAGCTTCTGCCTATAGCCTTCTCACTTCACACATTCCCTTCATCACATTCCTGCATACTGACTAAACACTTAAATGCTGTATTTCTCACCACTGACACAGCTAACCTTGAAGGGGTTAAAGCCTGAGGCGATGAACCAGTTCCAACACCAATTTGTGCATTATGTTATATTATTACACCACCTTACGCTGTTCGGGTTACACAGTTTCTAACCTACATTTCCAGGGTTGTCTGCAAATGTAGACCTATATTAACCTGGAAATTTGTGCAGATGTGTTCCAAGAAGCTCACGTACAGTCAGAGATATAAAAAATTAGCCTCATATCCAGAAAAAAGATGCTGTAAATTCAGAAACTTGCTTTGATGATTTGTATGACATTATCCTGAGATGAAACGTGGACTATAAAGACAGAAGGAAGATGGAAGTAAAGGAGAATCAGACATGCTATGTCTTCTTTGAATTTCATCTTTAATAGAGAGCAGTTGGCCCTCTATTCTTTACCCATGTAGCCTTTTTCCTTAAGTCATTCTGCCTATTACTTCCTCTGTGTGATCCTGCACCCACTCAGCACTGAGACACATTAAAACATGTCCTCCGCAGGGGCTCGTGTGAAAACGGTGTTTAACATCTTTCTGGATTCTGCCTTTCTCCTGTACTCTCTCCAATCTGCCTCATCGCAAGCCCTGCACAACTGCAAACCCAATGTCTTGGATTCCTGGCTGTGTCTTTCACACCCCCCAGTCTATTTCCGATCAATCATTTTCCGATTTGCCTTGATGAGCTACGAGGTCAGCCTTAGAAAAGCCGGATCTTTTCAGTCCTTTCCTTCTTCTCTCTATACCTTTCTTAAAGATGTTTTCCTTTCTTTTGGCAGGTGTTAGGCATTAACCTTTCCTCACTTCCCAGCAGTTCTTCCTGCCGCAACACTCTGTACAGCCATATAGCATTAACACTGATCTCCTCTGTACTATACAGGATGTCCCTGATCTTTCTTCATGGCTCCCTGTTCTCTTTTCTTGCTTTACCCTCTTTCATCCTCATCATCCCTCCTATGTCCAACATAGTAATTCTGCTCTCCTTTGCCTTGTTATCCCCTCCCACCCCTCCTTACCCATCCACCACCCTCTTTCCCTGTGCCATAGTCACTCTCTAATTGCTGTCTCACCCCTGCTGTGCTTGAACCCAGAGGCTAAATGATTTCTACAGAGAGAGTGGAAGTAAAGGAAAAAACAGAGATGCTTGCAAAGCTTTTTTTGCTTTTATTTTATTATTATTGATGAGTTGCTTGTCAGAAGGCATGTGTGTATATATATATGTGTGTTTACAGTCATTTTGGCTCTCCTATTGGCTCCATCACAAATGCATCACAGTCCTTTTTTGTTTGTTTGTTTGTTTGTGCAGCTTTCTTCTACTTTCATAAGCTACTATTTTATCTGACTTGTGTTATTTTTAACTTTGAAGGAGGATTTGTGGGTTTTTGCATTTGGTGATGGGTTTGTGTTCGGATGCACTGTGGATATTACTCATCCTGGACACACACATGCTTTCCACATCTTTCAAGCATGTCAGACAAAAGCAGCTAAAAAAAACTTTCTTCCTCTAAAATATAAGTACATTTTAATTTTTGTATAGGTTTTCGATTTTAAAGAAAACACTTCATTATATGTCTGTTGCTAAATCTGCACATGTGCATTACGAGCCAAATGCATTAAACATTTCAGAATAAAAATACCAGTTTAATAGCTTAAGCTAATCAATTTTATGTGAGCAGATAATAGAATAACCTCCTTGTGTAGGCTTTATATCATTGTTGCATCATCCCACTTCCTGATCAATAGCAGTGAAGAAAACAATCTATTTTTGTTATTGATTTGGTAATTTATTATATTGGTCACAAAATTTATGTTTTAAAATATTGGTATATTAAAACTAAGTGATACACAAATATTTTTTATTTTTATTAAAATAATTTTTTAAGAATCTAATTTCCATGAAAATGGATATTTTCCACAAATGTTAAACAAAATAAATATATATTTTAATGTTTAAACCTTTAAAACCTTTAGTTTAAACAGAAACCCAAAGGAAAGAATGTGTTTCTGCTCAGCAACTAACATTTATTTAAAAATCTAATGAAATCTAAAATCTGAAGGAAGCACTTGGGACGGAAGTATGTTTTGTAGGGTTGCATCAGTGCTGTTTTTACTTTAGACTTTTCTGAGGATATGTGTGTCTGTTCTAGCTGTTTGAAAGTACAGTGTCCATATTTTCAGCACAACACAGATCATGACTCATCAGTAAAACACTGCGTATCTGTGAATCTGCTGTAAGTTAAGAAGGATGTCTTGCTTTACCCTGCTGAACAAACTGCTGTCCTCCAAAGATTGATAATATCGTGTTACCTAGAATCTTCAGTATGCAACTCTGTTTCAATGGTACCCTTTCATAATGCAAACCATCGATACCAGTGTCTGATGCTACCTATTCCATCCCAGATGCTTGTTCTTGCACCTTTCACTTCTAACAGCCCTGATGTTTTTTCTCATCATCAAACATAAGACGTTTTTATTTTTCCCCAAAGCAGCTGAAATTGGATTCATCTGGTGATGGAACATACTGTATGTCTACTTTGTTTCTGTCTATGTGAGATGATCCTACAACCAAAAATTTCAGAAGGGTTATTTGGATTTTATACTTGACTTCCCCTCTGTGTGATACAGTTTAAGTTTACATTACTGGATGAAGCGTTCTTTCTTTCTTATTTTAATTGGAAATAATGCTTATGTTTTAATGTTTTAATGTTCTTTTAATGCACTTTGAATCACCCTGTGTTGATTTGTGCTATACAGATAAATTCGCCTTGCCTATGGAGGCAGTTCTGTACCATAACTGAAATTAAAATGCAATAACGGAAATTATTTTAAATAAATAAATAAAATTATTAATAAATCATCCAAAATGCATTCCATTTTCTTCTTCAAGACTGATTATTTTGTGTTAAAACTAAAAAGGAAACTATTGCTTTTTTATTGCTCACCCCACAAAAAAGAAAAAAAGTTGCAAAAGCCAGTTTAAATTTGCAATCCCAAGCGACGCAGGAGAGTGATGTCAGTGGTCACTATGCTCCTTCAGCCCCTAATCTGACAGTGCTTTGCATCTAAGATGGCAGGGAGAGGATACAGCGATGCAGAAATGCTACCGCTTTCAGAATGGATAATAAATTTTGCAACCACTTGAAAATTATAGATACACGTTGCTGCATCTGTCAGAATGGTTTATAGAAATTCTACCACATTTGCAATGTTGATTTAACTCGCTGTCACTGGCAGTCTGGTTTCGACCACAGTTTGAGTAACATGAAGAAGAAGCTTCCCAGCTTGGAAATGATATTTGAACTGAAGTGCAAATCCATATAACTGTAACAGCTACTTTAGCCACAAGCAATAGTAATATTATTATTTTTAAAAATATGAATTTAGCTGTGATATGCATCCAGTGTTTGCAAACTGGCATAAAAGAGAGCATTAATATCTCTGTTAATTTTCTATCACTGACGAGCAGCTAATGAGGAAAAGGCTCTGCTAGAGTAAAAAAAAAAAACGTGTCCGCCAGCTTTAAACTTCCTGTGACAACCTCCTTCTCCTCCTTGCATCACACTGACAATTTCCTACAAGCGTTTTTGCAATATCACATGTGCACACACGCCGTACCCAGAGGCACTGCACAGAGGCACAAGAATTATCAATAACACAACGTTCGGTCACTAACCCGGTTATTTTTATATCTTTTGAGGCCCTCGGGCTGGAGGAATCTTTAAACTGTATTCCAAAGGGCAATTTCTGGCACTGATTGATGCAGCATAACTACATCAGATGCAGAATAATAAATAGATTATTTTCTGCATCGTGTATACTACTTATATATAAAGCACTGTATATGTCCCTCACATGTGCTATATGTTTGTGTTAAAACCTTAACATTAATTGTGTAATCCAGGCACATTAGACTATGAATTATGCATGCACAATATGATGGTAATGATATGCTAATGATGAAGATAGCCTGGGTCCGCTTCCTGTTGCGCTGGAGAATTAGATTTGCACATTCACCACTGTGCCAGGTAGCTCACATGCAAGACGCCTTGCAAAGGTGAGACAGGGCGAGACAGCAAATCCTGACCAAAAAGAAAAAACAGCTCCATACATGTAATGTTTTCTCCGCACATGATGTGTTTGGTTATTTGCATTTGATAAAAAGAGTAAGAGAAGAAAAGCTAATCAGTAAGGAGTGTTTTTTTTTCTTTTAATCCCAGTTCTGCTTTTTCTCCTCAAGAAGAATCTGTGTTTCTTTCACACTGCCTCTGCAATCATTTGAAACCCCATTACAGACCATGTGACAGCATCAATTAAATTCACAATTATCATGGGGTAGAGACACTCCAGCGTGGGAAAATATAGTAACACAGCATCATGTAAGTGCGTGAGCATCTACGCATGTGCATCTAAGAGAGAGATGAAGAAAGAGTGTTTAGTCAGACACTCACAGACAATTCCCATTCCGCTTTTCTTGCTCTTTCTGGCAACTCTTATGATCCTGAACAAGTCTTTCAAAACAAAAAACTTAGATCTGTGACAGTACAAAGACATTTCAAGGGCTCCTCCAGCAGCAGAAGATGGCCAGATTATTTTATTGTTTGTTGTTTCCATGTGAAAACCTGTTATTTTTTATTGCTTCGTTTTATTTGTTTTTTTTCATAGAAATTTTAAAATGCTGTATTTCTGAGAAACCCTTTATCACCAATTAGATGCTTTTCCATAAATTTGACAGATAATCTATTACCAGTTTAGCAGCATTGACATCACAGATAAGGCTCTTGGCAATTGTCTCCAGCTTTAGTGGAGATTTATCCTGACTAAAATATCTAAAAACACCACATCAAAGCCATCACACCTAGAAATTTTAAACGGTTTGTGTGTCTAAGTGTGTCAAAGAGCATATAGCTGACTCTGGCCCAAACATGTGCGATGAGTCACAGGCAACAGTGTTTGCGATTGACTGAGCCTGAATTTGGACACTGCTGGATCTGGCAGATGGAGCTGTTCTGGCCTGAATGGTACAGTCAGTTTTCTCACCCCCTCACCACATCTCTCTCTCTCTCTCTCTCTCTCTCTCTCTCTCTCTCTCCATTAAAGCAGAATCAGGCCCCTGATAGGGAGGAAAACAAGGCAGGATGTCCACATTGATCTCTCTACCTATAGCGCCTACACCAGACCGGAGCAAAAGATTTAAAATTTATAAGCGTATTAAGGTTTATAAGAGCATTATACGTGCGTGTGCCGTCAATGTCTAATATAGCACAGTACTAATCATACACATCTCAAACCCAGCACACAGAAACACAATCACAATAGTGGTCTGGGTTTACTCCAAGTGTCAACATTATCGCATGGGCGTATGTGTGTGCTTGTGTGTGTGTGTGGCCTGGCGTTGTTCCTTCCTTGAGTGCCTTACAATGTGCTGGCATAAATACCTGCTTGACACAGCAGATTGGCACTAATGGCTTTACATGCAGTGCCATCTGTAAGCTGGACCGCTGGCTCTTACATTTTCTCCATCCTCACGAACAGTGCTTCATTGCATTCAGCTCAGACCTTCATCAGTCATGGCGCAATGGCAAAAGTAGCCAAATTAAATGTTGGCTAAACAGTTGGGGAAGCTGTACAAAAATGCTGGGAGCCCATGCCCATCTGTGTACACCTGGATGATAAAGCCCAAACACGGCCGAGTCATTTTGGAATTTTTGCCCATCAATTGCGAGACGTGCCCCACCGAGCTGAAAATCTCCAATACCGGTCCAACTTCAAGTAGTCGCACATACACAAACCAAAATCTTACTGTGTGGCTTCCAACAGCCTGCAGCAGTCATACGGGGATCATTACCATTCATTTGCTCAGCAAACTGGCCACACAGGCTTATAAATTAGCTCATCTACCGCAGCTGGGTACTGAGACAGTCGGCGCATGCCAGGGGCTGAGAGCACGGCCATTACCGGGTCGGGTTCTGAGACACCTTCTGTCCGGTCAACTTGACCTCCTCCACGCTCGTCACTCTTACAAAGGAGGACGGAACGTGACACTTGTGGTGTCTCACCAGGGTGAGACATGCCCAGTCATTGATTGTAATAAATTACAGAGTAGAGAAACAGAACCACGGGACTGTGCTGAGGAAGAGTGTGGTGATAAACGCTGTTAAACCAAGTGTAAATCATTCCGAATGAAATATCATAAGCAGGACCGTGCAGACCATAAGAGAGAAGAGCTGACATGTCTGACCTACAGGGAAATGAAGGAACACTGACTACTCTGACTTTCTACCTTTGGGAGAAGATCAATGATGGGAGAAAAAAGCAAAGCTATTAATTGTACTGGATATGTCAATTCTCATTGGCAGCTGCAGATTGGCTGTGATCATGACTGGCCTCTCGGGCACACGGGATCTGGGGCTTTTGCTGCGCCTCAGTAGAACATTGATTCATTGAAGTTTTTATGACTACCTGGAAGGCATCACATCACACCCCAGGAATGTAAATCAATTCCAATTGCAGTATTATAACATTGCACTAAAAAAAACTTGGAGCGTGACTACCGGGTTACTTTATGCTAATCACCTCATACATAAGATGTGTAACTGAGCCGAGGAACCGAGGTTAAATAAGACATTTAAGAAACGTGTAACAGTGTGTTAAACTGTCATGAAATAATGCACAGTATGTTAAACAACAAATTAAGTCTTTTTTCTCCTTACCCGTCCGATGAGCACAGGCTCAGGTCCGGCGTATTCTTCAATCACAAAGAACTGGTTCCAGATCCAGCTCCTCCTGCTCCGAGAGCGCGAGCCTTTCCCCTCCATTCGATTGTGCGCCCCTTCTTCTGCCTCTGCTTCTTCAAACACGAAGCCCATTCCGTTCTCTGGATCGACAGCTTGCATCTCAGCGTCCTTTCCACTGTGGCTCCATTCGAGAGCAGGGTGAAGCCTCAGGACATGACTGCTGTTGACAAGTTTGTTGTCTTCATCTGCAGGGTACTGAGCTGTGCTGAGTTCTGTTTGAGCAGTGTGAGCTGACTCTGTTAATGGGTCTCTATGGGAATCTGCTGCTCTGTTCCCCAGAATCACTCCCAGGGGCTGCATTGTCAGCACAGATGGAGGAGAATCATTCATGTTGGGCAGAGCATGTACTGGGAGATGTTTTGTTGATGTAAATGGTGTTTCTGTTTGGCCGATAATCACTTCTTTCTCGGGGCTCAGGCTGACCTCGCTGCGAGGTGTTGACAGAAAGCGGGCAAGGTGTCTGCTCCTGTTATTACTGCTATCTGAACCCTCTGCTCCCGAGTGGTCCTGCCCTTTGCTTAAAGCTGGCTTGACTTCACTTAGCGGACTAATGCGAGCATCGGGGCCTTGTTCCAGATTAAGATCTGGACTAGTGACTGGGCTTGCAAAAGGAAATGCAGTCTGATTATCAAGTCCAACATGAGGCTGAGTGACAGCTATATCTTGTCTTAGAGCTTTCTGAGCCTCTAAGTGCCCGTGATTAACGTCAATCAAATCTCTCTTTCTGCTCCGGCTGCCCTTGCTTGGAAAGCTAAGGCTAGGAACTGTCTGCATTTGGGAATTGACAATCCTGACAAGGTTTTCTTTTGACAGCAGTTTCAGTACGCTATAACTACCAGTGAGGTTCAGTTTTCTGTTTGACTCTAAGCTGACGCCTTTTCCAGGCATGCCGGTAGTATGAACGTTCGAATCAGGCCTGCTCCTGGATCTGGAGCTTGATTTAAACCTGGTTTTATTGGAGTGTAGATCTGGCTTGTGATGGATTGTGAATGTTTTCTCTGACCTTCCTGTTTTGGAAGTTTCCGCTCTCTTTGTGTTGTTTTTGATTTTCTTTAAATCCTGGTTTATTGCCTTGTTGCTGGATAATATGTACGGAGTCACATCTTTTTTAGTGACAGAGTCCACCTCCCGCTTGGGCTTGAAAAATTGCCTCTCTTTGTTGGCTGATGGAGAATGGTTTTGCAGGATCTTGGAGTAAGCAAAAGATCCAGAGTCACTCGCCTGCTCGTGACTAATCAGGTTTTTAAAAGTCACCGAGGGCATTTCGTTGGAATCTACATTTGCATCCCATTGGTCCATAGATCTGCCTTCTCCTGCCTTCACCATGTGCGACCCGCCCACTCCCCTCCTCCGTAGGATGTTACTGGCTGAGGCCCCTCCCACAAACACCTCCCACAGACACAGGGAAACCAATAGGAGCAGATTTCTTGCAACCATCTTGTCTTGTGGCGATGCGTCCTAATTTGAGCAAGGTTTGCAGTAAGACAGAGCTTGTTTTCCGGCTGTCTTCATTCTCTCCTGTGTTTTTCCTCTCTTCACGCCCCTCCTCTCACTCTCCCATTCTGTGTCCTTCACACTGGGGTGGAGGGCAGGTGTCAATCACTCCTCTTCTCCTGATTTTTTTAAACGCTGTCTAATAAATATCTCCCTCTATCTCACAAAGCCTCCCTCGGCTGGTTTATTTCCCACTCCTTTTGCAAGCGTCTCATTCAGCTTCCCATGGAGAGTTAAACACCCTGAGAGAAAAGATAAAGATAATTAAGCAAAAACTTTAATCATTGTGCCGTGTTAATTAAAAATGAAGCAGCATACACAGGTAGAAGAATTCAGAGACAAGCAGGACAAACCTTTTAACATGGTAGAAATCACATTTTTTAAAGCACAAAGGTCCTTTTAGACCCTGAAAACCGCTTCCATTCATACCCTCATAATGCCATAAATGTTTCTTATTCACATCTCTAAAATAGACAGGGACAGACTTATCACCATGCCATTGTACATGGCAGAGATAGGCCAACACTTACAAGAAAACGCTTTAAGCGTGTATTAATGGGAACAACTGTGAAAGATTTTTGACAGCAGTGGAAAAAAATGGAGTGGGGGGGGGGGCATGAAACTCTCTTCATATCACTTTGATGTGTGATTAATTAGCTGCATTGATACTCCTCTTTGATCATGATGGCTTTAATGTCAATTCAGATGCAAAGCGTAGATGCAGCTACTTTGTTCCAACAGGTCCTCGAGCAATCTAAAAGGTTCCGAGACTCTGGTGCATCTGAATCACACTTTTAGCATGTCTGTCATGCACTCAGGCCATGACTGGAACTTCTATATCAGAGGAAAATGTCCGATATCTATCAGTGTGCTTGTTTAAAGATAAGAGCAGCACCCTTTAGTGTTGTTTCAGTGGCATCAGTCTGTGCATCTGACAAGACAAAAAAGTGATTATTTGCCAGTTTGCAATAACATAATGACCTTTTGATTGCTGCTACGTGTGCAGAGATGGTAAAAGGATTCCAAGATGCAGATGGAGTTACAAGATAAAATTAGTAGGATGTAAAACACGAAAATAATCCAACTGAATCATGTCTTATGACTCACTACATGTGTGTGGTATATTTCTTCATAGATAGAGCAAACCGTATTTTAGGCTGCAGCATTTGGACACTGTGTCTGTGTGAATGTGTGTGTGTGTGTGTGTGTGTGTGTGTGTGTGTGTGTGTGTGTGTGTGTGTGTATACGTAAAAGGGAACGCCAGCAGTTTAAGTAGAAGCAGTTAGTTAATTATCACCACCAAGATGATTTGCTCCATTTATACAAATAAAGTTAAAGGTAAATAATTCCTGCCACTGTGCTTTTACTAAACATACACTACTTACCAATTTGACTAGTTTAATTTTGTATGTTGTTTTTTGATTAATGATTAAACATGGTGAAGCAGCATTTAGCTGTTATGCTGCAAACAAGTAGAACAAACTGCCAGTGGAGATAAAACTTTCACCAAATGTAGAAACATTTAAATCCAGATTAAAAACATTTGTTTTCTCGTGTAGCGATGACTAAAACCTTTTTAATCATTTTCTTTTAAATGATTTCAATTTAATTTATGATTTTATTATGATTTTTTGCTCTATTTTTATTCTTTTTTTAAACATCTGTAATGCTTTTGATGTTTTTATGTAAAGCACTGAATTGTTGTGTAGATGAAAGGTGCTGTACAAATAAACGTACCTCAACTTATTGTTAATGCCATAAAGCAAGACACAATCTTAATCGGATATAACATCCTTAACTGTGTTAAACCCTTTTTGGCCATTTTAGTACAGATATTGTAACCAAGACATTGCTTTTTCAGAAGTAACATCACTGTTTTAGGAGTGCTTATACCATATCAGTGAAAATATTGAACACAATCAACCATTAAATCCAGTGTGAAAATATTTCCAAACTTTTGACGGGTAGTGTATGTATAGGTATCCAGGTGCCACTGCACCAGTAGTGCTTCAGTGTTTTGGACATGTAAAGATGTTAACTGTGTAAACTGGATCCATCATACTTGAATGTGAAAGGATAAGTACATGAACAAATCTAATTTTATTTTTGTGTGTAATGAGAAAATCTGTAAGTTATTGCTGCAAGTCAATATATACTAGTAAAAAAGATGATAAGAAAAGCAGCCAATTTAAAGTTCTAATGGTTTTTTTATACATTATTACCATGTAATAGGTTAAACTATTGCAATATATAGTCCCTGCTTTCTGCTGTTCACCAGGGGAAAGGAGACCAGTATCATACAGTGTGTGACTGGGTTTTGAACAAAGTTTCTGTCATAAAGTGATGCAAAATGTCTCTAAAACGGTATGTATCAAATATGACACATTAGCTCAGGGGTCTTCAATCCTGGTCCTCGAGGGCCGGTGTCCCTGCTGGTTTTCCATGTGTCCCTGCTGGAACACACCTGATTCAAATCAAGTTATATTAAGCAAACATGTGCAGAGCTTGTCTGAGTTCAAGTCAGGTGTGCTCCAGCAGGGACACTTGGAGAACGTTCAGGACACCGGCCCTCGAGGACCAGGATTGAAGATCCCTGCATTAGCTATTAAGAAGGAATGACACTTAGGCTACAGTATGTCCATATTCAAGTTTACCTGTATCTGTTAGTTTTTTTTATTGTTCACATGGAAGTGGCACTTTAGGAGCCTGACAACACTAATCTTTTAAACCAGCCCCCAAAGTGTCTAAATATGGAAATGCAAGCGTTTTGTTTCTGTAATTTGACGAAAGCTCCATGTCACCATTCATTAAAAAGGGGAGTTAATCATAAGTTTGATCACGATATATTGATTCAGTGGATTATGACTAAATGTTTGCTGATACAAGGAACTCTGTTATCCCGTTTTGATATAATTTGGGATTCAGATATTGATATGAGACTGTATCACTTTATTTTAAAATAATATTTATGATTTATAAGAAATTACAAAAGGCAGTTTGAATACCAAATCATTATCTAAGCTCATGCAGATATATATACATGAAAAACATTTTGACTTGGTGTATGTACACCACATCCAGAAAAGAAAATAATTATGTTTGTTGGTAGATATACTGGAGTTATTTCAGTCTGACAGTGTTGCACACCACTCCGTTCCTCATCAATGGCAATTTCCTTATCAAATTTAAAGATCAACTTTTGCTTATGAATGAGTGTATCTGATAATTAAACATGTACATGTACATAATTTAACACATTTGTCTACAATGTAAACATGTTACTGCAGGTTACATCTTCTTGATTTAAAGTTTGAGTGCTTGCAGCATCACGGATGCTGTTTGTGATGTGGGTTCTGCTTAGACAGTTTCATTTTGTCTCGAGCAGTGTAATGTGTTTTGTCTGGCTGTATGACACTTGCTCTGTGGTCCTGCAGACAGACCCTGTCAGCACATGCACCGGGGCATGACTGAAGTTGGGAGCTTCCTCCTGGAATACTTTTCACCCATTTCATTCTCATCTTGTCCTTGGAGTCCTCTATTTCCTCTCTTTCAGTCTCTCTTTCTCTATCCAATCTCTTGCAATGAGCGTAAAAAAAAAAGCCCTCCATTCTCTGTGTATTTTTCCAACCTCTCCCACTCACCACCTGTCTCATCTTTAGCCCATCTATATTTGCAAATCTCCCTCTATTCCCTTTTATAACTGGGTATTGTTTTAGCATCCTATCCTCTCTGCTGTTCCAGTCAATCCTCTTCCCCTCCCTCTCATCTGTGTCAATCACCAGCCTGTCACTGCATGCTGCGCCCTCTGTGCACCCAGACTTCAATCAATCAGCCAATCCCTATCCTCAGACTTGCATCATTGGAAGTGACAGGTGTCTGGTCTGCTACCATCTTGACGACAGGCGACAGCACTATAATTGTCCGTATAAATCTAGTCATCAAGTGATAAAATGCAGCGAACAGGATACATTCGGTAGTTTAGATGACACTGGCTGCAAAACTCTGGAGATTTCAACAGAATGAGTTAAATATATATAAACATGACAGAGGCTTTTAGGGAGGACGTGAGGCTGGGATTGGCTGAGTGTTATCTCAAATGTACAGCACGAGGAGCCGATCAGGGTGAATTCAATGACAGAGTTCCTCTCTCACTTTCTCTCTCTCTGTCTCTCTCCTTCTCTTTCTCTCCCAGAGGAACTTATCAGCTGGGAATTTGATGGCCAAGCAATCATTGCCACAGGCACCGTGTTAACAAGCCAGGGGCAGGTGGTCGGTTGCAGGTTAGAATATCAACATACCGCTGTTGCCTGCTGAGCACAAATTTATCACATTTCCGTGTGGGAGGTTGTGTCAATGTGAGATTTTCTTTGAAGTGCCAAAGTTGAAATAAAACCTGTTTTTTGTTCTTTGATTCTTTTATGTTTTGCAGGATTCTGAAAGGAAGTTTTTTTGTCTCCGAACACAACAAGATGCCTCTGTGATGTGCTGATCTGTGCCACATTGGGCTTGGCACCTTTGGGGAGATCTGCTGTTATGCCATTATCTTGGGTGCATGGGCCTGTGCAGAGTAAGTGAGGATAATTGGGAGACACAGTACGAAGCAGAGGGAAGCTCATTTTTTCTCATTAGACTTTTATAATGGGATGTGGCATAAATCTTGTTTTCATCCTTGTGGAACTGATAAGGATCAAGGCAGGGACTCCAGCCTGTACAAAGAGTTTACTTCAAAAGTAAATACGGGCGAATTATAGGAATTTCCCAAAGAGTTTTCAGTTCTTCTGTGATTTCTGTGCAAGGTCTTGCAACCTGCAGCATACGTCTCAACGAATTGATTAATTAGAGCAATAAATAAGTTCATTATTTTCCCCTTACTCGTACGATCCCTTCTAAAACTCATCAACTCTGATCTTTTTCTTCGTTAGTATTGGAGGCAGATCCTCATCATCGATCCAGAGCTGTCGCCAACTTAACGAGACTGAAAATTTTAATCACGATTCACGTCTTTCCTCCCCATCTGTCCTCTTTTTCCCCTGGATAGTCCTTCCATTGATCAGGCAAACACTGCAACAAACACAGCAGCGGGATGGGCTTCGGCTCACAAACCCTGTGTGTGACTGCGATTGTGTTTGACAAAATACATATGTATTTATTTACCTTTAGACATATTCAACTATACCTGGACTCAATGCTACAGTCATCAAAAAGAGGCAGTAAAAGAAAAGAAAAGGAGAACACAAATAGAAGCACCTTTCATATCTGCATAGGTAAAAAGTATAAAGGAAGCTCAGGGGACCACCTCTCTGGACGGCTTGAAGTCAAAGAGAAGAAAAGAGTGTTTTCTCACACCAGGATGAAGAAGAAAAAAGGATCCCCCAGAAGAATTATGCATGGAGCCACAAAGGAAAGCCAGAGAAGAAGCAAAAAAAGGGGGTAAAGGAGATCTGCTTGGTGGGATGGTAAAGCAGTGCGTGCATGAGAATGTGTGCAAGGGAAGAATGGGAGGAGCTGGGCAGATGTGGTAGCAGTGGGTCAGAGGAAGATGGGGGACTCTGTGAGACCAACCAGGGCGTTTTAAGTGTAAAGCCTCTTGAACCGCTGAAGATGAAAGCAGACCTACCAGCAGGTGAGCGAATGAGAAGCAGCAGGAGCTTTCGTCCATTAATATATGAATACTTTCTCCACCTGTGTCCCCAGCCTTGTCTCCATCATTTCCTCACTGATACTGACAGCAGGTGCTAACCTCCCATGGGAAAGAAGCCTTTGGACATGAGATAATTGTCCACAGTGGAGTTTTGCAGAGAAAATGTGGAGAAACGAGCGCTGGTAAACAGTTTACAATCAATTTGCAGTTAGTCATGGCAATGACTCTGAATTCAGTTTGTGTAAAGGTCTCTCCTGGTTGGAGAAAGACCAAAAATAGTCACTGCAGACCTACAAGGGCTTTGGAATTGCTTGCCTTTCAATTACATCACCGAGGCTAAAAGAAAACGGCAAGTGTCACAGCTTGTGGGACACAAAGCAAAGTGGGTGTTGGAGGAAAACGAGAATGTGCTGTAAAAAGTAGCAAACCAGAAACAAGCGAAGGTTTGGTGTTGTTAAATGTGCAGCAGAGGCACTACACAAATTCACCCATTTGTCCCTTGTAAGTCCAAATTTCACAAATCTTGTGAGCACAGTGCTCTCTGATTTATTCATCTGCCTCACAATGACGCCCTACAAACCAAAAAATAGGAGAATTTAACTCCTCGGGGGGTTTTAGGATGATCTTGGGTTAAATCAAAGTCAACTTCTGCAGACAAAAGAGAACTATGAGGCTGTTTGTGTGGTACTGCTTTAAAAAAAGGATGATTCTGTAAAAAATATGTCTATAAAATGTATTTAAAGATTTGTTATAGAAAAAAACTGGAAAATTGTTTGGATTTCACTTTGTGCTGAACACTGAGCTGCTGTTGTAAACTCAGCAACTATCATCAATTTAAAGGTTGCTATAGTTATCGTATGTTTAGATTTTAGGCTTAAATTGTCTAAAAAGTGACTTCCTCTCATTCCAAACTATGTAACAGAACATCTGTAGCAATACATATGTAAAAGAAACTGAACTAAAATCAGAGAAAAAAGTCTTCAAAACTAAATCTATCCTTACTGCTTCTGTAGGATGTACGAGCGTAAACAGCAGCCCAGAGCTGCTGATCAAATGCACATGTTTATCATCACTGACAAGAGCAAGAACTTATGTTTGCTTACCAGCCTGTTAACCTAGCACCGCAGGAGGCAAGTGATCAAATATCATCCCAGAAAAGCAAATGTCTTTGCCAATTAATCTACAGGTAATTGTAAAACCATTATATTCTATTCTTATTCATTCTATAATTAGAAAGTTTGTTCATAAGAATATGATGTCAAACAAAGTCTCTGATCTTCAGGAGTGGACATTTCAGCAGGCTTACCCTAAAGCAGTGGTGGGAAACCTTGGCCTTCGTCCTGAATGTTTTTTTCATGTCTCCCAACTCACCAGATTCAAATGAATGAATCACTGTGCAGATCTTGATAAACTCATGAAATCATTTCATTTATATCAGGTGTGATGAATCAGGATGTATGGAAAACCTGCAGGGCCCTGGGTCCCAAACCCCTGTTCTAAAGTCAGACACATCTCCGCCTCTACAAGCTTCTGCTTTCATATTAAACATTAAGAGTTCATCAGAATGATTAGAAAAACACTGAAGGCTCTAAACACCATGGCAGTACAGATCTCATGAAACCTCAGACTTCTGGAACAAAGTCCTGTGGACAGATGAGACCAAAATGGCAATGTTTGCTCATAATGACATTGCAAGATGGGACACCATAAGAGGAAGAGAAAAAGGTTAAGATCGATCTGTGAAAAACTAAACAGCGTATCTGAATAAAGCAGCTGTAAAGCACAGTGGCGGACTGGTCATCATTAGGGCTTGTTTTCCAGCAACAGGCCTGCTTGCAGGTATTGTGAGTGAGTTATGAATTCCTCATCCTAAAGTATTTGGAAGTCAAATGTGAATCCATTTATCCAACAGCTTTACTGAGTGAATCATGCATCAGGAAAATGAGTCCAAACAGCAGCAAAATTACAGCCAAATGCCTGAAGAAGAAAGAACTGAAGGTGTTCCAATGATTTAAAAACCAGACGTCAACCTGATTTAAATGCTGTGGTGAGACCTTAACCAAGACAAACGTATGCTAACCCCTTATGAATTTAAGCAATATTCAAAAGAAAAGCAAAACAAAACTCCTTCATTATGAAGTGAGAGACAGAGATGTCACACAGAAAATATTTATTTGAAGTTATTACTGTTACTAGGACTTTCTACAAGCTACTGAATAATTTAAATGGGTTTCTTTAACAAGTGGGGTTACGTTTACTTAAGTTAATAATAACAAAGTGTAATATTTCTCATTTGTGCTTGTATTTACCTAATTTTATGACCCATAAAGACCAGATATGCACCGATACACATGAACCTCAGCAGTGAAAAAGAAGCTCATATCCTTGTTCACATGATCCAAACCAATGTTCAGGGACATCAACCAAGCATGTTATTAGGACATTTTGTAAAATACCCCCAGGAGAAAGTTTGTGCTTGCAAGCATTCTGCCTGTATATAGGAATAGCTGCACCTGTAAAAGATCTATCACGCTCTATGTCAGAGAAGATACAGAAGAGTAATTGTAAAGAATCCTGTGGAGCCTTTTTTCAGCATGCCTGCCATGTGAGCCACTTTCGTAAGAGCAAATCTAAGTTACCGCACACCTAATAATCCCTGCTTGTATGGACAGGATTGTGTGCTATAATCAGCCTTAACTAAGATAAATACTTCAATTTTAACAAGTTTAAACTGGTACAACTGCATCCGTTGTCTACTGCATACAGCGAATCCAAGCACTGCCGCTGCTGCCTTATCTTGGACTCCAGAATATAAACTGTGAGAGGTGCCATAAAGATAAAATAAATCATGAGAAGAGACAGTCCTGAGAATCGCAGTGCCAGGAGTCGTGCCAGTAGGTCATGACAGGGACAACATTTGTGGCCCATATTTTACAGCCTTGGCGAGAGTTCAAGTTGTTCCCGGTCTGATTTGTCTGGTCATAAGGTAAAGTGCTGGCTAAGATATACCAACAGTGACAGCACTGACCCACAAAAGGGCTCAAAATATGCTTACAGCTTAGGCCTTTTAAAGCTATTAATTATGTATAAGTGGCACAGTATGTTGCACGGCTGGTAAAAGTGCAGAATCTCCTTTAGTTTGGACCCCCCCTCCCCCCGACCACCTCTTCAGGATGAACGATCATGGTTCTGTCTGCGTCGTATAGCAACAGCAAATTATTATTGTGCCACTGAACTTTAACAGCATCTGACATCTCCCCACCTTTAGGCATCTCTGCTGTTTCTCAGCCGAGAAGTTGAAGGAGCTGATCAGCTTCAATGATCTTCATGCACAAAGGTCAGAGAATGTTTTCGGATCGGGCAGCTCGTCTCCTTTGAGCCAGTTGCTCTCTGGGTAGGTGCTCAGCCTGCGTTTTCTGAATTGTGAGTCATCAGCTGCCAAAGCAGTTACTGAAATTACACCTGATGCCTATCAAGCCTGTCTCCCTTCCTTTTCCACCTGACTGCATGTGCAACATCAAAAAGCTATCTGATCCTTTCAACACACAGACTGACATTTCACAAGACGTCCTCGGGATTTGAAGGTGGACCTTGCCTCGCTAAAGCGCGCATGTGTGTGTGTGTGAATACAGTATGGACCTGCTTATTAACGTGTAAGAATAAAAAGCCTGAGCATGTCATGCAAGTGAGATAAATTTAGACTAAGACCACAAGGCGTCCCAGGTTAGCATGACAGAGTGGGTCCTCATTAGAAAGTTAGGGGCTTTATTTCACAGTGAACATTTTCAGGTAAAACGCGCAACGTCCTCTCGTCCTCTTCTGTTGTTTACCTTTCAAGGGTGCTCTCTTTCAGAGACACCCCGGCTGTTGAAGAGGACACGGCGAGATGGAAGTGGTTCGCTTCAGACATTATTAAAACACAACACGTCCAAGGTTGCTGGTGATAATATGTGATGCGGCGGGAAGGAGAATTTTCTAACAACATCAAGGCGACTAGTCAATATGCAGAGTGAGTGATGAGGCTATATTCCACCTTAATCGGCCTGATTCTCTTTTCAGTGTACATTCAAAGATTTTTTCCTCATGTTTATCTCCGCCGCGGCAGGATCCGGGTGAAAAGAGGAAGGACTGAGCAGACTTGCTCTCTGTGATACAATCAATACGCCACTGCTGTGCGCTAAGAAACTTTTTCGCAGTGTATTCTCCACAGCTTTTCAAGGTATTGTAGCATATTGAGGATTACAGGGGAGTTTATTAAACGTCCAACACCTGACAGATGACCCAGAATTTTAAAAGGTGTCTGTTTTAGACTTCACTGCAAATCAATATTTAAGTAAAATACTTATTTTGATTAATAGTTGCCCACCTGTCATATCTGTCACTGAAAATGTCTGTCAGATAGATATTTTATATTTTTATGAGCTTTGCAAATATCTACTGATAAGTCAGAGGTTTTTCCAGACAAAAATGTAACTGAAAAAAGACAATAGCTAAAGGATCAATTATTCAGATCAGTCCACAGGAAAATCCCCGCTCACAGGCCAGTACCTCATTTTCCATTCAAACCACAAAGTCCTGGAACACAAGCTGGGAGACGTCTGAACTTTTCAGAAAAATAACACCGGAAGGCGCCTCTGAGGATTATGGCTACCCAGCCTGGAACTTTAGTAAAACTGCAATAAAACTCATGAACATCACTGTCAAGGGGGAGAAAGGAAGAGAAGAAAAACTAAATGGAAACTGTTGTCATCCTTCTCCTGGCTAGAATATCTTAAAAGCTATGAAGGATTTAAAAAAAATCATTGTGTTTTTTTAACATAACCACACTGTCAGACAAACTGGTCTATGTTTAGGGCCCTATTCTATTCTCCAATGAGGAACGTTCAGTATGCAGTTCAATGCAGCGAGGATACACTCTACAACCTCTCAACACAAAAGAGTTGCCTCATCAGAGCAGGACTCAGCTGTTTTTCCGCATCTTAAATCATAAAAAATGATCAACTGTTAAAATCTCCGACAGAGAAGACAAGTGGGGAGTGGGAGAAGTCATCTATATCAAAGCTGAGAAACCGTCCCTAACACAGGACATCACTTCTTCCCCACCTCCAGTAGCATCTTTCAAGTAGGATCAATGGCATAAATATAATGATTATGGATAAGAGTTATGTAGGAGTTTTAAATACCCAAAGCGCAATATGCATAATCCATTATTCATTCATATGTGGTCATACTAAGCTACATATGCATATACATATTCTACGCTGCAGTCAAAGTATGACCTCTCCAACAACCACTAAAACAGTCATTCACATACATCAGGGATGCTAACAATTCAAGCAAGGAGGGTGAAGCGTCTTGCTGCCGAACTTTGGGTCATTGGACTGCCCGTTGCACCCATTTGATTTTTTCCATAGTCTCAAAACTATCCAGATTACAAGTGAATCACAGCAACAAGAAGATTTTCATCCTAATTTTAATGTCAGGATCAATAGTTCCTATCTAAAGCAAAGCAACCTGCAATGGGCAACTCAGAGCAATGTCCGGACAATTTGAGGATGTATTTTGTGAGGCTTGGAAGCACGTTTCAGAGTCTAATCAAGCATCTAGCATGCTTGATATTTTCATGGTTGTTCAGTGAAATGTCAACAAGGAGCTGCAACGAGAGTGCAAGAGAAGAGATAAGGAGAAAACCAAGAGGGAAAAAGCTGGAAAGAATACCAAATAAAAACGATATTCTGCAATGACTGTGGGCATCAGCTGCAATGTAATATTATAAATATTAGAGAAATGGAACTATTGTCTTCCACAATTAGGTGATCAAAGCAGCATTCAGGAGGCAGGACATGATGGAGCTTCATGCCATGGAAATCTTTTAGGACTCTTAAAACAGCTAAAACAGCAGCTCGGGTTCCTTGTGTTAGTATCGGTACCACATGCATGTGAAAATACCTACACAGCTATTAGCTCAGACAGCAACAGACAGGTCCGGAGGAAGGGGAACGAGGCAAAACTCTTATCAAACTCATTCATTTACATCCCAGCAGCTGATGCTCAGGAAGCGTTGCAGCAGTGTTTTCACATAGTTTTACCTGCTGATCTTCTGGAAATTTTACACAATGATCAAATGGGGAAAAAAATGCTGCAGAGATTTGCATTCTTACATATCATAGGGAATATCTCTGCAGTGAGTGTGTGTAAAAGCAGCTCGGGACTTAAAACACAGTGATCACAACACAACTTATTACACAGTGTGAGTAATACTATGATCCAAGAACAATGAAAACTGTTTGATCGTAGTATTGACCGGTTGATGTTGCTGCCAATGTACCATTGTGGTCAGCATAGGTGAAACTCGACACTAGTAAATAGATTCTGTTTTTAACCATTTGCCCCTGAACAAACCACTACAGCCCATCTGCTTCTTCATCAACTGACCTAAGCCTAAGAACCCAGAGAGGTGGGATCAATGCAAGACACCCCCGGATTGCATTCAAACAGCTTATAAAAGAGAAAGAAACCCTCCACACTAAGATTAAGACAGGTGGAATACTCTCTCATACACATCAGCTACAATGATTAAACCACTTTCTTGGTGGTGTGTAGGAGTAGCTATAAGAGCTCTGACACGTTGGATATAGGACTTTATGAGGTGGCTTGTGGTGAGTGGACACATATCCACCAATTAACTTAAATTAGCACCTAACAGTGCTCAACTTTTACCAGTGTTCAATCCGAATCATCTATCCTAAAGGATGTCGTTGAGCGGTGCTCCTTTATCGTAGCCGGCTGAATTCATACCTTACCTGGTTGAAAAGTCCCGGAAGCGGGTGCTGTCATTACCTTTTAATCCCTGTTGAAGTCTGAATCTTATTAGCATCTATCCCCTACCGTTCCTTGTGTGACTTTTGCACTCCCTGGGTGTTTCCCTGCCCCCCCACATCATTAGTGACGGTTTATTTTTTTGTGATTCTAATGACATCGCCCCAATCTCAAACTCATTTCGCCTTTGTCTCTCTCTATTTGGGTCAGTCTATCGTTCTGTTTGTTTTCCAGAGGCTCAGGGAGACAGAGCAGATTGCATCAAGTTTAAGTCGCTATCGCTGACAGGTTATAGCAGCGGGGATGGGGGGGGGGCGGGCTCCTTGGGTGAAGATCGGATAAAGGATGTGAAAATTAAAACTGAGTGGGTTGTGCAGTAAGACGTTGCACAAGATTCAGCAATACATCAGCAGTTGTTTCTGTTTCACGGAGGGCAGCTGTCAGCTGAAACGACAGCTTCTGCCATGTGGGCATGCAGTTTTACTATCCCCCCATTTCCTTGTCCCCTCTTAACCAATGTTTGTGGCAGCATTGTTTTTATTGAGACCTTCCTCTGTGCAGTTCAAAGAAATACATCAACGCAGCGGGTGTATCCCGAGGGAAGATATCCGAGCTGCATTTGCCCGTCTCACTAGTGAGTTGCAGGGTGATAAGGGAGATCAAAGTTTGCCAGTATATATGTTCAAGGTGATTCTTCTTAGTCATTTTTTTTACTGCAGGGTGCATTCATGCGATTCAATGTTTTGTATTTTCAGACATTAGGTCTTACATTCTGTGAAAGGGGGCAGATCCAAACGCACATGCATGCTTCAAAGACACCCGTTAGAAAATATACGATCAACAAACTACTTCTAGAAAAGAAACAGAGCTGTGAGGCTCGTATCACTTTCCAAGGTCACATCTGCATCAGCAAAGGTTTAGCAAGGATCTCACCTCTGGTATGCGAAACTCAAAAGGAAGGAGCCGCGGTTGCTACTGGAACCTGGACTTGTAAAAGCCCATATCCCCGTATAAAGGATGGAGTCAACAGTCATCAGATGGGGAAGATGTTGATGGGAGAATCCCCTTCACACTAGTCTGAACCTGCTTTTGTCCCTAATATGTAGCTGAGATCGCAGAGGCCACTGCCTTTAGAAAAGCCCTCTGTCTCTCCTATAAAAACCACATCTATGACCATGGAAAAGCTTACACTGTAATCCTGCATGACGGATTGAGTCTGCCACTGCAGCACTCTCCCTCTCTTTACCCTCTTTCTTTCTTTCCCTCTTCATTTTCCTGCAGAACTTGTATGGCAGCAGGCGTGTGCTCGAGCGTACGGACACATACATTTGTCAAACAAGATGTAATATATGTGCCTGGCCGAGTACGCGCCTGCAAAAGAAGGGAAGATAGAAAAAATAACAAACGTGCGTGTGTACGGCTGTGTGCACATTTGCGTTTGTTCCGTAACCCCTGCAACCTGGTGGCGGGGGGAGGATGAGGGGTGTGGGGGGGACGGGACGGGGGGATACGCTACTGCTGCTTTCAGATGCAACTGCTGAAAATTTTCAGGACAGTCAAAAGAGAATAAATAGATGTCAGTGGTGGGAATAGAAAATAGGTTCCCTTTTTTTCGCAAGAGAAAAAGAACAGAGTGTAAGAAATACCATCACAAAGACACAGTACAAGAGAATGAATCCCATTGGGAAGTCTCAGTGGAAGCGAGAGTAAAAAAAAAGTATACAGATGACCTGGATTCTGCATCTACACTCCCATGGCATGGATTACTGCACACTGCTAGAAATGGCCTCTCATTTAGGGAACATTCATATCCTCATGGATCAGTACTATAAGGACCCCTCTGAGCCTGATTTGCGCCTGTCCTTATCTTTTTCATTCCCATGTCATGCTCTATCTCCTTGTCAGTCTCCTTCCTTACCCATTCAACCCGCCTGGTTTTGTCTCTCTAAGTATTAGCCATTCAGAGATCTTTCTGTGGTATGTGGTAGAAGTTATCATAAAATCTCTCTCTCTATATCTCTCTAATCTTCCTTAATCTTCCAGCCCAGAGTGGAGTGAGAATTAGTTTCTCACTCTCCCTCATCAATTTCTTGCACCTCCCCTTCTTCTCCTTCCTTCGACCATCTTGTTTCTCCCAATCTCTTTCCTCCTCGCTCTCCTCCCTCCCGACTCCTCTCTGGATCATCCTCCCCAGCTGCTTTCTTAATCCTCCTTGCTCAGTTTGTCTCCCCTCTTCTCCCTCATCTCGCCTCTTCT
The DNA here is from genome assembly GCA_037177515.1 of Pseudomugil tenellus. Taxonomy (NCBI): domain Eukaryota; kingdom Metazoa; phylum Chordata; class Actinopteri; order Atheriniformes; family Pseudomugilidae; genus Pseudomugil; species Pseudomugil tenellus. The sequence continues at coordinate 6,372,198 of JBAMHX010000009.1, read as the reverse complement.
TCTGCTTCATGTCATCAGCAGAGCTGCAGAGGTCATTTCAGCTTTGCCCTTGCGTCTCCCTCTCCACCGCCTTCCCTTTCCACTTCTCAAGCTGAGATGTTTTTTTTTCTTGCATTCTTTCAAAAGGCTTTCAGGATTTTTGTATCCAACCTTCGCCTGTTAACCCCGAGCTGCGTGCTTACCTATTTGCAGTTTTTGAAAAGGTGCAATCTTTGGAAGAAAGTAGATGTTATCGCCTATTATCCTACACTTTGACACATTTACAGCGCAAGTCAAAAGGCAGGGCATGACCACTTGTTCTAAGAAAACAGTTTAATGTGTTCGGACCTACAAATGGTCCCTTGTGTAAAGCTTCATTCACTTCAGAATGATATGTCAAATATGAAAGTGTATATTTATACCAGGCCTTCTACAGCTCACTATTTTTCAAATGGAGCTTTTCATTTTCAGCCTTTTCTGTTTGTGCAATATGATGAGTTTTGCCAGTTGCACTGGATTTCACTTGGCCTGCCCCCTCCACCCTTCAGAGCACGGGAAGCACTTATCACAACCATCACCGCAGATATGGTAGTGAAGGCTACAGCACCACAGAGAGGAATAGATAAACTGCTGAGTTTAAAGGCCAGCAGTAGCAACAATCTCCTTCGGCATATCGTTTTGGGAAAATCTCAAAATATATGTATAGGTTTTCGTCTATATTCCGAATGTGGAGCATCCAACCAATGTCAGCGTTAGAGATGCATAATGTGCAATTTTGTGTTCCAATTTCCTACCAGGGAAGAGTTTCTGTGTCGAAGCGTGAGGGAGAAAAGACTCATTTTGTCAAATACACACCTGATGTTATTTTCAACTTCAAATCCCCAGTGGAACACTTTAGTTAAAAGCACCGACGGAGCTCAAGAGAAGCACAGCAGCAAATGTAATGTATGAGCAACCACCAGTTTAATTAGCTGCCGTTTTAAAAATCTAAATATGTTCCTTCTTTGTTTTTTTTTTCTTCAAGTTGTGCCAATAAAAGTAAATGTGACACAGAAAATTTAAGTAAAAAAGAAAAACTCTCCGCCACTTAATTAGTGAAAGGCTGGACTATGTGCAATCAAGATAAAATAACATTCTTGCACAGTAAACGCTTGGCGTGCTGGGTTGTCTACAGCGCTGCAGACTTTTGACCTTAATATGACAACACTGCTACATTCACTAGCTGGAAGGGTGCTGGGAGAGTGCTGCCCTCTGCCAAGGTGAATGATCTTGCTAAGAAATATTGAAGAAAGTAATCTAGAGCCTTTTTCTACCCCCTGAACAATATTTCCAGCAGGTTTTTATAACGTTCAGCTTGGTACTTTTTGTGTAACCTTAATAATAAAATAAATAAAAGAAATGAGACAAACGTCTGTGATTGTAATGTGGAAAACTCGAGAGCCGCAGGAACAATGAGAAAATCTTCTGAAACATTCAAACACAAAGTAGGAGTTTGTACAGTTTGAAGAAACCAGAATATCAAGACTGCCTTTATTCTTCATCACAGACTGAAACTTCTGAGACAAGCTCGGTACTCATTTCTTTTATCAGTCTTCAGGTTCTCTAAACTTGTTGAAGGCCATTTAAGGCTCTTCCTCTGATGTTTGCTTTCTATTTTTTCCTGTCAATATGATCCCACCCAACTTCCAACTAAATCCACCAAAAACCCACTTTATTCTGCTTATGAAGCCTCTGACCATTTTTCAGCCTTACATTAAGACATTACTTACATTATGGCTGCAAGATAACCCTTTTGATACATCACACAATTGACAGTGGGCATTGTAAATACTACTCTGTTTTCTAAGGATTTTGCCTCAAAAAGTTTTGAAACCACTGATCTAACAGTTAATTTGGCATCTTGCATCCTGTCTCTTCTCTGAGCTCTCCAACAAGTAAAAGTCAGGTCAACAGTGAGTTTTATCTTTCGCTCTCTCACTTTATCTCATTTTCATCTGATAATGTCCTCCTCTTTGCTAAATCTGCTACTGCATGCATCTAAACAGCCAGTGTCTTGAAACCCAGCACGCGACTTTGGGCTGTGGAGTAAAATGCTGCTGTTGCGTGATGAGCTTGGACATTTATGAAAACACAAAAAACCTGGACATCAACAGCTCTAGGAATGTGCATAATGAAAGTTAATGTGCTAGCAAAATGTGTCAGAAGTTCAGAGTTTTAAAGCTGGAAAGTTATGTCCCTTTAACCCTTTAACTTCCTGCTCTACCATTTGGTAGAGGTAGGCTAAATTTGCAGTGATTTTGATGATTTTTAAAACAAATTATGGAAATAAACCTGCCTAAATCATCTCTACCACTCTGTAGTAACTAAGTATTTGTTCGAACACCATTGTTTCACATTTCCACCAGTTTACTGTCATAACGTTATTAATTTTCATCTCAACGTTTTGGTAAAACACATTTATTCTGATCATATTGTCCCAAAAAAACCCAGAAAAATGCAGAGAAACATTTTTTCTGGCCTTTTTTGGAATGTAGAAGTTTAACGGTTAAGGAAATAATTTTCAGACATTGTTCAGCTTCTCTAGATTTAGACAGACAGTTCTTATTTGTCCTTCAGTTAATACAATTCTTTATGGACTGTGCAGCACCCTTATATGAATTGAATCTAATATGCCTTTGAAAATCACGGTATAAAAGTACTATTCAAACTACACCATCTTTGAAATGTGTCACAAGTGCAACCAAAGGATGGGAACAAATTATTCTGTCATACAAAAAGTCTCACATTCGATACATTATTCTGCAGAAGTCACATTATAAAAACATTCATTCACCCATTCATTCATTTTCTATATCTTAAACCAATTCAAATTTGCAAGGAACTGGGGCCTCTCCCAGCAACTCGCAGCCGAGCGGCAGGTACACCAAGGACATGTCACCAGCCCATCAGAGTTCTTCTTATTGCGTGCAATTAGACATGTCTTTTTTCCAAAGGAGATTCATTGATGTTTTGCAGTGAAAATAGCCCATAAGAAGTCATTTATAAAAATGGTTATCTTCAGGCATTATGTGAATTGTTAACCAGTTTAAAAAAAGGGATGGAGTCCATTTAACTGCCCAATAAAAATGTCAAATAACAAAACCAATCATTTTCTTTCTTCTTCATGTGTCAAGCTTCAAAGCTTCAAAATGACTCGATGTGACAGGCTGCAAGTAACACATTGCCTTTTAAGATTTGGTTATTTAAACAGTTTGTTGTGTGTCGACAGAAAGCAGGTTCACCCGTTGAGTAAGGTCACTGTGTTTGATGATTCAAAACTCAATGATATGTGAAACGAAGTTCCTCTCAAAATGATCAACTACAGCAAAATTAAGAGGGAAAGCTCCAATTTCCAAAGAAGATAATCAGAGAGCCTGGAGAACAGCCGCTTAAGACCACTTTAAAAACTAAAAGAAAGAAGAATGCTTGGTTACTAATTTTTTCTTGAATTAATTGTTGTTTAAGTCTTTTATGCTTCAATGTATAACTATAAAAGGTCCTTTTTAGAGACATAAATGGACAAAACAACAATAAAAAATTTGATCTGACTACCAAACTGTACACAAGCCAGTGTGTGACAGCGTAGTGCACCCATTTACATTTCAGTGTCCCGGTGGATGGCGAGGAACAAATGAATATTAATTCCACTATGTCTCATTATCAGGGGGGCATAATCATGATGAATGCTATACCCTGCCTCAAGTGAGCCTTCAGGTTCAGGAAAACAAAAAGGAGCAATTCATGCTGAAAAAAACATGCATCAAGAAAAAAAGGGAAAAGGAAGAAAAAAGAACTTTCTTCACAGTTATGACCTTCCCACTGAGAGTGCTTTGCTTAACTGTGAGCTTTTGTATTTTCAACAAGGGTGGAAAGTCCAAGTAATGCAAGCATCTGTGGGGCTACTCACCATAAAAATGTTAAAAACTCCTTTCCATCCCAGGAAAATTCTCCAGACACATCTATCCAGTGAACACAAAAACTAAATTGATTGCTGATCACATGCTTAATTTTGGTCTCTTGAAAGCCGACAGCAATTATTTTCCCCCAAACAGACAGAATCAATATAAAATGTTACTGAGGAGAAGAAAACTCTTCTAAAATGAAAAAATAGATTAATTTCATTTAAAACAAATTTGCAAACATCTGTTGGTGACTACAGTTATATTAACTAGAATGAAGTTACAGCCTCTCCTGGCCCACAGTTACTGTATGAAGAACAATATAAAAAGTGTATATTTTGTGCAACGTTTTACAAAGAATACAATACAGCTCTATGCTGACCAAAATATTACTGCCTACTTTTTCCAATGCGTCCTGATTCCTGATTGACAATGAGTGAATGTTTCCAGAAGTAGTTTAGTTGTGCTATATCTTTATCTCTTTCGCTTAAATTATTAAAAATGATCCAAAATGCAGTTTAAGCTTCTTATAGTATAAACATGCACATAGGACTCACTGCATTGAACATTTAAGATTACACATGCAAACCACATTCTTGTTTTAGGACTTTCATTGGCTTTTTGATGCATCAGTGGACGAGCCTTTTTACAGAGGGGCATACACTTGTTTGTCAGTGCGGCTGTGCACGTCACATTCATTGCAGTTAAATTCAAACCGCTTAATTCATCCCAAACAGGCCACTTTTGTGCAGTTGTCTTCCCCCCAAATGACAGAAAAGTCAAGTATCAGTAAGGAAACATAAAGCAGCACATGGACACATCACTAAAATAGTCAAAGAGAGAGAGACATAAATAGAGAGAGGTAATGCAAGATACCGAAAAGATACCAAAAATAAACCTACAAGAAAATATGATCCGGTATATCCAGGTACTTCTAAACCTCATAACTAAAAGGACTGCTGATTACTTTGAAAATAATCTACCCAATTGTTGTGCAAAACTTATTTACTAAAGCAGCATTTTTATCGAAACGTTCAATTCATTTAAAGTAGTTTGCAGAGTTTTTCTGCTTTAAAATGCCTCATAATACAACAGAGGAATTGATCGTTATTGATCGTTATAAACATTATTGTTAATAAAGAAGACGTTCTGCAGAAAACAATTCAAGAATCACTGGTTTTTATGATAATTATGTATACAAAACACAAGTGCACACAGACACATTTGCAGAAAACAGCTGCAAACTTGCTGGTAGCAAAGAAGTATGTCTAAGGATGAACATAGTCCGCTGATGTTTTGCAGGCAAAACACAACCTTCATCACTGCCAACACCTCAGTACGCAATTTATGCTCTTAAATTCTTTGAGTGTTTCTATGACTGCAAAAATCCAAGGTTTGACCCAGAGAAAATTTAAGGGATAATCAAAGTTATTATTTATCTTGAGTACAACACTCGTTACTGAATTTTAACAGCAGCAGTCCATTCACTCGAGAGGTTTCTATTCTAAATAAACCCAGAGCCTAACTGTAAGTCCGCCTTAAGCATAACATGCATTAAAGTGAAAGAAAAACAAATGGGCCACTCACTTTGTTTAACAAATACATGCTGTAATAATCTCCTCACAATAATATCACGTCTTTTACTAGATAAATATTTCAAATCCTGTTTACATTGCAAAATGTCCCCAGAGACCGTAAGGCTTGATGTCACAACGAGCCACAAGACAGAATGCATCTCCTCTCTGCTCAATCTGTTGTACAAGAAACGTGCTTAATGTGGAGTTGAAGCGAAACCTCGAGCAAAAGCAGGGAACACATGAGAGTGGGAGACGCTAAGAGTAAGATAAAGGCAACAAAAGGCATTAATGCAGCCAGCAAGAGGATGGTAAAGGGTGGGGGGGAGATTAGTGGGAGTGGGATAAACAGATAAGGAGAGCACCCACGTGATGAGAGGCAACAAAGTTAAAAAGGTAGAGGGATCAGGGGCTAGATTGACGTATGGTAATCCCTGCTCCTCCTCCTCCTTTCTGTCCTCTTTCGGAGGGAAAAAAGTCAAATGCAGGGAAATGAGATGAGTTAGGGATAAAAAGAAAGATGGATGAGAGATGAGAATCGCACTGAGGTAAAACTGATAAGAGCTGATTCCGGAGCAGTTGAATAGATGAATCCTGGGTCGGGTTATTGCTTTAATCAGGAGTGGATTTGCAAGGCTTTATTAATACAGAACACCTCGAGGAGCTTCGTTGATTCAGACGAGCAAGGAGCCGTGGATAGTTTTGCGAGAACTGGGTGTTAGTCATTAGCATGCATGCAACAAAGCATGAGAAATCACATTAATAGCAGAGAATGCTAATGACAGTGATTGGCGTAATCACGGCAACACGGGCGGAAGGGATAAGACAACAGGAGGTCAGCCATTTCTCTCGCTATTATTCCCTCATGTCATGCCACCCCTGTTGATGTGATTTCTTTAAAAATAGCAGCACTTTGTCTCACATTCTAATCATGCTTAAAGATGTTAGGCCACCAACCCATTAATCCTGATGATTGGCAAACATCATGTTCTTCTATTCTAATTTTAATAACTTTGTCAGTTTTCTCTGGCAACTGGCGGCATCATGAGTCAACAGCGGTCCTCCCATCTGAAAGTAAATGCTGTGCTGCAAACAGGCCTTTCCTACCAAATGCATGCGAGTGGGCCGTGGCAATAACAAAAGAAGTGCAAGTTGTATTCCCAATCGGCACAGTGGGGCTGCATCCACAATCAAGGCAATTAACCTGCACATGTCTGCTGGGATCTCCAGCTGTGGGGGAGACTGAGTTTAACACTATAACCTACCAAAGTCTAGCAAGTAGAGGGCATCTGTTCGACAAATCAGCAAAGCTAAAGTATGTAATCACGTTTCACACCACACTAATCACTTCAGCCTAATTTATCGCTGCTACGAAAACAATCTCATGAGCTGTTGAGGGAGTGCAGCAGAGATAGAAGAGAGGGAGGCAATGCTTTAAGGGAGACGCAGAATTGTGAACATCTACGAAATGCTCCAGTTTCTCTAAAAACACCCCGAATCATAGAAATCCAATAAAACAGATGAGTCTTCCGCAACCCTTGCCGTTTGCCCTTCTTGGCACTCAAAGCTCCTTGTTGGCATTGGAGGGCAGAGCCCATCAGATTCCCTCATCCTGCTTTTGAAAGCAACTCTGTGTAAGGAGGGAGACAACATCGTGCAGAGGTGGTAAGGGAGCAAAATCAGTGACAGATGATTGAATAAAGAGAGGAGGGATGTTGATGGGCAGGAGGAGTATAGTGGGAATGTGTGGCAAGTCATCTCAACCTGTTGGTCGCATCAAATTTCTCCCCTAATTAAAAGTCTAAATCCTTCTCATTTTAAACCCCTTTCTCTATAATTAACACTTTGATCTTAAACACCCCCCCCACACACACACACACTCGAAATAAAAAAGAAATCTTAAAAAGAAAAAAAAAACAATTAAAACTTTTGCAAATTTCCCTTCAAAAACTCATTAATTAAAAATCGCCAATGAACAATGGTGCAATATTGAGGCAGACCCTCACTTTGCTCATTAGCCGTTGGTTAATTGATCCTAGCGGCAATGTTTACCAAAGGGATGCTAGAGACGAAAACATTATCATTCTACCTCGCCTAATCGCAGTCTTTAACGGGGGATGGCCAAAAGGGAATTTGGATGTTTGAGATCATAGAGAAAGTGGATTTCCCAGACTCCTCTGTGGTTTTCTCTCTAAGGGTTTCCAGTTACTTTATAACACTTATAAAAGGTTATGAGGTACTCAATATTACATACCTAAACAATTTAGTGAGAAAATGAAACTTTGTGTGGATGGAACCCTGGGAACAAGAGATGCTGTAATTTCTCCTGGTCAGATATCTGTGTAATGCAGCCAGTTTTACCGTTCCTCCTCCCAGACCCGGGAGTAGCCAGACACAATGCATCCATCACAACTCCATTACCCAAAATCCATCATAACAGCTCCCAACAGCAAAGATGGAGGACCATAAATACAGTCACAACTTCCTCAGTATATTAACTTTCTTTTGGCCCCCTCCCTCTCAAAACAATTTCGACTTTTATTTCCTCCTCACTTTGTCTCCCCACTGCTCTCACCTCAGGTCGGGAGACGACTAATGAAAGGCTGCTCTCTGAGGAACACAGGTGAGACTTATCATGGTGTCTCTCAGCCTTCTCACTGTGAAGCCAACTATAAAAAATTCAGGGCATCTGCTGTTGCTGCCACTGGAAAGGATCTCAGTCACTGAGCCACCTTAGGCACAGCCTGACGTACCTACCTCGCTTTTTGCTGCTCTGTTTTCTCTCCCCATACTTCATTTTCAGATTATTACAATATCTCATCAATTAAACATCTCCACATCTATCTGTTCTACCATCATACGTTTTTGTTTTCTCCCCCACTTAGCTTCATCTTCAATTTAATTTCTACCTTTCTTTTCTTTATTTGGTCAGTCTGAGAGTGACTTAACCCTCATCATTAGATTAATATACTCCTCCCGTGGCACAGACAAGAGGTGCTGATGCAGACATTGATTTTTTTCAAGCTTTTTCTTTTTTTTTTACTCTTTTTAACAGCAGCAAAAAGAGAAATGGCATCGGTAAAACTTGTTGTGTTATTATGAGTGATGATGTCATTAGTGTGATTGCGGACCTGTCTCACTGCTTTGTTAGCATGTTTGTGGTGCGCCTTGACAACTTGATTAGCAGCTTTGGATGTGAAGCCGACGGACTGCTTAATCAAGCCTGTCAATAAAAGGCAAGGCAGACTTCAGTGGCTTCTGTTGATGCACAAAATAAATAAATAAATACACGCACAAATTAATAAACAGAACTATGGCTGCTGAGGTGGATTTAGTCCTACACAAAAACTTGATGAATGTGCACTTACCCAAATGTATGCATCATGTCCTGATAGAAGCTCAAACTTGTTTATTTATTGTTAGTGCTTATAAAAACAAAGTCCTTTCATTACGTGGTACCTTTAATGTAACAATGTATTTGCAATGTCTTGATGGATTCCCACACTTTTTCACCTCACTGTCACTGAAATTACATATATTTCTAACTAAAACTGGTTTTGTTTGCCAATATTTTGAGATTTCCACCTTCTTTATAGTCTGTTTGTGCTGCATGCAGACTGCCAAAAACTGCTGTCTAGCTTGATAATTCAAAAACCTCACCATGATATATATATGAACATAAGAGTTCTGTTGGAAATGGTTCGCAATGAAGTCTGTAAATTACCTAAAGTAAAGGCACTGGTATGTAAAAAGACGCAGTAATGCATTTAAAATTATTTTGTGAATATGCAGCATCAGTGGATTTTTGTTAGGGGGCTGAGTTTGCCTTGTTTTACCTTGTAAACTTAAACATGCAAATTAATTTTGCTAACCACTATGAAACTGAAACCTTGCTGGCCTAAATAACAGAAAACCAGAAAGTAAAAAATGCACAAAGCTTTGTTTTTTTTTTTTTTTTTGTTTGTTTGTTTTTTTTTTGGGGGGGGGTCCCTCCTTTTTTATGCATCAGATCTCTGGCACAGTTCGAGCTTGAACAGTAAGAGTAATGGTGTGTTGCAGAGATGGTTGCAAACAGAAACACTGAAAAACTATAAGCATAACAGAGAAATCAGAGAAACTAGAAAAGCACTCGGAGAGGGCAAACCTCCGCCAAGCTCAAAGTTCACCTTCATATTGCAAGGGGGAGCTTCCTAAAAGAAGGTTATGTTATCACCGGATTTTATCTGTCTGTCTGTCTGAGTACAACATAACTGATTGATCTGGATCACCATCTGGATCCAGGAATGTGTTGAAGTATTCTTTACATTGCGAGATAGCCACACATGTTATTGCAGGTGGAGCAGTTATCCTACAGGCCGTTTGTTTCAGCTGTTTTTTTTGCTGCCTATTGGAGGCATTAGCTGCTATCACATGAGTCACTATTTAGCAATGTTAAAGAATCCTTCAAAAATTCAATCGCTTCTTCATCTTCCCATTCTGGATATATCCTGAAAATTGCATGAGAATCCGACCATAACATTTTGAGTTATGTTGTATACAGAAAAACAAACAGACAGATGAACGCTGGTGATAACATAACCTCCGCGTCAGAAGTAATTAGCAATGCTACTGATTAGCCCTAGCATAATTTTATGTTGTTTATGTTGACCAGTTAGCATAATGTGGCTAGGGATGATTTTATGATATCATTCCTTCTAAAAGTATCCACCTTTTTAGTGGAACATTTAAACTTTATAACTTAAAATAAAAGGTGGATCTTTTTACACAAAGCTGCTAGTATAAATTAGTATTAAATTACTTAGATCTATTCCTCCAAGCTCTGGTTTACATAAAACCATTGCTCAAGTAAAAATCAAACAGTTCGGTATGTTTGTCCTCATATTAATTAAATATAAAAAAAAAATATGTGAATATTTTCGTATAGCTAGCTCTCTCCCCATGCCCCCTTGTCTTTTTTTAGTAACTTCTCATTCTTATAACCCTCGTTTCCCTTTCTTTCCCTACTCTTACCTTAACGCGTCAATTATTTATTTGCCTCCACTGAATGAAAGTGTCCTAATTGTCCACACTTCTCTTGTATGCCTCGACATGCTCCTTTCAGAGCACTCTCTGGTCCAATGTCTTTCACACTTTGCACTTCACCTCATGTTGCCCCATTTTTCCTTTGTCTTTCCATTTCTTCTTTTTGTGCATTTATACTCCATCTCTTGTCGTAAGTCAAACCAGCCTCTCTTTACTTTGCCATTAGTCTCGCCCTTTGTCCATCTCTCTTACCCCAACCATTACCACCCTCCCCACTAAATCACACAACGAGCTGCCACTGGCCTTTTTCATTCAATTAAAGACTGAGTGTTGCTGTTATTGTTACCACTGATAATGGAGCCCCTACATCTAGCTTCTGGTCACAAACATAATCATTAATATGCAATCATAGATCACGGTTTCAATCTCTGGCAATCATCAGCCTTATTACTATCATCCAAGAGGAGAAGCGGGCAAAAGAAAAGTGTGTGTGTTTGTGTGTGTGAGCGAGAGATGTTGGGGGTGGATGGATAGATAGATGGATGGAGAGCCTCAGGAGAAGTGAGAATGAAACTGGAAGATAGTGAAGGGGAGTGACAAAGAAGAGGAGAGTTTTGTGTGTCTAAGTGTGTGTGTGTGTATTATAGGATGGTAGATGAGAAAGCATTTGGCTGGTTGGAAAGTGGGTGTGTGAATGAGTGCGTGTGGGTGACAAAAAGAGACTAAGCTAGAAGGAATGATGAGATTATAATGTGTGTGATTGTGATCCACACATACCTAGCGTTTTTGTTTGTGTTTGTGTGTTTGGGTGTCGGTGTGTATTTGGGAAGCTGGAGTGGCAGGCTGGAAGAGATGCTGAGCATGTATCAGGAGAGTGAAGGCCCCTCGAGGCTGTTGTTGCATTTTGAATCCAGGACACACACTGACATGAATGTAATTGGTTGAAACTAGCTCAGATTGTGATTCTCTGCAAATGGAGACATTGTAGACTCCTTATTCTCTGTCTCTTGTACTTTGTTTTTGTCTCATCGTCCCCCTCCTCCAGCCACTTTTTGGCTCCTTCTACTATTTTCTGTTGATTCTATTTTATGTATTACTGAGCATACTTGTGTGTAAGTTCTATTCCCTCTGGAACAATTACACACAAGTACTTGTCTTTATGTTTTCATTTGTAGGGGGGGGGGGGGGGGGGGGGGGGGGGGGGGGGGGGGGGGGGGGGGGGGGGGGGGGGGGGGGGGGGGGGG
>JBAMHX010000009.1:6347715-6360341 GCA_037177515.1 Pseudomugil tenellus | reverse complement strand
GAAATGGTCTCACTCCCCAAAGACAACACAGGACCTCAAAGTCCGGTTGACTCACCCCCACCATATAGCTCTAGAGGTCTGTCTCTAGACTTTTCCAGTTCAGAAGAAGATGAAGTTTAAAAGCTTAGCACCCCACCCCCCCCCCAGCCCCCCTCTCTACCTTTTCCCTCTTCCTTTTGTCGTGACTTCTCTTCCATTTCAGTCCTTATCTTTTTAAACATTTACTCAACCCAGCAATTGCTAAAAGAAAGTGCATTTTCAAGCTTCTTTTACCTGAGCCCACAACGGAGACAGTACATTTCTTGTCAAAGGTCAGAATATAACAGAAAATGTGGTTTTGTTTTCGTCGATCATGATCATAAAAAAGTAGATTATAAAACATATTAGAATATTATCAAAGTAGTTTAGCTATATAAGACTCCACGGGCCTGATAATTTTCAATATAAAGTTTGCAGAATAGAAAAAATGGTCAAGTAATGCCTTGTTTGGAAAAGTAGCGAGATAAAAACCTTTTCTCTGGAAACAGAGAGTGACAGCTTAGCTTTGGTTTGCAAAGTTGGATCCAAATAAACAAGTTTTGTAGAATGTTAGTCCTTGCATAAATTAAACTACATTGACTGTCCTACCATCTGCTAAGCACGGTGGTGGAGGGTTGATGATTAATTTTGCAGGACCTGGACAATTGAATTAGCCGTGATCTCCTCTGGAATACTCTAAAGTGCTCTAAAGTAAAATAACATGCTCAAGACCAGTTCAAACTGTATGCCAAACTCCTATCTCGTTCGATTATTTACATCTTTGAAATTGATGTTGTTTTTCAGTTGCAATTCGAGTGAGTTGCCTGTTTGCAACTGAAAGTAACGCACTACAAGTCTAGACCCCAGAACTCAGCCACAAAAGCAGTGTCAGGATACATCAACTATCTGCAAGGCACCTGTTAACCGTTAGAACTCCACTGGGCCGACAGTGTTGGTACCAAATTTGATGTGGAAATTTGCTAACTGTAGCATACTGTTTGTGTGAACTTACTTGAGTTTGGGGCAATTCGAGTCTTTCCAGAAGGTTTTTAATCCAGTCATTAAGTGTGGCGATATATCCAGGAACTTCGGCACGTTAATTCTACCACGATACGTAAATTATTCATTACATTTTGTGACTAAAAACATGTAAATTGTATTAGCAGACATCCATATTGAAGCTTTATGTAAACAATTGCGAGTTGCAGTCGGTCTCTAATTAGATGCTTTTATTTCTTTTTCTTTGGTTTTTACTTTGGTGACAGTCAATCGGATTAATCAAAGATCAGTGTGTGAATTGAAACAGTTATCTACTCGTACTGAAAACAAAGGAATAATAATCACCCATGGGCAAAACTTTTGAACCTTCTATCTTGTTCCAGACAGAAACCTATTCAAGGAGTGAAACAAGTGACTGGTAAGTGAGAGAAAAACAAGTGGAGTATGAATATAAATATATTACGTTGTGTTTGTGTTAGTGTCGAGATTTTTTTTCTTCTGATAGCCAAGACCTTAGAGAAAAGTAAAGAGCTTGTACATTGATGGCTGGTTTAAGACTTAATATGATTTTGACTCAGGCTACACTTGGTTTAGATTAATTAAGTAGCTCTTTGTTCATGTATTCAAAATGTTAAGGCGACAATTGCATTATCATATAGATATTGTATGGTTATGGCTGTGATGTTATGATTTGTGGATATCCATTAACAACATAGTTTATGTTTTTCTGTTCTTTTTATTTGTCTCAATTTTCTAAACTTTGTGGAATCCGAAAGATGTTTAAAAGCCACTGTTCGAAGTTAAATGAATTTATGTAAAGTCAATGGATAACTGTGTTAAATAATTGAAATCTCAATTTCAGTCAATATAATCGTGATTAAAAATTTTGCCATAATCAAGCAGCCCTAGATAAAATAGATAGATACAGCTGAGTCTTTCAACCAGAAAATGACCAAAACAGCTTATGCAAAAGATCATTTAAAGCTTTAGAGAAAGACCTGAACATAACTGGATTTTCTGATCAGTTTAAGTATGACACATATAAATACCGAACAAGGTGCATTTAAGAAGAAATGCTCTATTGTTATAGGTACCAAAAAGGTAAAGATCTATCGCAAGTATTAGACGTGCTCGCTTTATTTAAATATTGTATATGTATACTTCCTACTAGTAAAGATGTATGTTAAAAAAAACTTCCATGATATTCATGATACGAGTGCTTCCCCTCCTGTGGGTCAATCCCAATGCTTTTGACCTTTTCTTTATTATGCTCCAGCAACTGCAGGCAAGATATGTGGGCATCTTTCCTTGACCTTCTGGAGGACCATACACAGCTATTAGGGGTCAACTTTTAGAGACTCAAAAAAAAAGAAGAAAAAGGAATAAAAAAAAAATCAAAACTAAAAGTGCTGGGGGGGATGACAAGACTATGACCATTATGATAAGATAAAATCTGCTTTTCCCTGTCAGAATCAAGCTTACAGTGAAAAATTATTGTAAGTTAGGATTCAATTTGAGTGTGCAGCACCAAATGTTGCCGTGCTGGATCATTATGGACAAGTCGAGCTTAAATCAAACATGTTTTCTTCCACATTGCCTCACTCCTATCTGAAGCCTTTAAGATAACGAAATCTTCCAAAACAAGTGTGAAATATGCAGGTGAAAAAAAAGACAAAAAAACAGAAACACAGACGAATTGCTGGTGCTTTTTAGAAAAGAACTCTAGTAAGCACCCAGTTGGCTTCCTAACCATGAGTAATAAGACAGCTCCATTGCTCACACAGAAAGGTGTTGCATTTTTTTTCCTACCCGTCTGTCACTCTTGATAAATAGCAATGAGCGGAGTTGAACTAAGGCGGTCTCACAGGCTCAAGACTCTAAATATTTCCCGACCAGCACAACCACTTCAATGGCATCTTTTACCAAAGTTTGCTTGGTAAAGGCAGTGGTGTAAGGGTTAATTCTGGTGCTAAACTGTGCACTGTCGCCTCTACATTCAATTGCCTTGGGGTAATATGGCCGTTCAGCCTTCCCCTTCTCTTCATCAGGAGAGAAGCCAATTCCCTCTTAATTCTGTTCAAAGGACTGTGTCTTAGAAGGAGAGCCAGGTATGAAATGCACAACATATTTCTGAAACTAGCGAGGCACCGGAAAATTATTTCATCTCATAAACATGTTCTGCACTCACTTCACCCCGATTGGTGTCAGGCTGATTGATGAAGTGGGAGGGTGAGTTAATATATGAAAACAAAGGAAGGCAAGCTGTGAGAAGCTAAAGTTGCATAGGGAGCTGATGTACGAAGGGGGTGTACTGCAAGCATGCACATATGGCTGACAAGCTGAACACCTCTCTTTATAATAAATGGCATTTGAATTGTGGGCATAAATAATGTGTACCATGTCGAAATGTAATCACACACAAACAGACAAAACATCTCTCCAAACAACTGTGGGTTTTTGTGGGCGATGTCTCAGTGAAAGTGATAGGTCCCCGTCCAAGCTGGAGTGAGCCCAGAGATATAAATAAACTGTGGGAAATGTAGCCCAGGCATAGAGAGGAGTAGTGCTTCCATTTACTCCTTAAATTTCGTTCACTGTTTATGTTGCAAGGTATAAGATCCCAAAGTCCTTTGAGTTGAAGAGACTGCTATGTGACCTATCAATAGATTCAGATTTCACATGGCACAATTTAATGACAACAGCCTCTGACCCTTTATTGTTCATACCTGGAAGCTTTTTGCTGACTTTGGGCACTCTTTTCTTTAAAGTAAAACTGGGCTTCACATTCACACAATTCTATATGTTCACGCCTGAGAGCTGTCCAGTATAACCACAGACTTCCAGTGTTGGCCACTCAGCAGCTTCAACCAAGCATGACTCATTCACTTTTCTCCTTTTTGCTGGCTCACCAACAGCCTTTCACTCACTACAGATTTCTCTATTTCAAAAACCATCTTGTTCACATTGAAAACTTGTGAGGCAGTCATACATCAAGCGGTGGCAGGGGCTCATTGGGCTGATTGCGCATTGCGGCTTCACAGAGTTTTACAGTGCATCGCGGCGGCAGTTTCGTTAATTGGAAAAGTGTCTTCCATTCAGGGGCATGATTAAAATATGGTGTGCTGTGTTTTTGTGATAAGGACTCAGGGAGATAGGAAGATAGAGGAAGAGTGCAATCACAGGAAGAAGGCAAGATGAGAGGCCCAGAGGCCTGGCATGCTGGGTCTCAATCCAGTGCCTATGGCAGAATGGGTGGGGGGTGTTACCAGCAGGAGACAGCATCATTCGGCTGTATTAAAGTGGACTAAAATCCTGCTTTTTGTCTCTCTCGCGATCTGTT
Organism: Pseudomugil tenellus; assembly: GCA_037177515.1. NCBI lineage: Eukaryota > Metazoa > Chordata > Actinopteri > Atheriniformes > Pseudomugilidae > Pseudomugil > Pseudomugil tenellus. The sequence continues at coordinate 6,355,984 of JBAMHX010000009.1, read as the reverse complement.
AGGAACAATAGAAAGTTGAAGCTTCACAAAGCCAAGAGTCTGGTTGTTCAAAGTCCGGGATAAAGCATCCTCATGGCAATAGTTGGTTTTAGATTTAACAGAGTTACAGCGATGGCAACAATGCAGAGGAGCAAATGTTCTGACACAATAATGCTTTCTTCACAGCAGAGTGTATAAAAAAAGGGAAAATCTCAGTTTCCCTTTGAGATCTTTCATTGCTTCTTCTCCACACTGCAGCACACACTGATGAATATTTATAATGTTCACACTTTAACACGGCCTGATCTGCCGTTTCTACTGCTGGAGATATTTCACATGTGAATATGAGAGTAAGGTCCCAGAGTTGGGGACACAGTGCTTTAAATGGGAAATGTGTGTGTTGTACTAGCCCACCCCCCTACTTCTTGTCCTTGATTCCATGGTTTGGTTGCGTGACAGGCCCTGGGGTGTATGGAGAGTGTGTGGAAACAGGCTTGGCTGACTGCTTTGGCTCCACTCCCTTTTCCACCCTCCTCCAGGGAGTCTTTGCTTCCACTTCTACATGCCAGTCATTGCACCTGAAGGTGGGCTTTACCTCTGGATAATTATCCATCCATGCTACACAGCTCTCTGCGCCCCATCCCCAGAGCCAGACTGGCTTTATATGGGGGGTAAGCCAAGACTGTTTTGGGAAGTAATATGGGATGGAGGTCCTCCCCAAGGAAGCTCTCCTAGGCAGGAGCTGAACTGGAGCCAGGGAAGCACAGGTATATCCCTGGTAACTGATAAAAGGTGTTTGGTAAGATACATATGGGGGCTGCGTGGTTGAGGGTGGTAGCAAGAAGGTTGCTAGTTCAAACCTCAGCTGTGGAGAACTGGGCAAATCTCAGCTGGCAAGAGGCACAGGTCACCCTGGACAGGTCGCCAGTTCATCGTAGGGCCAACACAAAGAGACAAATAACCACTCACGGTCACTCCTAGGGACAATTTAGAGTGACAAATAAACCTAACCTGTCTATGGATGTTGGGAGGAAGCGGGAGTACCTGGAGGTTGAACATCGAAACTTTACACTGATGGGTAGAGGTGTGGATCCAAAGTAGCATACCCTTCGAATTGGTGCAACACTTGGTGCACCACTATGACTAACGCGAATTGCGCACTTCAACTACCCAACTGGAAGTATGCAGACCCTGAATTGAGACACAGCCAATGTAAAGCTCTGCATAAGTATGCTAATTCATTCTTCCGTGTGCCACCTGTGCGGCAGGGAACCTCAAACGCTTGCAGGGTTGCGGCTCCATAGGACCAGAGTTGCTGTAATTGAACCCAGGAAATTCTGCATAATAAGAGTCAAGTTTGCGGAAATTGCTTATATTGTGCACAATCCTGAAGTAAATTTCAGGCCCTGATGTCTATATCAAGATGCATACTGTTTGGGGATATAAGATAAATTAGATCTGGATATGAAATTAATTATATTGCCTGCCCTATCTGCATTTTTACGTTGCAATTTAATATAAACTTAAATTACACAAAAATTCTATATCACAATGTATATTGTTATGAGAATATAAAATGAACTATATATGAGATTCTGGTCATATTGCCCATCCCTAGATGGATGGATGGATGGATGGATGGATGGATGGATGGATGGGAAACACATAGTATTTAGACTGAGCAAAACTGGACTGCCTTGTATGTCACTGCATGTTCAGCTCAGCACAAGCTGCTGCACGCCTCAGCACCCACTGTCAAAATAAAAACGGGCTCTATTTTCACTCCAGCTTTGTTCAGAGTCGTTGAGCTGAACAGAAGAGGTAAAGTAATTATAGGAGCTCGACTGTTCACGCTGAATGCAAAATCAAGTTTTAGGGAAAATGTTTATAGCAAAAAGAAATAAGCTCGAAAGGGATGATAAAAGGTAAATTTAGGAGATTTTGTCTTCTTTTATCCGTAGGTGTCCCATGTAATTAACGTAAGTGAAGAGATTTCTTTAGCCATGAATTTTCATGAGAATGTCTTTTCTTTCGTTTGCTGTCATTGCAAGTGTTTCTTTTCATCTCCACATCTTAGTGAAGTCCAAAAGTGACTCAACACAGTCTTACCTGATTTCAAAGCACCAGCTGAATAAGCTTAAAAATGTCACTGGCTGTCCATTTCCTCCCTGCAGACACATGTGGCAAAAAAGAAAACAGGAAGAGAAAAAAGAGACAAATCGAACAAAGCATTCACCTCATGTTGACTACATCTCCCATGTACCTTGTGGTACCCCTATGCTGCTGTCCGACAGCCATTGATCTAAGGCTCTGAGATTCAGCCAAAGAGCTATCAACCTTTTAAAGTGTCACTTTCAGAGGGAAATGGATTGCCGCCGTGGGAGGGGAAATAGGAGACAGACTGACAGCGAGGTAGAGGGTAAAATATCCGAGGACAAACGACCAGTGTAATCAAATCGCCCTCATCGGAAGCTCATCATTCACCACTTAACAGCTCACTCTGTGTTGTTAGGGAAATGTGCGTGTGTGCTTTTGATCACATTAAGAATCCTGTTTAGTGCAGAGTCATCATGTGGATGTTTTAAGCTTTACCTGGCACGTGGAACAACTCAGAACTACAACATGTGCTTACAGGTGAGCAGAAGACGGACTGAAACTTTCTTCATGGCATCTGATGCCAGAGGATTTTTTGGGTTGTAAGCAATCATGTGAATCTACATGAGCTAGATAATCAGTCAAACCTCTGCTTAGTCTCTGCTGGTCTCAATGGCCACACATTTCTGAAACCTCCTCCATTTTGCATTTTGGCAGGTAGGGTGGATGTGCCTGTTGATGACCGTTATTCCTGTCAAGGATGAATACATTGGTTTCTTTAGATTGAGAAGCATATAAATTTAATAATGAAGATAAAAGAAGTTGAACATACATTAAACATTGAAAACATGAAGGGACAAAACATTAAGACATACAGACATGGTACGAGGTCAAAACCCGGGGAGAATATTCCCCAAAGATCTGTGGACCCACAAACCTAGTCAGATAAGGGAGCTTTGTTTAAAGACTTTGGTCACATGCGTCAATCTGTTTTCCATACATTTCCCTGATGGAAGGACGCCGGCCTTGCTTCGGCTACAACAACCAAGGTCTTAGCCGATGGTTTATTAAGGTCAGAATGACATCAGTTTAGGAGCCTTATGGTCGGACTTTTCAGCTAGACATTAATTAAGAGCAAGGTAATTAAGGTAATACATGAAATTCCTCTACATGTCTTTTATCAGATGTAATCCAAACAACCAAATGGTCCTGAGCATCCTTGTCGAAAAGCTGGATGTCCAATTACCTTTTATCCCCTCAGTAAAGAGAAAGAATTATTTTGTCTTTGCAAAAGGACTTTGTGGGCCAAGTGTTTGGACCTAGGGAAGAAACTGGCATTGGGCCAAAGATGTGCACCATTATATGAAGCCTTGCAAATGCAACAACCTACCAACCCCTTCAATGGCAACTAAGTAAAATATTCTATGATTGTACATTTGTAAAAGATTGAAACATGTGGGGAAAAGTGCAATGCATTAGAGAAGCTGGAAACTATGCACCAGCTGTGTTCCATTCAATAATGTACCAAAAAGGCTCTCCCTCTTCTCCGCTCAGAGAATATAAGCAAAGGAAACTTTCTATTACAGAATTACTCTATTTAAAACATTTTACAGGGTCTACAACATATTAAACACTTCCTTCATATTACCTCAGTAACCATGTTATTCTGCTGCTGTTTTACTAAATAAATTAACTTATTATACTACAAGCACTACATATACTACTTATACTACAAGCACAGTTTCAGAGGATATTAAAGAATCACATTAATCAGATTTTGAGTTTATCTAACCTGTCATATCAAGGTGATAATGAAATTACAAAATGTATATAAATGTAAACTGTAAAGCAAACTCTTATTTTTCAATTTGCAACTAAAGCAAACTTTAAAATTTAATGGTTGATTTTACATTCAGATTTGTTTTGCTAAAATTTAATGCTATAGTAGATTCATATCAGTTTAGTCTGTTTTTTTTTTGTGATATTTGCATATGTTTTGTGAGTATTTATTAATGAGCTACTAGAATTATTATATAGTATTTGCAGATAGAAGACTTTCACTTACTGTGTGAATCTAAAGTTAGCTGCAGCCCAATACTTTAAACAGTGCATAAAAAAAGGGCTTTGACACTGTTATTCTTACATACCTTCTGATTTATGTCTCCATTGGCTGGACACATGACGATTCATGGTCTTTATAAGAGGACTTTTTAAACAACTACAAGAGTAGCGTTATAGAGGTCAGGTGATCTCCATTGTTTACATGCTCAGCAATGTACATGAAGGTTCTGCTCATGATTTGAAAATGATTTATCCCTCTCCCACTACTGCTGGCTGCGACTTCGTATCCACATTTCTCTGTCCAGACTTTTCTGCTGCTGCTCCACATAAAGCCACCAGGCTCTCCTCTTTTATTATCTCCTTAAAACATTGCCATTGAAAATGTGCCGGCAATGGCTGGACAATAACTTTATTATAGCAAGATGTTCCACTGTTACCATCATGTTTACTTCTGTAAACACGATGACGTCACTCATGTTACCATGGTCTTTTAATCAAGCAGGACACTTTTGGTGTCCATAACGTTCATACAGGAGATCACAAACATGTCGCATTTATTTGGAAATGTGAGGAAACTGTCATATTTGTATATGCTACTGTATATTGTAAATATTGTAGTAAAGCTTGCTTTGTAAAAATCGGGAATTTAAAACCACTGCATTGGCTCCCTGTGTGTTACAGCATTTATTTTTTGGCTCTTTTAGAGGTTTATAAAAGTCAACTTGGGCCTTCTTATCTATATGACCTGCTTTTAGAATATGAACCCTTGTGGACCCTGAGGTCCTCTGGTACTTGCTTTTTACTTGTTCCAAAAGTCAGAACTAAAATGTTTGGTGAGGCATCGTTCCATCACTACGGACCTCAACTGTGAGAGACCCTCAGGGCAGAAGAGAGACTGTTTTTTCAAAACCTACATTTTTAGATTAGGTAGCTAAGCTTTCCTTTGTTTTATGTTTTTTTTCTATTTTAACTTATATGTTTTATTATCATTGTATATATTTTTAATATTAATTATTATTAATTATACAGATCTAACTTTCCTTTCAATTAATTTAAAATACCACATGATTCGGTGTTTTTATTGTTTTGTTTAAAACAAGTACATTATTTTTATGTCTTAATTGTTGCTTTTTTTGGCCTTATTTTCTAACACAGGAGTGCCCAAATCCAGTTCTCAACATCTACCCTCCTGCAACTTTTTGATGCATCCAATCACACCTGAATCAAATAGCTGAACTCTCCTGCATGTCATCCAGCTCTGCAGAGGCCTCGCAACAAGATATTCATTTGATTCAGGTATGTTGGAGAAGACATGCATCTAAAAGTTGCAGGATGGTAGGTCTGGAGGACCAAACTCAATCACCCCATGGTCTAATATTTTTAATTCCAAGCCACCAGGATTTCACTGCAGCTTCAGACACACTTGTCATACTTTTTGACTGAGAAGTGCTTTATTAATAAAATGTCTTTTGATGTAATTTTGTCGTACAGACTGTTCATTTTCTTGCTAAGCTTTTGTGAACACTTCCTGACTTCATGATACAGTTTTAGGAATACGTTAATAAGTTCAGTCCTCTGTTGCATATGTGCAATGTGTACGCCTGGGGGTGTCAGCCTGTCCGCGCTTACATTAGATTTAACTAAAAACAGTCTCCTATATATCTCTGAACTTTTAACCTTTATGTTGAAAACCTGAATAATTCAAAATGTGTGAGCATTTCATTTCTATATTTTATGTAATCAATTTGATAAAGGAGACCTCAGACCACTTAATTTTTTTTACTTCCTAGAATAAACAATCGACAACATTTACACACATTTAAATTTTTCTCTTTCTGTCTCTGAAGGCAAGAGTAGAGATAGTGGAGAACAAAGACAAACACACGTTTCCTCTTTAAGTCTCAGCATTCAACAGTCGTATTTTGCACTCAGCCCCTTCAAGATGTTAAAATTGTTGAAAAGTTCACACATTGTAAGTTTGGCATTAAATGTGACGTGGAAAATTTTGGCATGGAGAAGAGCAAACTTCTTTAAATGGACAGGAAGAACTAAAGTCAGCTTGCCAAACAAACAATGCTATAAAAGCAGCGCATGACGCTAACCAACACTTCCATCGAACCATTTCAAAACGGGATGTTGTGGCATTGTGGTGAAGACAGAAGACCCCCTGGCCATGGAACCCAGTGAATGACCTGACAAACACCCACCCACATGCAAGCACACACAGTTGTAAGAGCATCTTCCCCTCTCGAGCACCAACTCACACAGATTTTACTGCATGAGCACATAACACGTATCTCTGGAGGTAGGACAGAAATCCAAAGCCCTGACAAGACAAGTCAAAGGGATCAAACGCCCAGAGGCAGCGGAGAAGAAAGGATGAGGTGAGGGAGCAAGTGAATGAAGGATGAAGGGGGGGTAGGGGAGAAAATACTCATGGGGGGATATAAAGAGTGACACCGGACGAGATGAAATAAGAAGTGGAGAGGGGGGTGGGAGGTGGACGGAGCGGAGGTGGTGTGGGAGGAGAGATGCAAAATAACAGAAGAGGAGAGAAAGTGAAAGGGAGAGGTGGAGGCGAGTGTGGGAGGAGTGGGAAAGACATGAGCACCAAGTGTAAAAATGGCAAGGAAAACTGGAAGCTGAGCTACGTTTTGAGGTACTAAGTGAGTCCGGAGGACTCGGGAGAAGAAAGGAGGATGTGTTCTGTATGCGCCCCAGATGAGAGCGAAAGAGACAGGGAGATAAACTGTCAAGAGAAGCCAGTGAATCTGGTGTGACAGAGAGGGAGCATGCATGCATTTAGATGTAGTCGTGCATGTGCGCAAGGCCCGAGCCAAGCTAAAATATCCGGCGAGAGATGTCTGAAAGAGTGGGAGAGACAAGAGAGGGAGAGAGGCAAAAGAGGGGACAAAGTGAGTGAGAGAGATGGTGGCGGTGATTCGGTGATGCTATGTGGGCATGGGTGGATGTGTGTGACACAATCTCAAATTGGAAATCGCTGTTTCAATCTCGCCTCACTCCGTGGCTACCCGCTCGACTGATAACAAGAGCAGCCTAATTCTATTAAAATATCCCATGAGTGCAATGGTGGCGGAGACGAAGACAGGGAGAGATGCAGGGTGGGTGAGGGTGGGAGACAAAGGCCAAATGTGGGCGAGAGAACAGTAAGAGGGCTGACTCATTGGAGAAGCAAACAGCAAGAAAAAAACAGAACAAGACCGAGCCCTAAAGTGCTTGCGTGAGGAGAAAGTTTGTCTTCTTCTGTATCTCTTTATCCCATCTGGCCATCATCTCTCCCAGCCTCTCCATCTATCTAACTACCCATCTGTCTATTTATCGCTTTATCCATCTGCCAGCTCTTATCACCCTCCACAGGTTACTGTTCTCATTTAGGATAGGTAGTTGTAGGGAAGGCCTTTCATCTTATCTTCCACTCCATCTTCTTCTGCTCTGTTCGTTCATTTTTGACTCTTCAAATCCATTTGGTCGACCCATTTCCCTCCACAAAGCCCACTAATCTCAGCCTGACAGCCACTTACTGTTTCATTTTGCTCTTTAAACTTTTTGGCAGTTTGTACAGATCTGAAATTTGCCTTGTTTCGCTCGTAATAATTTAGAACATACTGATCAACTGTTAATCAATTTAAACTTCAATACCAGCATTGATCTCAAATGTAGCACTGAAGGTGTTTTATTTTAAAAGCACATAAGGGTTAAAAGTCATCAAATGTGAACAATCACACTCCGGAGATAAATCTGTTCAATAACTCGGTAATACCTGACACTCTTAGTTGGCGGTCTGTGTGACATCAGAGCCTGATTAGCAATTAATTTCTTAGAAGGAACCAATGAAAAGAAAGACCAATGGGAGATTCAATCGAAGTCAAGATTCGATGCAATCTTGTTGGTTCGCTTAAATAGGCATTTATTATGAATTGGCTGATGTCTGTGAAGCTCTTTGAGACAACATTGTCGTGAAATGGTGCTATACAAATAAAGTTGAATTGAATTCATTTGAATTCAATTGAATTGAACTGAACTGAACTGAACTGAACTGAATTAAATTAAATTAAATTAAATTAAATTAAATTAAATTAAATTAAATTAAATTAAATTAAATTAAATTAAATTA
>JBAMHX010000009.1:6312813-6347615 GCA_037177515.1 Pseudomugil tenellus | reverse complement strand
AATTAAATTAAATTAAATTAAATTAAATTAAATTAAATTAAATTAAATTAAATTAAATTAAATTAAATTAAATTGAACTGAACTGAACTGAACTGAATTGAATTAAATTAAATTAAATTGAATTGAATTGAATTGAATTGAATTGAATTGAACTGAACTGAACTGAATTGAATTGAATTGAATTGAATTGAATTGAATTGAATTGAATTGAACTGAACTGAACTGAACTGAACTGAATTGAATTGAATTGAATTGAATTGATCTGTCCCGGTTGCAGTTAGAGCTTTCCTGTGGTCAAACCTAGACTCTATAATATATTGTCCTTCCATCTGAAAACAGTACACACTCTGGAGTGTTTTATTCCTTGGCTTTTAATGCTGCATGAGTCGTGCGGTTCTCCTTGTCTTTTATGTTATTATTCATTATTTTTTATTATTTTTATATTATATTTGTGTATGTATCTATATATTATATTCATATTTTGTTGATTTTGTGTGCAGGACTATGGAAATGTTTTGTTGTGAAATGTGTTTATATAAAGTGAAACTGATTGAGTCAGTCAGTCAATCACTCCCAGCATTTAAACACGTACACATGGGGAAGTTGATGATAAAGTTTACACTCACAATGACAAAGGAAGGGGATTTCACAGACTGCTAGTATGAGACGGAATGGGAGTTTTCCAGAAACACCAGGTCTACTGAGATTTTCACACAGAACCGTGTTTAGGTGGAGAAAAAGAAAAAAGTATCCAAAGAGTTCCAGTTGTCTGGACCACAATGCCTCGCTAATGTCAGAAGTTGGAGGAGAATAAGCAGAGTGGTTGGAGATGAAAAGAGAACAGGAAGTCAGAAAACTACTGGTTCCAACACAGGTATGCAAAACGCCATCTCTGAACACATAACTAGCGCAGCATTAGATCACCTCCAGTCAGTTAAGAACAGGAAACTAAGGTACAATCTCACAGACTCACGGAAACTGCAACATTCAGGTATGATCAGAACTGCTTTGTATCAACGGCCAAAACTGGAGGGGATGTAATGGTGTCGAGGATATTTCCTTGAAACACTTTGCGATTCTAAGTAACAAATCAGCATCATGTAAACACCCAGCCTACCTGAGTATCATCCATCCTTTCATGACCATCTGATGAATACTTCCAGCAGGATAATGTACCATGTCACAAAGATCAGATCATCTTCACCTGCTTTCTTCCTCATGAGAGAGAGAGCGCTGTAAACTCCGATGGTTTCCAGTCACCAGATCTACATCCTACAGAACATCTTTGGGATTCTCATCAGCAACTTTGTGATGCGTTATATCAATATGGAGCAAAAACCACTGAGGAATGTTTCCAACACCTTTCAGAACATATGATACCAAGAACTGAAGTGGTTTTGAAGCCAAAACGGAGTCTAACCTGATTAGGTTTCCCTAATAAAGTGACCCGTGAGTATATGGTTATCTCATGCGTACACTAATGAGAAAATAGAAAATCTCCTCATATCTTGTCTTTCCAGCTGTTACCCTCTGACAACGTGAGGAAGGCTTCTAGCTGTTGTCCAGCTGAGACCAGAGATTGTAAGTAATACTAAAGGATTTCATGTGGATGGGAGAGGAGGGGGGGGGGGGACCCATCTCAGAAAATCAGCCTGAGAGCTCTCTAGGAGAGTATCATCTTGCTTGCTTTAAACATTATCACTGTTGTTATTTTTATCTTGAGGGATGATTTAGTGACAACAACAAGGGAGGAAAGAAAAAAAGTGGTGTGGGTGGGGTGTGTCTAAAATACAAAAATAAACATCCACACCTCCAGCCGCCAGACACGGAAGAGCCAGACTAATGAACTAATCAGAGTCATTAGTTACTATCTGCTAAAGTCCAAGCCGAACACTTTCCCTCTCCTTCATCTGTGTGATCACAGAACGGAGTCTGCAGAGAAGTCATGCTCACTCAGCTGTGAAAGAGGTTGTGTTTTTGCTCGCACTGCTTTACTAAACAACTATGGAAACCAGTGTGTATGTGTGTGCACACGCTTGCATCCATTGTTGCTGATGATTGCCTGTCATACCAATAAACTCAGTCTGAGCTCTTAAACGTGAAAAGAGGGTTAAAGAGGAGGTGGCGCCGAGTGTTGAGAGGCAAAGTCAAGGAAGTCAGTGGGAGGAGGAGGAGGAGAGTGACAGACAGAGATGAAGAATGAGACAGTTGGGAGACGGTCCAAACTGAGAGATAAGACACTTGGATTAGCAGAGAGAACGTTAGAGTGAGAGATGAAGAGGTTGAGATATGGAGAAGAGCACTGGTGTAATCTAGGGCTTTAAGATGAGCTGGCTACTGCTGTGGCCGGAGGAGGAGTTTTAAATTCTACCAGATGGATTTAGGATTAATAAAACAATGAGAAAAACAAAGATAAAGTCAATTACTATTCACGAATCTCTACGGCAGCTGATGTTTAATCTTTCCCTTCAGATATCACTTTTTTTAGCGAAAGCAGAGCAGCCTGCACGCAAACAGCTGCTCATCAAGACTCAGATAAACGACGTCCTGTCTTCGCACGAAAACCAGTCTTGTTTGTAACCTGCGATGCTTACTGCAGTAAATGACAAACACCACATAGATTGTTTCACTAATGCATGCAAATTGAATATAAATAATTAGAAAAACCGACTGCAGCCCCCAGAATGACGATTTTAAATCACTCAGAGAAAGAGAATAATTTAAATAAGAGAGCAGCTACTAAACAACAAACCTTTAAGGTCTAACTGGCTTTAGCCAGAGCTCTTTAAAACAACCAATGGACTAAAAGCACAGTGCAGTGCAGAACAGACATGAGTTCATTCAGGGAGGAAATGCAGAGCAGATAAAAGTTCAAAATATGACCATTTTACATTTTTGTAAATGAATAATGATGTGATTCCAATGAACCCTGCAGGTTATGTCTCTTTGGAAATGTTCGCCTTGTGTTCACACAGCTGACATGAACAGTAAGGCAATTTTTGCCCATGTCCACATGATGACCACTTTTGGTGCGTGTGCAACAATTTTCTTTCCTTTGGATGTTTTACCCAAAATTACCTTTTTACAACCACAGTAAATAAAATCCGCCCTTGTCTTTTATATGGATCTTTCCTGAAAGGCTGAGGCAGTAGCCTCGACAGCACCTACCACAATGGCAGGTAGTTACATTTGTGCTTCAAAAGCTACTAAATATAAAATTTTGACACAAATATTTCCTTTGTTAGCTTGATTGTTAGCTCCGTGTGTTTACATACACACTTCCCAGGTTTATGTGCATGCTCCATGTGTTTTTCTCTGTTTGTAGTCTATTTCTGTGGCACCATTACTGTATCACTTACAGGCTTAACATATAAACTACTGGTTCTGTGTGGAAGCACATCTTTCCTGTACTTATTCTGGCTTAATGGGAAAGTTCATTAAAATTAAATCAGTTACATCCATGATAGAATTTTCTCCTTTTCTAGATTTTATCCTCATGAATGACCTGTTTCCCAAACAAACAATACGTGTGATGTACATGGTTTGAATTACAGACGGGGTTAACTAGTGGCACTGGTTTTCCCAGGACTTTAACACCGGATGTTTTGAGTCTAGCACCAGAGGCCAAAACCAAAATAAATCACTGTATACAGATGCTGTTAAACATAACTTCCCGCTCCTCCAGTTGCTCTGCTCCATTATTTGTCATCCGTCACTGGCAGCACGATCACCTTCACAACCAGAGCAACACAACACTGGCATGCAGGCTCTCAGGGCGGTAAAAAAACAGAAAGAAAATTCACTAAAGAAAAATTTATAAATTTAGTAGGAGAAGTAAAAATGAGGCTATGCTTTTATCTAAGCAGCTATATGAGAAGACTAATTAGCGGCGATGTGGGGATCAGCACTAAGATATGTATTTCTCCTATACCAACATTCATGCAACATGTAACTGAACTTTCAGGATAGGCAGGAACTACTTTTTCTTCACCAGAGCTGCTCACTTACTGCTCTCTGTCTAGTGTGACATGCAGCGTTGATGCAGATATTTCAGCTCTATAATCAAACTAAAATTTATCTTAACATAGAAGCAGAGGTGATGAGGTTATGATGAGGCAACATGACGAGGACATGAGAAAAACAGGTGTTGCACGGTGGAGACAGATGTTACTCTGGGTCCTTCGGTGCTACAGGCGGGAGCAGTCTGGTCCAGAGGGACAAATGTGGAGCTGGTGGAGATGTGAAACATTGTCTCTGGGTTTAGGAAATTGATTTACGTCTTATCTTTAGACGGAGGCTTCTTGTTTGTCTAATTGGTCACTAAATGCCTAAATATGGTTATAAATAAGTAAATAAATAAGATGTTACAATAAATAACAGCATGTATTCATCTTGTAGTAATATGTCCCTGATCATTTCTTAAGCGGGTATCATGAGGCTAGTCAGTAGTTGACTAAAATAGCCACACTAAACTTTTAATCTTTATATAAATTTTGGTCTCTTGACATGTGTGATGAGGGAAGATCCAGCTCCTTATGTCCAAACTCCCATTTTTATTCAGTTGTTTTGGTTTATAATGTGAAACAAATTATTTGAGGAACTTAAATTGACAGTTTGTTTAATTTAATTCATTTATTTGATTACATTTATGAACATTACATTTATTTAAGTTAATTCCTTCAGTGCGGGCGAGTTGCACTCGCCGCCACCCAATAGTCCTCATTACTATTCATTTGTGGTCTGTTATTGATTGGGTCGGTGGTAATTTTGTTATTGTGGAAAACTGTAATAAAAGCTGCTCCGGCTGCAGTCACGACTTATTTAAGCTAAGCTAATAAACAGAAGTTTCCTTAGTGCTATTTCACATTGTTGTATTTTATGATTTTGAGTGTGTTTCTGATTTAAGATGCAGGAGAATAAATCCCATTTCAGTGAGGTTGACTCACAACAGGAGCTGGTGTTTCAGCACCATGGGCAGCAAAACTGTGTGCCGAGAGTCAGCCCAGCAGTGACCACTTCATTTGCTCCTTTTACTGGATGTTACATGGCTTTCCAATTCAAGTTTCATTTTCCTTGCAATCCATGGTTAAAAATATCAAAAGAATGATATATTTCTTTACAAAGTACTGCATGCACTGGCACTCGTGTACGTCACAGAACTTTTAACACTATGTGCATATTGTTGTTGCTCCCCCTTAATCCATATGTCTGTTTCACTACTTGCAGGGTATCCAGGCTGCTGCCTCATAAGTTCAGCAGACTGGATCCTGCTAAAAGATTCGATACAAATTTAAGCGCAGCTCCAGATCGAAACAACCAAAATTAGAGAACCAATCTGTCGCAAAAATGTCCCATAATGTCCTATTGTCTGAGACAGTGGAGTTGGAGCATATTTACAGGATGCGAGACTTACTGAAGAGCATTAACACCAGCAGCAGTAATTATTTGTTTTGTAAAAAGTAGCAAACAAGGTCGATATCCTGAAAGAGGTGCTTCACATTATGATTCGACCAGAAAACATCAGGCCAGAACCAGAGCAGAAAGCAACCAACCTTTTTTCTGTCATAAGTACCACTCCACAACATGGTAGTCGAAGGCAGTGCAAGTACGCTTTGGCTGATCTCCCCACAACACAGTGACACTGACAATCTTTTGTGCTTCTCGTCTCAGCTTCTTCTATTCAATGCTGCATTTCTAAAATGTTTGTTGACAGATTTATTTTTTAGATATAAATATAAGAAATAACCCGACTTGCAATGCTTAACCCACTATCCTGTCAATCAAGTTTAAGTGTTTCCACATAGAAGTTTAGTGTAATTTTTAATGAGACGGGAAATATTTCTGTGGTGAATATTTTGTTCTAATACAAATCATTTCAGAGTTTGGTTTCTCATAAGTAGAACAACTATGTACCTGCTGATAGAGATATAGAAATTACGATTATAATTACAGCTTTGTCTTTAATCGGTTGGAAAAGGCATCATACCTGCTGCTTTCAGACAGATTATTATTGTTTAAATATACTTTTTTTCAAGTAATTTGCCAAGAAAACTACAATAAAGAACTTTCACAGGATGAAGTCTCAGTAATGCCATTCAGCCCTTGAAATAAACCAGGTGTTGTCACTCAGGAACATGAAAATTATGGTAATCCAACCTTGTCAGCAAATGGATTAAACACCACCAAAATCACCCACCAGTCTTTTTCAAGAAGAAACCATCTACTTTTTCTTTTTTTTTTTTTTACATCCAGCAAGAATTGGATTTTTTTCTATTCAACAGGAAAAATCAATGTGTTTCTTGCTATTGCGCCTGTTTTAACGTTTTAGTCACCAGACTTCTCAAAGTCTCATTACGTAAGTGCATATGAACCCGAGTTTACAATGGCAAAATTACCCATTTAACCCATGCATACATGTAGAGATTAGAGATTAATTTAATTTCAAAATAGTGTGGCAGTTTACGCATTGCATCTTTCAGGTGCAGATGAAATACATCCAAGTGATGTAAAAGTTCGTAGGAAGAGTATGTATCAAATATGATACATACTGAGCTTATTTGCAATAGCCTCAACTTAAAAGTAAAAGTTATTGCATTTAGTAATAAATGTCCAAACCAAGTGGCAAATATGGTTTAGATATTTACACTTTCACACTTTCTATGAATTGGCAGCGCAGGCATGTTACCAGTACACAAGCTTCATTTATAAGGTTTATTAATGACAGATTATTTTCATGTCATTGTGTTTCCAGTTCAGTTCATTTGCAGAAAAAGGACAAAGCTCCCATTTAACACATCTGAAGATTAATTTGACTAATAGCTTTTGTATGCTTTTGTATCAAATTTTATGCTATAATTACTTTTCATGTTGTATTTCATGGTTTTTACTGAGACTGTTCCAATATCATTGTGAATTATTTTGTCCATGATATTCATGGTTTAAGAATCTTAACTTGTGACAAGCACATCCATAATCTCCTGCAGGGAGCTTTAAGTTCTGGTGTCCTTTCTTTAGAATAAATAAGCAAGGAGACCGACTAACATGTCAGAATTTGGGCAGATTTCAGTAAGTCGTCCTGCACTATCAGCAATGCAATAATCCATGGGGTACAATCTAATTCTGATGACCTCACAGCATGCAGGTTAAACTGCACTTAATAACATGTAGTGTGTCTATTTATAGACATTAAAACAAAGAGGACATAAGATGATATTCATATGCGTGGTTGTTTTTGATGATTACATGAAGAGAATTTATTTACATTCTACAGTATAAAAATATACATAAACATTAATGATGTAGCTTGGAAATAATCTAACTAACCTCCCATGCTGAGTCATGGCGTCCTTGGGGTTTCTCTAATTTTCTGCTGAAACCACAAACTTGAGTTTCCAGCTAGCTTTATATAAGATCAAGGACTCCTACAGCTAGCTTATACCATTTAGTAAAAGCTGACACTTGTTCAGGTAGAATATCAGATCAGTGTATAGTCTGAGCCATTTCTCTCCCGCTGCCATCTGTTCTGTTTGGTTGAGAATACAGCGAGTTGATGCACAGTGACGATTGGAGGCAGTACAAAAGGAAAATAAAGGAACCCCTCAGAGACACACAACATTAGAAAGTTACTACAGATAGTGTCGCAAACAATAAGAGTCAAAATGCATTTAAAACTTTTTTAACCAACCATCATTAATTGTAGTGCATCGTGAAAGTTTTGGATTTTGTAGGAAATTTTCAGGATTTTATTCAGTTGCCCATGTTGTGTTTGTGTTGCGCATCACAGTAGCCTAATTGTAACTTTATAAGAGCAGTGGGCTGCTTAGTTGATTTATTTCCCATGTTGGTGAAAGCAAACTCACCAAGCGTAATGTGCTTCTTGCTGCAAACTCAACAAAGTGTGCAGCTGAGCTTAAAATGTATGACAGTTATTGCAAGGAAGGACTCATGCTTGTTGACAAAGATGAACAATTAGAGCATTAGCTTCGTTTTAGCATTTTACCCAGATTAACCCTTAGAACTCAGCTAGATTGTCAGCGATCCAGAGCAACAGCGTCTGTACTTTGTTGAATATCTCAAGAACCACACAACAAAACTTTGATAACTGTAGCATACTCCTTGGGTTATCGATGCTGAGATCAGGGAAATTCTAGCCTTTCCAGAAGGTTTTTAATCCAGCAGTTAAGTGGGGCAAGTTTTTCAGGGTGCTTTGGCACTTGAATTTCTGCATGATATGCTCATTATTCATTGCATTTTGTGAATAAAAACGTGTAGATTTTGTTAGCAGACTTCCATAATGAAGCTTGATCTAAACAAAGGTGACTTGAAGTCAGTCTCTCGACCAATTAGATGCTTAAATTTTTTCTTCCTTTGATTTTTATGCTGACATCCAATCCAACCAGTCAAATATCATTTTGAGCTGAAATAGTTATCTGCTCATGATAGAAAACAAGGAATAATAGAAAAAAGGGAATAATATTCTCCATGGACAAAACTAAAGTAAAAAAAAAAACATTTACTGAAACCTTTTAACCCTCTGTCTTGTTCCCATCAGAAACATATTCAAGGACTGTGGCAAGTAACTAAGGAAGTGAGGAAAATAATGAGTGGAGAAAAAACATAAAAATATAAATATACTTGATTGTGTTTGTATTAGAAAGTTTAAATTTTTTCTCCTGATAACCAAGACATAAGAAAAACAGATTTGAAAACAAAAAAGCTTGTACGTTGTTGATTTGTGTCTTTTTAACATTGAATTGTGTAACATTCATTCATTTTTTTCTTTTGCTTTTAATACTTATATAAGTATTGATCCATTCATGTGACATAATTTTAGACTACATATTATTATTGAGAAAACATGTGCAGTATTAGACAGAGAGGCCAGGCGGACCAAACATGTCAATAAATGGCTCGGTGTGTTAAGGGTTAACTTAAAATGATAAGATACATAAATAAAAAGAACACTTTGCATCAAAATCGTACACCTGCATGAGTAGTACAAATTGATACCTCAGAGCTGTGACTAATTCACCAATCGGGTAATACAAGCATAAAATTCCCTGCCTGAACTAACAATAGCCTTCGCAGAAGCGCTTCATTCATAGTTTGTGTGCTTTTGCCCCATATTAAAAAAAGCCAACATATACTTAGTTTTAAATGTAAGGCTTGACTAAAACAGATAGGATCTAAAAGTCAAGCTCCAGTTAATGATATTTACAACAAGCGGGAGCATCATCAGACAAATGGCCCATCTGGAAAAGTTAGGATGACAGCATTTGCAATAGAGTTGATCTAACTGGTCATCTCTACGCCTGTGCCTCTGTCCCTATGTTCCAAAGAAAAAGAGGCCTAATCAATATGTCCAATCGATGGCTTCAAAGACTTAGCCTAAGCTCTGCTCCATTCTCGGTAGGCTGTCATTCACCAGCAGCTGCTCAGACACATCTTATTCCAACAGGAGACAGCTATTCACTTTGTGACTTTCAACTGTCTGTTTAAAGCAAAGCACTCCATATTGTCTCTTACTGAAGGACTCTGACAAGAGGCGGTGGTGGTGTGTTTGCAGGAGCTGAGCGCACGGACTGGAGCTTTGGGTGAAAAAGAAAAGGCGGTTGGGGAGGGCGCCGGGGACGGAGGTGGCTCTGTAGAGATGCCATGCTGTGAGAACAGACAATTGCAAAGGCTGCACTCAGGAAATCATCAACCAGCGGTTGGTTAAGGGTCTCTCTTGTTCAACAGCAGCAAAGAGGCCATGATGATGTGACAGCAGGCTGAGCCGATGAATGCGACTTTTGGCTGCGGTTATAGATAGTCCCATTTTATTCGACACGGGCCGCCTTTCTTCCACTGGCAGTGAGCTGAATGGGAACTTGGCATTTGAAAGGAAGCAGAGAGATTTGCTGGCGGATTAATCCTTTCATTGGGGGAAAGTGAGACGTTAATTGCGGCAACAGCTGCATCTCTCATGTTTACACGACTGACGATTTAAGCCCCATCCCTTTAAACGGAAAAAAGCAATTATCAATAAATGCAGGGCAATCTTGTCAGGATGAATTGCGCACAAATGAGCCTTTCTTCTTCTCTGTAACGCATATTGGGGGGCGCAAACATCCGTGCTGGCTAGCGCCATGTGGTTGTGGGCTACATTATAACACAACAAAAGATAAAACACTTGACTTTTTCGCAATGAAGAGCTCCAAGGGCGCGCGATCAAAGGTGAGTCATGATTTATTTTTTTTAGCTGATGAGAATGCAAGGAGGGGGGGGGATTGAAAGGAGAAGAGAAATCAAGTCTGTTGACACACCGTGGAACAACAACTTCAACAAAGAAAAAGCTTGCCAGAAAGCTTCAAGTGAAGTTACGCTGGGAAACTGAGACGGTACAGCACGTCTTTAAGCTTGGGTGAAATAAAATTAGCATTAAGAAAAAAAATGTGATGAGAATGGAAGTTAAGAAGGATGTGATGCAGGGAGAGAGGCTGGGCAGTGAAATGGTAACTGGATGACTGAAAACAAGGGCAGCATGGTGTCTGACAGCAAGAAGAGATGGATGTAGGACAAATAAAGCAAGGGGGCAGAGTGGTAGTGGAGGAGAAGTGAGGAAGTGAGGAAGGCAGGGTAACATTCACCGTTAGGGCCGATCAATTTCTCGTCCCCTCAATAATAGATGTGACGAGCACGGTGGGCTGTTATCTGTCAGGCTTCACCAGCCGATATACAATCCCCACTGGGAGCCGACGCACAAACACACACACACACACACACAACTACGTAAAAAAGGGAGATTTCATTGCACACATTTGAAACTTCCCAGCTAACCTTGGAGCATATGTTGGGAAAAAAAAACAGTGCGAATGAAATTAAACATGAGTGGAAATCGTTTAGGCTCACTGAAGCCGTCATTGTCATTCTCATGGTCGCACAGCACCAACGCTGTTGACGCTCTTATTCATTAACTCAACTTTGTTCTCCATTTCACACACAAACGCAGCTCAGATGCTGCCGCTTGTCTATTCTCACAGCCTTGTGCACCGTCCTTTTATCCTCACACCTTCTGTCCTCCATCTTTCACTGCGACACCAGGCATGTCGCACACAATTAATATGTGAGGATGGTGCACCGACTCTTGCACTCACAATTATCAACACATATGTATACACACGCTAGCTTCAGGTTAGGTAATAGCTATCAGGAACGTCAGGCAGGCATGTGGAAGAAGTGTCTGCATGACAGAGCACAGCAGAAACAAGCACTCACTCAGCCCGTATCTGTCAAGACCCCCTAATGTCGCTTTACCCAGATGTGTCAGACCATAACGCCCACACGCTTCCTACACATTTACCTCGTCTCCAGCTGTACCCCCTGCAACCACTAAACAAAAAGAGAGAACGACGCACTTCAGACATCTGATGTTCAGTACTATGAATAAAAGAGTTTAGATGCCAGCACACACAGAAATAAATAGTTTTAGGGGGAAAAAATAACTGTTAAACAATATACAACATCATAAAGTACCAGCCAGGTGCTGCTGATCCAACGCACCTGATTAGAAAATTACCAGTAAGTCTGAATCCTGGTCTGGAGCATCCGCACAATGCCATGGAGAAAAGACATCAGCAATGAGTTCTTTGAGAAGTTATGGTTGCTGCCCATCATTCAGAGCTATAAGAGAATAAAGTAACTATTTTTAGTCCATAATTATACAGCAAGGATTATTCAAGTGTGGAAAACATTGTCCAGTTTGCCCAGTGGTGATGTCCCAGTAAGTTCAGATTTCATAAAGTGAAATTTCATGTTAAGTTTAATTTCAAAGCAATTAAACTATGAATAAATATGATGTTGACGATAGATACTTCTACATGGGTAAATGTTTCTTCTGAAATGAGTCCGATCACAGATTTCCTTTAACATGTTTACATGGGAAAAGTGATCTGATCTGTTGTACTTGGACAGATTTAAAACAGTCACACTTCTGACATGCACAATTCCCACTAGTTTTCTCATTTTGAAACGACCATTGAAATGCTTCTATCTCTTTCAGTGTCTAATAAAAATGTATCTACCATGTGTAAAATCTGTTTTGCTGCTGCCAGTTCTTCAAGTCTTCCCAGAAATGCCTCATGTCATGTAACCCTCATGTGATGCAAGCATGCAAAGAAACAGCACCACAAAAATAATATAAATGAATGTACACTATTCTTTCCTACAGATCTGATCTCGAAGAAACCTAAAACATCCATCTAGATAAGATTAAACTCTGATTCGATCCGCTGACATGTTTACGTCATATTTTAAATTTAAGAGGAGGTTCAGTCAGATCAAAAGTCCATGTAAGTGTGACTAGTGTTGCCAGAGCAATGCTTCTTGTTTCCGCTGTTAAATATGTGTTTCTTGAGTCAAATATGAGGACATCAGTGTGACAACTAGACTTGACCTTAAATTAGATCATACAGAGCAATTATCTCAAACACAGCACGAAATTTACATCAGAATGACTGAATAAAAACATCATGTTGCAATGAGGCCCTGTGATGGACTGCCGACCAGTCCAGGGTGTACCCTGCCTCTCGCCCAGTGACTGATGGGATAGACTCGAGCTACCTCTGAACCTTTATTGGAATAAGCGGTTCAGAAAATGGATGGATCGAAGATTTTTCAGTGAAGTTCAAAATTAAACTGATTGAAATATTTTGGCAACCTCTGCAAACATAAACAGCATTTACGTAAGACTCTAAAAACAGCATGTAATTTATCACATACTCTGCATTTAGGCTCAGTTTATCTTAAATGAATTAAACTATGATGGTGTAACATGACTTATATTTTTCCTGATCTGAGGTGACCTAATTTCAAGACATGGTGAATCCTAGGTGCTTTATTATGTGGTTTTATATATATAAACTTTTAACTAATCGAAGATAAACTTTCTTTTTTACACAGCTGCAACTGTGCGCACAATCAGAGCAGAGGAATACCTGATCATGCACCTTTTTTGTCATAGCTGACATTTATCATACGACATGTCACAGTAAATCAGGGCACATGAGTTCAAAGACATTGTGACAAAAGTAGAACAGAACAAATCGCAATGTTGCTGAGAGAATAAGGGAAAGAAATCGCTGAAAACAACCTGACAGACTGAAAACGCACAGTCAAAAAGTAGAAAAGCACAGTTAATGTAGAAAATTGGAGCCGAATGTGTGGGGCCCGTTGCATTGGGCAAAAAATACTAATTAGATGCTCAAATGCATTTTAAAACATCCAACTGAAGACAAAACAATTCAATCAGAGAGGCATTAAAGTATAAAAATGATTTAAATTTATGGATTAGATTGTTGGAGTCAGCTGTACATCAGTAATGTAGTCATTGCCACAGAATTGGATCATACGTGGCAAACAGCTGGACCCAGCCAGCGCTACACCAAAAAGCCACTTTACACACAAATAACGGGCTACAGGTGAGCAAGAAGTCAACAAGAAAATGATGACATGCAATTATCATGTTTGGATAAACCCGCAGTTTATTTTTCCCTGGATATGAAGAGATGTCAAGCAGCTACAGGAACAATCTATTCCTGCTGCATTGTGCTGGAAATTCTGTTTGCTGGCAGCTTCTAAATTATCTGTCATTCATGGTCTTAAACACAGGGGAGCCACGGGGAAAGATGGGCAATAGAAAAAAGTGCTTTGCTCTAATATAATCCAGAGTATACGTGTGGATGCTTCTTTAACTGCAGCTGAAGTGTGGAGTGTGTGGTAATACCTCTGCTGACAGAAATAGATCTGTTAGTGTTTACTCATTATGAACTCAGCGGATGTGGCATTGAGTATTAATTATATTCAGCTCTTTTGTATAACAGCATCGGGCTTTATCATCCCTGCTAAACTTGATAGTGGCACCCCGTAATAGTTGCTCTAATAAATGAGGCGGCATTGCTCCCATTTCTAACACGCACTGATGTTATACATTTCATCAGGCTCTCTGCTGTCTCCAAGGTATGCTAACGTGGTTAGAGCTAGCGCATCAACATTTTATGGTTGGTTTTGGCTGTCATTTGTTAGCAGAAGCTATCTAACTGTGTGTTACACTCTAAAAGTAATGACCTCCCCACTAGATAAACACAAAAATGAGCATTGTGTTTGTTGCTTGAGGGGATTTTGTTTTAAGCTTCAAGCAAACAATAGTAATTAAGAGCATAACAATGTCTGTTTCAATTATAAAACATGTGTAGCGATATTTACCCAGTTCAACATCTTTGTTCTGAAAGTAATTCAAAGTTCAGGATTTAACCTTCAATCAAGAATAAAAATACATTTATTTCCTTTCGTGTTGTAGACAAAGATTAAATTAAATCAAATACTTGTGTTTAATCCACAATGGTGTTTGTTTTAGCTGTGGGATAAACTAAAAACTAGTGAAGTCAAGAAACAAGTTCCTGGCAGGGTGAGAGGAACATGTCGTTGATACTGAGAAGTTTTGAGTCATTTTTTTCTGTTGGACTTCCAGCTTCCAGACTTCTGTATAATCCTTTAAAGTGCTCTTGAGAAATAGTTCAGACTTTCTGACGGTCTTTCAAAGGCTTTCCTTCTTTCTTGGGCAACAAAACCTTATTCCCTCATTTGCAGTCTGGTCCTCATGCCAGACTGTTTTTCAAAGGAAGTTTAACTTGTGTTAATCCTCTTATAAAGAATCCCAACTAGCATCCCTTCATGGCCTTCATATTTTATTCCCATATTCTACTAATTCATTCTTAACAACATGTGAATCTCTCAATTACGTTATTTTGTGTTTACATTGTTTTTGATTAACAGAAGTTGCCATTAATTTACTTGCACAATGTATTCTGGAAGGTTGCATTTACGGGTTACTCTTAAAACAAGACGACAAGGAGATAGTGAGATAGTCTTCTCATCTGACGCCATAGATCTACAGAAACAATGCTACTCTGAGATGCTTCTGGGTTCAGTTTTAGGTCAAGAAGCATCAAAAAACAGCAACATGAGTTCACTTTTAACAACAGTGAAGTGCTGGGCTCCAGGTTAGGCTGGCGAGCAAAGAGAGAAACGCCAGAGACACAAGATAC
Source organism: Pseudomugil tenellus (assembly GCA_037177515.1). Lineage (NCBI taxonomy): Eukaryota > Metazoa > Chordata > Actinopteri > Atheriniformes > Pseudomugilidae > Pseudomugil > Pseudomugil tenellus. The sequence continues at coordinate 6,332,532 of JBAMHX010000009.1, read as the reverse complement.
TGCACGTTCTGCTGGGATGTAAGCTGCTTTACCTGTTCCAGCTTCTGAACTAGACAGACCCTGAACCAATCGGACATGACCTTGAGTCATTGGATAAGACGTGGAACCATTGGCGAGACCCCGAACCATCAGATTGATCTGTAACAATGGGATACAACCCTGTATCGCTGGAAGATTGCTGAACCACCAAACTGTCCCTGAACACGGAGGAGCTTGACAAGCCACCACTTCATTTAGTATTCTAAATAATTTCAACTACGACCGATGCAGCCACTCAAACAGGTGACAGCACATCAGCCGCCGGCAGATGTCTGTTACTCGATAACGACACATCATCTTTATGCAGGCAAGGAGACATAAAAATAAGAGAAAAACTGTCAAGTCTTGTTTTCAGTCTGAGGTTTTCATGTGCCGTTCCGCGCACAAAAACATCAATATTGACACGGTTAAAAGTAATCAACTTGTTTGTGCCATTAACCATGTTCATGAAGTGTAACACAACTCTAATCTGTAATAGAAAACATCTGAAGTTTACCGTAAACAGCCGCTGACAGAAAGCAGAGCTTGTAACAAACGCTGCCTGAATGTGTATTACAAGTAGCTGCTAAACAAACAGCAGACATTTTGGTTGACTGTCACTTTCATCTATCCGATTGTCCTCATCTTTAAGTGCATTTTCTACATAATTGTTCTTTCTTGTCACTGTGCTCAATTCCACATTGGAAAGACTCAAGAGAAAATATTGAACCCACACAGTACTACGCAGCGCAGACACGGCAGGAACCCTCGTTTACTACCCACAACGCATGCAACGTAAAGAGCATACTTTACAACAAATTTTTAATATCACAATTTTACAGCCAAAGCAAATGTTTATCAGAAAAGGTCTATGCTCATTCTTAGTTTCCTCTAACAAAGGCAAATGGATCATTGTGAAGGCTGGTTGGTGCTGTTATTTACTAGGCGAGGAGAGCATCAATTCTCTCTCCTTATCAAATTAATCATTTAATTAGTTCTCTGTTTACTTTCTTTTTCTATCTTTTCTTTTTCTGTCCTCGCCGATCAAGTTCTGCAATCCTGTGCAAAATTTGTAACACAAACATTTATTCTAAATAAAATAAGAATTCAGATTATCAAGCGGACCTTTATAAAGTTCCTCTTAAAGCAACACTGCTCAGCACAACACAGCAGCCAGATGTTCTGCTTGCTTTAAGCTGGACAAGACAGGTAAAAAAATAATATTCACTTAAAAAAATACACTTGTAGTCAATTATATTTATTAAAACCTCATGAAGCAGGTTGATCTGGGACTCACAGGTGACTTGGACATTAATGAAGTGATATTCTGGATGCTTAATGTGTCCATGTCTTCAGAGATGCTGTTAGCAAAAGCAGCAAGAGACCCGAATCCCTGCTTGCCTGAGACACGTTCTTTAATTAAGGAAATCAATTAAACTAGTTGAATTTTCCCCTAAGGGAATTTGCAACATTATGACATGATTTTCATTACCTTTCCATGTATTTTAAAATAAGAAAACTTATTTTATAACAGCAAATGACAGCAAAAAACAAAAAAGGGTGATGCTGAATGTGTTCTCTCAGCACTCAGGTGTTCACAAGAGTGTTTGTCTCTAGAAATTGTTCTTAGCTGAGCAAAGATTTCTGTGAATGCTTCAATCTTTCTAAAAAGGTTTAAAAGGGCTTAAATGTGTTCATAGGAAGATTTGTGAAGGAGGCTCTTTGTTATTAGAAGCCTCATTTGTTTCTATTTGTTTTGTTGCACTTAAACCAACAAACAAAAAGGACATACTAATTTTTAATAAGCTGAAAACTTGAAGTAGACTGGAAATGTGTGTCTTTAAGGAAAAACTGGATAAGTGGCAAACAAAAGAGTAAGTAGCAGGTCTAAAGAACAACTATTAGTATGTAAAAGTGATGTTGATACAGGCAAAAATTGACAAAGGACCTGTGAGACACTTTGGGACCTTCCTCTGATCCATCTACTGAAGTCTCCATCGAAGGATGGTTGTCATTAATCTATACTTGAGGAGAAAATGCTGAATTGTGCCAAATGACATGAACTGAACTAAAGATTAGTGACGACAGGTTTTATGTAGTAATGAATCCTCCGCAGAAGCCAAAACTCATTACTGAAGTAATGAAATGAAGAAAACGATAGAAAAAGTCCCAAGAAGAGCTTTGAAAAGCCATCAAAGAAGTCTGCCGATATATGCGTAATGACAACTTAAAGAAATGAGAAGAAGGCTGTAGGAAGAATAAAAGGTGTACATATTAATTAATAACACTAAACTTCACAAAGTATTTTGTTGTACGCTTTGCTATTTTCCTTGAAATAACAAAGTGAGACAACACTCAACATTTTCCTTCAGTTCTGCACATTGGTGATGATGAGTGAGGGAGAAAGCAATACCAGAATCACAAAATACTGGTTTAAGTATGAGGCTGAATGCATGAACACACTTAATAAGCGACACAGATGAAAGCAACGCTGTAGTCTACTTAGTATTATTTTATTATGTTCAGTTTCTTGAACCAACATTTCACTTCAAGAAACCAAAAGCATTCACCATTTATCATTAGCGTGTGTTCGTATTTGTGTTGTATGTCTCTGTTCTTTACCTGCTTCTACCCAGTGTGGGATGGAGAGACTGATCCTTCTTTGGAACCCTGGAATATTTTGGCATGGCTTCGGTGTGGCACTTACACAAGCAAAGAGCACATACTAACCCTGCGGCCTGTTATGTAATCCTTAATAATGAGATATTTTGAGATTTCTTTTGCCAGATTCAAAAGGATTTTAAGTTTATCCTTTCCACACAGCCGCATTAGATAATTATTAAAATGTGCGTTGTGTATAGATATATATGTTTCTCTACTGCAAATCATTTACTAGAAAGTCATTTAAATTTTCAACTCCTCTTTCATGCTCCATTTCCATTTTCCCGACCAACATTACTCAGGCTTTTATTAATAGTCTTGAAGCATGTGTAAAAATAGCTTGAATCAGTGTACAGATACAATATGCTGGGGGGAAAGTAATATGATAATAAAAAGTATCAAGGCATTTCTGGGGCAGGACCGAGAGAGGGAAATTGCTTCACAAGAACTGAGAATGGCTCCCCAGTGAGCTCAAAATGAAAGAAAGGAGAAAAAAACTAAAACAACTGAAAATTTACAGTCCACTTGAAAAGAGACAAATGACAAAACAAAAAAAAGGGGGGGGCGACGAACCTTTCTGCCTAACACTATGTACAACTCATGGTGGAACAAATCCTCCATCTAAAGCGTGCTTCGTCAAGTTCAAAAGCATGGCTCCAGCACCGCAGCGCTGTGAAATCCCTGCCATGTAGGCCATGCCAAAACAAATGTGATGTCAATGCAATAATAAACGAGCTTTGTGTTTGAGTGCGACCATGATAATTAGTCTCAAGGCGGTATGTTAGTCGAGAGGAAGGCTCATAAAATATAGAGGCCGTTTGGCGTGCACTCAAGAACAAATCTGTAGTCTGAGAGCGTGGGCTGCTACACTAATGTTTTACACAGTTCAGATCTGGCAGAGGCTCAGTTAGAAAACTTTATTTGGGGGGAAGGATGCTGACGTTTTCAGGCAGCAGGCTCGAAGGATTACCGAGTCAGCGCACGCACAGAGATGCTCCCCCTCTCTTAGACACACATTAACACGTGCGCTGATGTACCACACATTCCCCTCTGAAAGAGGAAGTGCTTTTTGTTGACTAAATGGCCCGTTTGCCCGCAGGACCGCGCACATGGCAATTCAAGGTTCCTGGCAAAATTGGGGTCGGCGCAGAACAGCACTGCAAGCCAAGGTCGGGAAGATGATAATGATGTTTATGAAGTCTAAATCCACAAAGTAAGTTTCCATCTGTATCTCCCTGAGAGCCCACCTGTCAAGCAAGCTTCCATTGTGACTGTGTGTGAAAAGGTCTGCTTCGCAATTTCAGCTGGAAGCTGCGTCACATTGTGCGGTGAATCTGAGGAGGCAGACTGAGGATGGTACACAAACTCGGTAGCCACTTAAAGGCAGGCAGGTAGAAGACCAAACACCGCGGCTTCATGCGGTGAATTATAAGATTATTGTCCCAATCCTGGAACACCAGCGGGGGAGGCTGTGACATTTTGACAGCACTAATCACCTCATTCTGAACCTCCTCTGTTTGCTTGTGGAAGTGAAAAAATCTCCAGCAGCTCAGACATGCTGCTGAAAAAAAAGGTGTAGCAAAGTTTTTTTTTTTCTTTCCCCTCTTTTTACTGCCTGTTGGGTGGGCAAAAGAAAAAAAAAAAGTTCCATGTGGGCTCTGCGGTTCAAGATGCTAGCTGCTTGCTCAAATTGTCACACAGCATGGATTCACAGCTTTAGTTCAAACCACCCTCTCCACCATGAAAACCCCTTGCGAGAAAAAGTAAACAAATCCCGGCCATGTGGAACTGGCAAAGAAAAAAATGACTTTGTACATGTAGCGCCTTTTTCCCCCCATTTGTTTTCTGGTTTTCTAAGGATTAATTACACATATAAAGTTAGACTTTTTGATTAACGCATCAAAAACACTGAAATGCAGCTTGAGTGTGGAGTTTTTCCCAGAGGGGAAACTTTCCGTGCCCAATTAACGTGTACTTTAATACCAATCAAACACACAAAAAGGAGAAAACAACATGAAAGTATCACTTGATTGCTGTTGCTGCAAGCACGCTCAGCCGGGCTGCCGTCCTCGTCCAATGTAGCTGAGATGTGTCTCTAATAAATTGGAGTAGATAAAAGGTAGATACAGGCATAAATGAAATGACACATAACAACTGAATTGCATATAATGCTTCAGGAAAGCAGCTGAGTGCAATAGAATATGACAAGGGTCGGCCACAAAATCGCTCTCCTCTGTCTCTGACATGCACACGGAGGCGCAGCTTCAACTAGCCGCCACACAGCCAATTACAATTACATTTTAGCTCGGCGCTCCTTGGGGCCAGGTATCGATGATTCATTTTGTGTTTTATCAAAGAAACAGGAGTGCCATTAAAAAGAAATCAGTCAGCCACCAGGCATGACTGAGGAGTTGGCCTCTAATTGACCATTCATCAAAAAGCGTTCTCAAGTAGATAGCAGCACTGAAATATCACGAATGACAACTGAACTTCACCACATTAATTACGCTACTGATGAACCCCGCTCTCTGCGGCTCAACCGCACTTGCGACTCCGGAGTGGGTGGAAAGCAAATGCAGATGCACACGCACCTGGACACGCATGCAGCTGTCAGATCTGTTGCACATACGAAGAAAAAAGAGGTGTTAGCGCAAACACAAAAACATGATTAGAGTACGGAACATGTAAACAAAAATTGCATCGCTTATCAGTGTAATTCCACACCAAGATAAGCATAAACAAACGGCTCCTTTTGCCTCTGTGTTTTTTAGCTTCGCAGACCCTCCCTGAGGTGCTGCCATTTCATCAGCTCAATATCATCGGTCAACTTTTAAAAAGATGCTTTTAACCATTTCACTTCACAGCAGGTTTGGCATTTTTTTCACAGAGTACTGGTTTGAAAATATATGGTAGGAACTTCCTCTCACCTATCTTTCTTCAACTTAGCAGCCATCAGGACACACACAGATGCGGCTTTTTTAGCTCCGTCCTTTTCCTCTCACCATGAGTGCGGAATACTCCCTTTCATCTGTTTCTTTGTGTACTCTAGCAAGGCACTTTTTGGTCATGTCTTAGAGTCATGCATGCTAACTCTTTGCTTCCCACACATGCACACACACACAGAGAAACTTCCAGCTGCATATCTGCTGACAATTGATCCATTTCTGAATCTCATTTTTTGGTTTGAGCCTTTTGGTGATTTACTCTTTTTTCAGAGGTGCTGGATAAGCTGAGGTCCGGCTCATCACTAAACAGTTACCTAGAGGCTAAAATAACACAAGAACATGCTTATATTGTGGTTACTGAGCTTCTTGAGAGTAAAAAAACATATCAAATCCAACCACATCCTAGCTTGTCTGTTCGAGAGCGTGCACACACACGCATTTATGTTCTGAGTCTCCTTGAGGTGGAAGACTGCTGAGGAATGATTCTTCTGAGTTTCAGAAAGAAACCCAGATGGTGTTTGATGTGTGGATAATGATTTAGGTGAGGCTATGGCAATATCTTCTCCACATCCAAACTCAGTGGAAGCCTGAAACAGTTGTGTAGACTCGAGCATGAAAAACAGAAATTGAGAGTCTTATAGAGCATGCAAAATGTTGCTCTGAAGTTTTGGATATGCAAATTTTCCTAAACTGGCTTGTCTGTGAAGATACTTTTCTTACATCAAGAAAAAGGAGAGTCATATCGGGCTTGTCTCCGTGACGAGCAACCTGCGGGAATCGAGCTTGTGCCCTTGCAGGCACTTGTGTGTCTCGGTCTCTGCACAGGAGCTCTGAGCTGAGTGCTGCTGCTATCAGTTCATCATTGTCATACAGTAATTCAGTATGTAATGTGCCTGTAAGTCCCTAAGAAGCAAAGGAGCAGACACAATGTCTACACGGAGCATGCTAAGCCCAGTCCGTGTCCTGCAGGACTGGCTATTTAACACAGGAATAAGCCAATTATCTTCATGGAGTAGGCAAATTTACAATAGGATTTGCTAAATTCCTACAGGGCTCCCCATGTCAGGGGTGGCAGCTAATGCTGTAGGTTTCCTTTTGTCATACAACCCCCCCACCCACATCAACACACACAGTCTGATGCAATACAAGAAGCCCTGCAGGTGTACATTATCACCAGCCTGAGAACCTACACAGTCACTCCTACCTCAGGCTCGCACAACCCTTGACCAAAGTTTTTGGCAGCCTTGACAAAAAAGAGCCAAAAACAAAGTAGTAAATAAACACAGCAAGAGATGAGCTGCAAGCACTATTCTCAAGCAATAGTTGCTGAAACGAAGAATCATTAATTTTCTGAGTCTGAGTATGATCAATTTAATTCCACACCACTGGTTACAGTCATTGGCACCTTTTGTTGCAGAGCTTATTAAAGTCTTTCTAAATTGTGCGAAACCATGGTGAAATTATATAAGTAGTTACAGTCATTGCCTTCAATTTCATATATGCTCGAGAATTGAGAAATAAGGACAAGGAATTGGAAATCCCATGAAAACTGTAAAATTGAAAACTGCTATTCCATCACGTTTAAAACTAATCACATCAGGGTGAGGTCTAAATAGAGAAAATCTCATTTAGCATTCAATGCTATGATTTCAGATTCAATGTGCTGATGCTCTTATTGTTGCCATCTTCATTTCAGCTCTTTTGAGATTTGAACCTCCTCATGGATTCCAGCCTCATTATCCGAGTACACGGAAGTAATGCAAGCCACGCTGGGTAAGTGATAGGCCTGTTCTTTGATCGGTTTCTCACTTTTACACCTTTGTCCTCCCAAATTTTCAAGATATGAATATGTTCGTCCAAAGCAGTTTATTTTTTGCTTATGTAAAAATGAGCCCTGAGTGAAGTTTAGTCTGATTTGCATTTATAATGTAACTGAATCTAAATCAACAGAGTTGAAGCTTGAAGCTAGCTTGTATTGATTTGTTTTACATAAGCTAATTTTAGTGCAAAGTTAGTGCATCATGAGCTTTTTTTACATTTTCTTTGTATTAGTAGGTTATAAACTATGTTGCACCATTAGGTAATTAAGAAATGATTAATTGGATTATACAAAAAAGAGGCTACAATAATTGTAAGATGCAAACTAAGAGTGTAGGGACTTCATATGCGACCTAGCTTACTGTAACGACCACCATAAAATAGCACTAGCTTAGCCCTGCTTACAGACTGCATGTTGCAAAGCTAATGTGCTTACCATTAACTAAATTTGAGAAGTGAGATACCAAAGAAAAAAAGAAAAAAAAAACATTAGGTAGACCGTTTTTAAATATTGAGCTGGCAATTTGAGAATGCCAATAATTTACTGTCTTTTATCAATCAAACACATCTTATTCCAGTTGTATGCCTTGATTGATTATCGGATGATAAGAATATCCAGAGGTCAGTTCAATTAGCGCAGTCTTTAATACAACACGTTCATTACACATCAAAATGTAAAAGTTCAAGTCACATGCTAGCATCTCTAGGAAGACAAGAACATTTAGGTCAACTTTAGCTTGTTTGTAGATGAGATATGTTATATCCAATGACCCTGTGCTACCACACATTAAATATGAAGCACAATGGCTAACACTCTGGATTCATATGGCCAAACAGTTAAAGCACCAAAAGAGAAACAGTTCAGAAACTTGCACTTCTTTGGATACAATTACATTTTAAATATATGCAAAAATGATTGCTTATTCTTCAGAGAAAAAGAAACCTGGAATCAGTCAGAAGGATGCTAAGTAATCATTATGCTTCTAATCACAGGTATTGGTCAGCCATCATGTCCTGCCACAGGAACCATCAATCACATCTGATGTGAAAGCTTCGCTACCACTCTACATCCCAAACTGCAGGAGACAAAATAATTGCAGCAATTTTTAACTTAAACCTTTCTGCAACATTCCTTCAATTCTGATGACTGAGAACTTGATTAACATTGTCTTTCTCCTCATCTACTCGTTTAACATCTGCGCACCTGCATGAAATCACTACCTTCTCAATGAGACTAAAATCTATATTATAAAAAAAATGCTCAAAATCATCATTCGACACTCTATCTCTGCCTCAAAGTCAACTTTTCCATCAGAAATTATTTTACCTCACTGCAATGTTTCAGCCAAGCAAGCCTACAACCTGCACACACACACACACACAGCCAACAGTCATACAAGCTTTCTTGTTCTGTCAGTGTCTAACTCGCCTGCCCTCTCCCTTTCTCATTTCTACACAGTGGGGTATAAATGTTAATACACAGAACAGGCACATACACACACACACACAATCAGCAACACACTCAGCCTGGGGCAGCCTCCTGTCTTTCTGTATTATAATGTCTCCAGTGAAGCAAGCTTCTGTACTTTTTTTTTCCACTATAGTCACCCTTCATCCCACCCATCTAAACAGCCATCCACTATCGAGCTGGGACTTGCTTTCACCAATCCAGTTGAAGGAACCAGTCCACCCAGGCAACCACACAGAGCCCCTGCTGGCAGCAGTAAGAGAAGGCATCTCCACATTGGCAGGCCTTGTTGAAAGTTATTCAGGAAAATCAGAAAAGGTGTCTGAGGGTGAGCAAGTACCAACATTTTGCTTGATGTAAGGCAATGATTTTAAGATGAGGAAAAGTCCACAAGTCTTTGATTGAATATGTGCATGGAAATACACATCCATGACTACCGCACGTGGCTGCACTGTGACAGGCAGGAAAGTTAACGGTGTTGTCGGTCTGTGAACAACCAGACCGTGACAGAGTTTGCAGCACCATCCCAAAGGCTTCCACAGAGGAAAACCACTGCATCATAAGACATAGCCATTTCCTCTAAATGACCGTCCCACCATCGCACCCCTCACCACCAGGGAAAGGTTGGCTCGGGTCAGAATGTCCTGCTCTCACTCCTGCCTTGGGATGCTGGTGGCATCCCTCAATATTAAAAAATGATGGCAAAAAGCGTTAAGGATGTGGAAGCTAATTCCCACACTTTTTCCTGAGAGACGCTTGCTGTAAAACCGTTGGCGTATTTCCCCTCTTAAAAAGTCTGCATCAGCAATGAAGTATCTTCCCCTCCTTTGATGCACGACCACCATCAAAGGGCACCGAGGGAAAGTATAGTACATCATCCTCCACGTCTATCTGGAATATAAAAAAGGAGCATCACGTGTGGATAAAAAATGGCTCGTCAGTCACTCGCCTTGAGTAGGTAATTGGATATGATGTAGTTGAGATCTGGCTCTGAGCAAAGTAAATGGACAGTCATGGGCTTTATTACTGCCCCTCCAACAGATTGACACCAGAGGAAACGTAATCTGCTGAAGGTTTTAATATACAGATCATTCTATTTCGCCTGAAAAGCACGAGAAAGGGAGAAAAAGCTGAATCTGAAGCAACGTTAGATCCGGAAAGTTCCTCGTTTCCCTTCCTGGGAATTCCGCCACTGTATTATCTCTGTGCACGAGGCCCCTAGGGAATGTTCATGTGCCGAGCATTAAGCAGTCATTTCCTTGTTCTCCACGAAGATCCCTGGGAGGCCATGCTGTGTGATTCATTCGACTGAACTGTCAGCTAATGAATGGTACGCAGCCGTCAACTGCTGCACACAGACACTGCCACAAAAGAAAAGAAAAATGCCCCCATGAGTGCTCGTCTTAGGGGGTGGAGGGGAGGGGGTTCTTCCATTCTCATTAGGAAGGAATCAAAAGAAGTGGAGGACGCACTGATCATTTACCATGTACCCTGAGTGGGTTGCATTTGAGGCTATATTTCCTTCCCCAGATTGGAGATCAGCATGTTTAGACATAACTGTAGCATCTTTGAGGGAACATAACTGCTGGACTTTGATTGAGTCATTAAAGGAAGAGAGCCTGTGTAGTCTCTGGAACAATATTAGTGAGGAATCTGTCGTCCTGGCAAAGCACTACAAGCAACTTCAGGCAAGAGGGGCATCAAGGTTGTTGGAGATTGGCAGACAGACGGTTACAGAAAAACATCATTTAAGACGTGCATTCGGATGTTGTTTTCAAATGCTCCTTTGATTCTGTAGTTTTTCCCCCGAACTTCTATTGCGAATCCTTTAATAGAGCATGCGCTTCCTTCATGTCCTTTTTTTTGGCAGGGTTGTTTCATCACTCCTCTCAGTAAACCACCACCTATCCCCAAACCTTTCCAATCGGCTGGTGAAAACACACAATGCATTAATGGGACTTAATGTTTCTCTCTTTCCACAACAACTCTGCCTCCTTTTCTAGTTTCTGTTCTTCGGGCAGTTTTATCACCAACATAACTCAATGACTCTGTGCAACCTGCCTGTTTTTACAACCACCACCATTTCCTCCCATTTGCCATTTATTTTTCTGTCAGATCACTCCATCCCCATTTAATTATCCCTTTCTATCGCTTAACGTGGCCTAAACTTCCCTCTCCCCCTTCATCTGCCCTTTTTGAAAGCTCCTGTTTTCTCTTTTATCCCCATCAGTGGTTATTTGGTAAACAACTTATAACTGGATGCTAACCAAGATTGGCACACTCTTCTAACAAAATTAGAAGAACAGCGTGTCTCCCGCTCTGACAACGAAGAACCAGGTGGTCCAGCAAACATTGCTAACATGCTAGAATGATAGGAACTATTGCAAAATTCATACATACACAGCAAAATGATATGTTTATTTTTAGCTTAAGCAAATACAGTAGTGGTGTTCACACTGTGATGTTTAATACATGAGCTTTGCACATACACAAGCATGACTCAGAGCCATAACAGTCGCTTAAGGCTCATCATATGTATGTTTGTGTGAGAGCCATCCATGTATAACATTAGTGTTTATGCGCTCAGCAGGGGGCTATGAGTGCAAAGATGTTCAACTTGAGAATTGACCCCAGCTGCAGAGATGATTGTACCAAATCATGAAATTATGTATAGACACAGACCCACTATTCTTGTTCATACAAAAAAATACAGTAGCTACACAGCAGGCTGTAATAATCGATATAACCTGAGAAGTCGGGTCATAAATCCAGGCAAATGTATTTCCCAGAGGGACAGGGGATACTTAAGGTCTCATACAAGCATTATTACATTTGTGCGCAGAGTAGGATACAGTCGGAGTGAGGGAGTGTGTGTTGGGGGGGATGGCACAAACCCATCGCCCTGGTAATGAAGCCAAACACTGATTATCACCGACTTATAGGGGAGCGTAATGAATGGACGTAATTAAGCCGGGTTTTCTGAAGCGACTCACTGGCGACCAACCTCATTAGAGACGCGCTGATCCGCAGACGGGTTTGCACGTGCGGATGGCGCGAAGGTAGAAACGTTTGCCCCGGGTTGTCGGCGACAGTCTGTCAGCCGCTGCGCACGTCTCCAGGGAATCGCCTCACACGCGTAAAAATTAAATAAAGACATAAATGTTTCTATATTGCGCCTGTCCAGTCTGCACAAAAGTGACATCCCTCTCACCTTGTCATTGGAGGCGAGCACGGACAACGCATCCTATCAGGTCGATAACCGGATCGATAAAAGGAATCAATCAGTGTCGGCTAAAGAACACATATTATGGCGGTTAAATTCTCCAACATAAAGGCGCACATCAGCGTGCGCCAGCGGACAGTTCCACAGTCTCTTTGGTCATGAAGGACTCCCAAATAGCATTCTGTCGGCCATTACGAAACTGGCTTTAATATTTATTTCAACTACAGTTAAAAGGTTTTTTAAAATACTTTTCAAAGGACACAGACGCTTCAGAGAGTCAAAGATGCGCGCGGAGACGGTCCACCGTGAAAATGTACCACATGCTTCTGTTTCTGAATGTTTTCAATGCCTTAAGATGATAGTTAATATTTACTTTGCTGGCAGAATAAAATGTTTAAAAAAAAAATTAAAAAAAAAGATCTAGTGGATGCCAAGCGGGGATGCCAAAAGAGCAGGAAGGGGGGAAAGCAATTCCCAAAAATCAAGCAGGGGGGTTGATCTTCAGTCAGTCTGGCAGAGGTATTACAATAAGAAGCAAGACAGATAAGAACACATGCATGCTTATAATGACAGCTCTATCTGGGTTTAGACAAATAATGTAGGTTAAGCATTACCTCTGCCTGTCGGATCACAGTATGATTGTCTCAAGTTTCTCTGTCGGTCGGTGGCTCGCGCTGCCCGTCAGCCGGTCACAGAACTGAGTCCAAGAAGGACAAACGCTGTTATCGCTGTTCCTTCTCTCTCTCTCTCTCTCTCTCTCTCTCTCTCTGTGTCTTTCTCTCTCTCTCTCTCTCTCTCTCTCTCTCTCTCTCTGACTTCGACACAGAAACAAATTCTGAAAAATCTCCAGGCACGTTTTCTCTTTAACGCCTACCTCTAATTTCCACGGCTTTGTGTCTTGAGGTCTTCATCACGGCTCCCTCTCAGAAGTGATTAACACTGGTTCCCAGCTGTGTTCATCATCACTCATAATTACAACTACCAGCACGACCAAAGTGATCATCATCATCATCGTCATCATCAAATAACAGCTCGATATATCTTGTAACATTTATGTTTCGTCTTAAAACTATAAATAACACTACAGTGTGTTTGATTTACTTTATGAGTTCATATTAGCCTAGTTCATAATTAGTTGCTGTAGATAATATCTATTTTCTACGTCTTTTGGTTTATCTGTTTTATGTTTTACTCTTTGTCTTTAATGATGTGAAAAGTAGACAGCAGTGGTCACAGTTAGGTCAGCTGACTATAATGAATTGATCAGAGTAGGTGTTCTGACCTTTTACCTGCTATTTTTCTATTCTAGCATGTTAACACCATTTTTAACTCATATCATACACAAGCACATTGTTTTATCTTCAAAGCATCTATTAGTCACAATCTCATTTAAGCTTAATTTAGAAATGTAACATTCAGGGATGAGTCAATGAAAAACACTGTAAAAAAATATGAGTTGTTTGTAGGCTAAGTCAAAATATTTGATGCAGTAGGGACGGATTATTTAAGGATATTTTAACTGTTCCTCAAATAAATGTTATCAAGTTTATCAAATGACAAATAAAAGTCAGAGTAAAAGGTTTTAAGTGCGTTTTAGCTGTTGGATGTGAATGTTATTTACACAGTTTTCCCTTTTTACAGTGTACTGCGCCAGTTAGCCAGCTATTTGTCTCAACAACACTGGAGATCTATCAGTGTTTCATGAAGCTGGATTAAAGGAAACCCTGACTAGCACCCAAAGAGAACATGCTATCACAGGGAAAACATGCAAACTCCACAAAAAAAGGCCACTGCCTGAGCTGAGGTCAAACCAGCAACCTTCTCGCTGTGAGGCTGCAACGCTAACCACTGCGCCACCGTGCAACCCCCAGCATGACATATATAATACAAATACTTTCTCAGACTTTTTGTATCACTTTATTGTAAAAACTTTGCTCAAAATTCTCTGGAACACAATCTGATTTTTGTCTTTGGACCCTTAATGAACACCAGAAAGCAAAGGATTACACATCAGAATTTTTAATAATAAATGGGAATTATCTCTAGCTAAATTTATGCTCTGTTTTTACATTTTGGTAAAGGAACTAGTCGTCATGTGCAAAAAATAGTACTATCCTGACCGTTTTTTTCATAGATTGAGTCTTAAAGAGTAAGAGAGAGTTTGGTTCCCTCAATGGGCTTATCTGAATGCCCGCTATAACCATGGTAACTTATCCATCAGATCTAACCTGCTCGTGGACAGGCTAACGTTTAGCCTTTGCTTAGCTGTGTCTCAAAGAAGGTCTTATACGCTGAAACAGACATCCAAAACAAAGTTTGCTACTCATTGTACAAAATTTTATGTCCATGTTTTGCCAACTCTCAAATCATGTTGTGATTGTATTGCTAAAGCATTAAAAGTTCAGTATAAGACTTTGTTCTGAATGCAAGCTAAACAGATTTATTTTTTAAATCATACTTTTAGGATTAACTGTGTATACAGTAATCTGACAGATCAATGGTTGGAAATAATGTAAGAATAGATGCATTTCTGAGATATTAAGGTCACACAGTGGATTTTGTGCAAGAAACACAAACTATATGTTTGAAGATGAATAAAAGCATTGTTCTTACATAATAATTGTATGTAACCCTTTCCCATCATTATCGCTCATTTCCAATAGGGCATCAGAATCATCATCATCATCATATTTAACCACATTATCATCCACACCAAGGTATACCCTTATAATTTATTAATAACATCAGTATATTGATGATTATCAGACCATCTGTATCAGCTTTACAGTCTTATTTCAAAAGGCTATCATCTCCATCCTTATCTCTTAAGAACAAATTACACCTCATCATCTTCACACACACATACACACTCATGCTTCCTCACACAAATTTCATTAGGCCGATATATCGTCCTCAGCGATTACGCATGCTGTAAGACCCATATCTTTAATCGACAGTGGTCTTTAGATCGACCTCACCAGAAGCTCTTTGATGAACAGAGAGAGGAAGAGGAGGGAGGAGAGAAATGTATGTGTGACCATTCGAAAAGTAAAAGAGATGGACTTCTATAGAAATCCAGCATAACAGGGTCAGTCAGACGACGAAGCATGAAAGGACTGAGTTACCCACCAGGGAGGAATAGAGCAGGAACGAAAGGGTTGAATGTACTCACTTTTTTCCCTTTTTTTTTATCCAACATTGAACAATAAAACAGACAAGCACACTGTAAAATTAAACTTATACATTTGTTTGGCTGTTGAAAGCTTTTTCTTCTTTTCTTCGGGCCAAGGTGCACATCTGTCCGTTTTTTTTTCCTGCAGCCTGGAGAGCCAGTTATGTCGTACATGTGTTTGGCAGGCAAAAACTGGGTTGGCCAGGCTGCAGAACCAAGCTGCAAATATTGTTCCCAGAACCAGGTTCAATGTGTCCTCACCAGCGTCACAAATTCAGACATCACAGATGTCGCAGGCAGCTCTGTCTCAACTGGAACATTCATGATCAAATTAATTGTGTTTTTTCCAGTTAGAAGGATGTGTGGCCCAAAACTAATCACAACACATTTTCATCAATCCCTCTACTTATGCAGAAAATGCTTTGTTTTTTTATTGGAAACATCTTGTGATTTCTGCCTCCATCTTAATATGCAGGTTTAGTTTGGGATGTTCACAGCCATGACTGACTCAAACAGCACATTTAAAGAATGAATGATATGAAATCAATAAGCAGCAGAGCTTTACAATGAAAACTGGATAATGTACACACGTCAGTGACAGGATAAATCGGAAAGCCATCATGCATTCAAACCCACAGAGCAACAAAGACGTTCTTCAGCTCTTCAGTGGAGAAAATAATGACAAGTATACAAGTGTGTGATGTTAAAGTGGCATAGCATGAAATGTATTATATGTGGCAATTCCTCAAGCAATAATTACATCTGAAAAGGCTTCAATGGTTTTAGATGGTAAAATTCCAACTGAGGACAGTTGTGTTAACTTTGTTCCCAATCAAAACAAAGAGTGCTCCAACTATCAATCAACCTTTATTTAAAAAAAACACTTTTTCAGACAAAAGTGATTGCACTTCAAACATGCTTTAAAATGAATTAAAAACATCTTTATTCATCAAACCCTCCAGTCCACAAATTTAAGTCACACATACACAACATGCACACACACATTCATTCTTAAAATAAGTCTCTACAGGAAACTGAAACACTGGAAGTCTAAGAAAATGATGGTGGGGGAATGTGGGGGAATTTAACCCAGCGCTGATTCCTTTATTGATCCGGTTATCGACCTGATAGGATTGTCAGTGCTCATTTCCAATGACAAGGGATGTCACTTTTGTACAGACTAGACAGGTGCAACATGATGAATTAAAAAGAATAAAAACATATCACAATAAATACTTTTTTGATAAAACCAATCTGATAAAATATTAAATAAGTCAAATAAAATCACATAAAAATGTAATAAAATTAAATAACATGCTAGACGAGTGGAATATAAAAAATATACAAAAGGCGTACAAAATATTAAAACAACTTTATTATTATGCAAAGTATTTAAATGTTTTAAATAAATTATGTCTCATTAAATTGGTAAAATACAATCATAACATAATAAAAACAAAGCAGATTTTAACATGATGTTAGGACAGGCAGGTACTTTAGATATGGAAAGAAATTAAATAACCTTGAAAACACATTTTTATCTTCAAGATGAAAGTTTGATGTTGTAACCAGAGTTTTTGTTTGTTTTATTATAAATTCTTTTTTGTTAGTATCTCTGACTGAACACACACATTGTTTCCTCATTGCATTGTGTTCAGCATCATCTGCATGATTACACTCCTAAGGATAATTTCGAATGACTAATTAACCTTAACATGCGTGTCTTTGGACAGTTGGAGGAAACCGGAGAGAACCCACGCTAAAAAGGCCACCGCCCGAGCCGAGGCTCAAACCAACAACCTTCTCGACTGTAGTGCTAACCACCACACCACCATCTACAGCACTCCTCTCGGAATACTAAGCTCCCAGCTCTCCAACATCATCCTCTCTTGATCTGTTTGTTCACTTTCTTTAACTCTGAGGCTGATTGAAGGACCCCAGCTTCCTCGGGATAAACCTGCCCAGGTAAATAGCTCAGAATTGAAATTCCAGTCTTGTCTGTTTAGCTGAACTCTCAGTTGCTTACTCCTCGTCCTC
This sequence comes from Pseudomugil tenellus, assembly GCA_037177515.1. NCBI lineage: Eukaryota > Metazoa > Chordata > Actinopteri > Atheriniformes > Pseudomugilidae > Pseudomugil > Pseudomugil tenellus. The sequence continues at coordinate 6,315,190 of JBAMHX010000009.1, read as the reverse complement.
CTAAGATCCACAATCATCTCCTTTGTTGTGTTAGTGTTCAACATGATGCCATTGTTTCCGCACCATGACACAAAGTGGCTGATCAGTTCTATGTACTCACTTCTTGTCCATCACTGGGGAAAAAATCCCACAACTGCAGAGTCACCTGAGTACAGTTGCAGGTGACATTATGTTAGTACAGTTTTTTGTGATGCTCCTGTGTTGTTGATCACCATCACAAACTTTTAGTTTCACAAACTGTGTAGTGTATTTGTTGCACAGTCATAAATCCAGGTGGTGGTATCCTCCTGTATTTTCAGAAGCTTCTCATCTAATACTGCAGGCTTTCTGCCGGATCTGTCAGGACGACAGTGGACTCACTCCAGTGTCTTTAAACATAAGACCTTGCACTCCTTAGTCTTTGGATAGAGCTGTTCTTTATGTTTCCTTCAATAACTCTCTCTCCCTTTCTGAAGGCTTTTCTTTTTTGTGTAGCAGCTATTTTAGGTCACTGGTGATCCAGGGCTTGGTATTGGGAATGATGCTCTCCACACAGAAGTTAATTCAATTTGTGTCGCACTGTCATGACAGTGTTGTCATGCCAATGGCTCACAAAGGATACTTCAGTCTGTAGCCTCAAAGCATCATCTCTCAGTATCCGCAACATCTCCAGACCAGCTAATTACTGCTAACAGTTCGATGGCCTAAGTACAGATCCTCTCCTTTTTCATTTGCAACACCTCCACCTTTACTTATTCTACATATTCTACTTGTTTTACTGTCTCAATCTGCAGGTATGTCTCGGTGAAACATATAAACGGTTTTCTTTCTGTTTGTCTTAGCTAGCAACTTAATTTTTTCAAAGAAATAGTTAAAATATCCCTTTCGCTTTCATTTTGGTTTTGATCCTAGAGCGAATTCTTTGGTTTTGCAGACTGGTAAACAACTCTTGCACTGTTATGGATACTCATGTCAGTTGTCGAAAAAAGTCCAATGTACAAGAAAAAAGCATCTGAGCACCACAGCCTTCTAACAAGTGTTAGAGCTCTGAAAAAATTAGTCAAATAATAAATCATTTAAAACAAGTTGAAACTTTTAAAGGTCCCATATAATATAGAATTATCTTTCTAAAGGTTTTTTTTAACATCCATGTGATCCCATAACCTGAGTATGAGACACAAAGATGAGAAAATTGTTTCACTTCTTACTTACTTGCGCTGCTTTTTAGCAAACGCATGCTTGTACGGGAGACTGAGCTCTTTCCCTTTGTGACCTCATACAGGGAGATCCTGCTCCTGTCCCCAAGAGGGGCATGGAGTGGGCTTAAACAGACAGTGCTCGTGAACATTAAAAGGTTCAAACACAGAACAAGTACATTTCCTGTAAAGCTCTGTCAGCAACTTTTGGAATTAACTAATTGGCTGCCAGCTATAGCAGAAAACTATAGCGCTGACTGCATTTTGAAGCATTTCGGCCCAACTTTCATGACTGCAGAATGTTGTACCATATGCACATTGATGAGTCCTTGGGGTTGACACTCAAAGCGCAACTACAATGTGTTGGGTGGACCCCATGTGCGCCCGTAGAACATTTTGAGGACATTTTGATTAGCTCATCCGACCAAAACAGCCCTCTGTATTCATACAGTTTCTGGCGTTTTGTATTTGTAAATGGTAAATAAAATCCTGTTGAACATTCTGATTTTTCTTCTTCTTAACGGACAATAAAAACCATTAACTATATAGACTAAGAATTTTGGCGTAATGGATGGTAATAAAGATTTTATGTATATATACAGTATATACACAGAATCAGGGACACATAAAGACCTCGCAATCTCAGAAAGACTATTCTCTTAGTCGAACAATCCGGGACATTTCTATGTAATTACATAGCAATGCAGCTCGCGTGGTGGTAACATACTCCAGCGACACTACAGAGGAGAAATGGTAAAATCATTTTTGTGGTCGGCTATACATCTATTTTTTAAAAAAAACAAAAAACAAGCGGTTCAAGACCAAGTACCATCGTATACTGTTACGTGGAGTCAGGAGAGAGAAGTGGCTGAGCGCCATCAACAGATGCTAAAATACGATCGGAATTAATGATGTTGTGGCAACCTAAGTCCCATCATGCTACGTCTGTGCCCATTATTTTATATCCGGTAAGTGCACATTCAGTCATATTCTATACATAAGAATATATGAACTTAATAATAACATTTGGGCTGCAAAGAACCCAAGGTTAGGCCAGTATCAAAACAAGTTGTCTCAGAGGGCTTCACATGCAGGTAATAAGAGAACAATAGACATAACTCACATTACACACAATTAGTGACTACACTAAACTAAACAGATCCCGGACTTCCTGTCCTTAGACCCTCCTTCGCAGTAAGGAA
>JBAMHX010000009.1:6292946-6306117 GCA_037177515.1 Pseudomugil tenellus | reverse complement strand
TATATATATGATGAAGGTTTATATTATGTAACCTCTATGGGGCACTCCACATGTCATCAGAAAACCATCCAATGAAAACTTGTTTTTGTTTATGATCTGTTTGTGTCAGATAAGATTAATTGTTTTTCTCCATACTGTTTAAGTTTTCTTCGCAATAATTTATGGTTAATGACATCATACACTCCAGAGAAGTCAAGAATACCTGCTTCATTTATTATTCCTTTCAATAATGTTTGTGAACCAGATATGAACCATCAGTGTTAGAGCCGTGGACGTGTGGAGTGTTTGTTCCTATGAGCATGATGGAAGTCAGTCAGTATGTTGTTTATCACTAGCATCATCAGGATCTTCTGCAACTAATACATTGCACTGATTTACATTGTTTAGATCCATATTAAAATGATTTTAAAAAACTGTTTGGTACTTTCAGCATTGCTTTTGGTCGTGACCTTTTCACTTTGACATTCCTAGAGTTGGTCACTACAGTCTACAGGAACCGAGGATATTGTTGTGTACAATTGTGGCGTATTAGTAAAAATACAGGTTGAACAAACTGTGGCATCATTCTTTAGGCATGTTTTCATGGATTGGTATTCATCTGAGTAAAACCACAAACCTTTGTGACAGTTAACTTTGTTTTCATGAAGCAGTTATCTCATAACTAGTCAATATTTAAGATGCTCAACAAGTACGTTTCACGACCCAGAACACTGATCTCCTCCAACATTTCACAGACAGGGTTCAGATAATAGCTATTTGCAGAGGTTACTTTATAACAACACCCAAGTGAAATAGGTAGGAAATAATATAAATCTATTTGCAGCCACAGTGTCTCAATGTCATTTTCATTGTGTTGACATACAGATGTCAACAGAATTTTCCATCTATCCACCCGTCCATCACACTTTTATGTTTATGATCCACACATTCACTTTCTATACTCTGCCCAGAGCTTCTGGGAGACAAGAGAGGCTGTCAGTCGGTCGCAGTGCTTACAGAGATGTGTAAGCATACTCACCCCATACATGCCTGTATACAGTGGGGGGTAACTGGGGCACTTGAAGAAACCCACACAGGCACAGGGAGAACATGGAAAACTGTGCACAGAAAGACCCCCTGCTGAGGTCTTAGCCCATAACGGTTTTACAGGGAGACAGCAGGGCTTACCACTACATCACATGGAGCTCAAAGGAAAATGCTGCTTAAACATGTTCGGCTAAATTTAGCTGGATTTGACATAAGAGAGGACTCGGGCACTTGATGCAGTATCATGTTTATGCTAAATACAGATTTGATCAAATGCTAACCCTCAATCACATTGGTGAACACGCTATTACCCTAATACTGCAGATGATTCATTTTTATGGGCGTGGTAACTATTAAAGCATTTAGAGATATTTGGCTCTCTTTTCAACAACATCAAAATCACACATATCTGGAGAATGCCAAATGCACTCCTGAGTTTTCAGGGTTATCTCAGGAATACTTCAACCATCCCTTTTATGAGCTTACAGCCACAAGCTGGATGTTTTTCTGTGGAGCTGAAAGTGACAGATTTATGAGAGCAGCACCACACAAGATGCCGTTGATTTGCAAATGATTTTGTTTTCAGTGGTAACTCTGATGGAAAAGGGAAAAAAATCACTTATCTTTTAGTGTTTTGCGCACTGTGAAATCTTACCTCATTAATTTAGTTTTATCAACCAATCCGATAATTTACTTGTTGCTTATCATTTAATTCCACATCTTAAAAAATAAATAAATAAATAATATCATTCATTACATTAATGAATAGACAGTAATGACTCAGTTTAAAAGGTCTGATTTAAAAATGCAATTGCACTGCAGCTTAGTCTAAGATAGTTAAATTCAAGAGATATCTAGCTATTAAGTAATTAAAGTGATTTGCAATAGGATTTTCCTTTAAAAATAAAACCACAATAACACATGGAATACCAAAAACATTTGCTCTGCTGAGAAAGTTATCACAATCCTTAAAAATATATTTTTTAAAATACACATAAGACGTAATACTTAATACATAATACTTAGTCAAAGGAAAAATATTAACATATAGAACTTACACTTCCAAGTGTGTTCATGGGTGCAGCTCATTTCACCATTGTGGCTAACTTGAGAGGGTCTATAAGGCTTCTTTGTAGTTCATGTTTTGTCATGTTTTCTGAACACCCCAACTTAGCATACGGCAGCATTGGTCTAAAAAAAATAAAAAGAAAGAACATATATTAGACAAGAATAAGATAATTAAAAGGCATACGTACTGTGAGGACAGACTAGATCTTATGCATGGAAAGCTTTAGCATAACAGATACAAAAACTATGAACAGAAAATTAAAAGTACCATTGACACCCCATTGGTGATATCTAAAAAAAAAAAACACAACACATAAGAGATCAGTCTTAAAAAGAAAAATATGTATTCACACTCATTTCATTCTAGTGAAAAAATCTCTGAAAAATAAATAGATTAGATAAATATAACCTGAAAGTTGACTTTAAAGTTTCCAGACATCTTTTAGAGCAATCTATCCCATCCAGGGCCGCACAAAATGTCAAACTGGGAGACATTCACTCACTCCGGCCACCCCTACATATATGAAAATCTCATTATTCTATTTCCAATTCTAATTAAATTTATATTTACCATTTACTATTTTTTATGTCTGATTATTATAATAGGTTTCATAGGAAAAAAAAGTTGAATCATCTTAAAAAGATAAGACACTGTCCAAACTAATAAAGGGTTCCCAAACTTTTTCAGCCCACCATTAGAGACATGTTTGGTTCAGTAGAACCATTAAATATTTCCTGATGTAAAACAAGCAATTTCACGGTCACACACATTTTTGACACAGGTGATCTGTTCCAGGTACGGAAATGAACATCAGATATTTCATTTGGATGTGTGAACATAAACCTCAGACATCAAATAGCAATGATAAAAAGCTGAAGATAAAAAGTTTCAATTAAACTCTATAAATCTTTCAGAAGCTGAAGATAAAACACATTGATAAACTGATTAAATCCAAATTTCCCTCATCAGTATTAAACCTGGAATAATGAACTGGTCTTCACTATCAACTACCATATTCTGCAAACTATAAGGCAAACTTAAAAGCCTTTAATTTTCTCAAAAATCGATGGTGCGCCTTATGTGTGTGCAGAGGGCAGTTAATGAGAGACACTTACCACACTTTCACTAACACTGAGAGGCAGCGCCAGGCGAGTTACGCCACCATATGTGAATGGATCTGTTACGTCATCTGATAATTAAAAAAACCTGATGCTTATTGGAGACAGATTCACCTCGTTGCTGCCACCCTGGATTGGATGAACCGGTCAGACCCCCGCTTTCTTCTGTCTGGTTGGACCAATCACCGCTCCTGATGGCTCCTTCCAGGAAAGTCAGCCTCCTTTCTTCATTCGGGGAGCAACTGTTGACAGCCAGTTTGCTCCCGGCCTTTTGACTGTGCAGTGTTTTTGTATCTATAATCAGTGGCTTTGTTTGAACTTTGATTGAGTGATTTGATTGAGTATGTAAGTAGAACATGGTGTTATTATATCCTTGTGTCTAGCCTACTGGTTGGATTCTGGTAGGAGGATTTGTTTTGTCTTTTCTTTCAGCAGCTTCGCTAACCCCAGCCAGACAATTTCCTCATTGATGTTCAGTGTTTGTAAAATATATGTACCTGAAACTCGTTAATTTTTGGTCAAAGCTTTTTATTTGTTACGTCCACCATCATATCCCTTACAGTGGGTGGTAAAAGGATCACACCTGGGCTAAAGTGTCTGCTTTGACCGTTGTCCGAGCTTTCGCAAAATCCGGCATCATTGCTGAACAGCCACTGCAATGAGACTGACTCCGATGATGAAGAGAGGGAACCTGGCGTGTTTGATAACGAAATTGCCCAGCTGTTCAATTCTGATACAGAAGATGAAAACTTCAATAGCTTTGTGACAGAAGATTCTTTTTTTTCCCAGTTAGGCCACTGAAGACCCCAGGTCACAAGGTATGGTCCTTTCTCTATCTTATCCTCAAATTTCCTCTCTGCTCTTCCTCTTCTGGGTTTAGTTAGGACTTTGTGCTTGTTGTTTGCTCTTCAGTTCAATTTGACTCAATGTATATTTCATATGTGTAGCACTATTCTCAAGAGGCTTTTAGAGATTCAGTCCAGTTAGATCCAACTGATTGTTTCCCAATTCTGACTTAAAATAATCCTTATAGGATCCACATTAATAATATCTGTGTTCACATAAGTCAATTCATAAAAAAGAATTACCTTGGAAAGGAAACCAGTGGATTGTATCTTCTCATCAATTTAGTCTTCTATGATGGGCATGCATGGGAAAGCAAGTCCCAGTGCGGAAGAAAAACTTCCTTTTAACAGGAAGGAAAACCTGCAGAAGAGACCAAAAAAACAGGCATGTGCCTGGACTATTTGAAGGTTGAGAGGACAGAAAAGAGGGGTCAAAAAGTACCATAAATCTCAGCCAGAGATATATGCTGAATAAGAAAAAGAGAAGCAAAACTTGATGACAGCGTAATTTTCACTCCACATGCCATTAGAGTGGGTGTGTGGAGGGGGTCACCTCTGAAATTTACTTGTCCACCGCTGCGATCACCCTCATTCTTTTTGGTACTGTTGTAGTAATGCGTCATAAATTAATATTAATACACAATATTAACATTAATTTTTATTCATATTTTCCTCGGGCATCACCTTCTATTTTCTAACTTACATTAGTAAACTATAGGCATAGAAGGAAACATATGCTATCATAGAGTTAATAACTCAACCAACAAAAAAAAGAATAATTAATAGGTTTTAATAAATCAGTCTCAGGCGCTATTTTTGTAAGTTCTCGGTTGAATTTACCTGAATCATGACCACAGGAAATCAAGACAGACAACGAACAGATAATAAAAGTGAATATTTATTTATCTATTCTAAAGTCTATACATATGCCAAATATGAGTAATAACAAAAAGAAAATAATAAGAAAACGTAAACAAACAAGACAAACATAAACCAATGATGTAGCTTTAAATATGCTGATTAACCTGAATTTCTATAGTGAAAAAGGTAAAGCTGTGCTAAGAATTGAGCATAAGTAGAACAATCTGTGACATTTATTAGTTATGTCTAAAGGAAATTACCACACTGAGAAAATTAAACCAACTAAGGCCTGAACAGATAAAAGATTCACGATCGCTAACCATCGTCATTAGAGAGGGAATTCCATGAATCAGGAAGGATTTGTTCAGAACCTTATGTCTTACTACTTGTGGATTGGACTGTCCTGAGATCCGTCCTGAGTGAAAATGGTGGGTTGGTCCATTTTGGCGTCGGATCAGAACCGGTATGCTTGTCCTGGGATCGTAGTCTACAGCATAGCTTTCTATTGTCCTGTGTGTTCAAAGCATCTCTTTGTTTCATCATCCGGGCAACTGTATCTCCTCTTCTCAACTCAACATCTCTATAGACACAAGGTATTTAAACATTATTAAACCTCAAAATGAAGAATATCAATTAAAACATAGACATAGATCACATCTTTAAAATCAAAATGAAAATGATGAATGCACATAAAGTTGAAACAACTGTTAAAATGATTAAAACAGTTGTCCCAGCAGACAATGGGTGATGGACAGGTCGCCAGCCCATCACAGGGCCACACACACTCACACCTATGGGCAATTTGGAGTTTCCAATCAGCCTATTCCCAAGGTGCATGTCTTTGGACTGTGGGAGGAAGCCTGAGTGCCCAGTGAGAACACACGCTAACATGGGGAGAACATGCAAACTCCACACACTTAAGCCACCAGAGATGGGGATGGAACCGGCAACCTGCTTGCTGTGAGGATACAGTGCTAACCACCTCGCCACCGTGCAGCCCCTAATCTTTCTCCATCCTGGTAATTACATTTACATTAGTTTTTGCTCTTGGGTACTCATTTCATGCTAATAGAGTATTGCAATAGTATTACTGTTACTATTACTGTTAGTTAGCAATCTGTTGCCCTAGAAACATACAGCAGATCAGTGATTTCAGTCTAACAAACACACACAAGCCTAAGAATTTTTTTGGAAAACCAGCTCAGAAATCTGTTTAGTAATTAGCAGATATGTCTTATCTTCATTATTGTACTCAAAGCATTGCAAAAAAAAAAACTAAATCTTATGGTGGCAAAATGATCTGGAAACTGGGGTCTGTGTCGATTAAGGAAGACCTTATTGGGATTTACTCTGCCTAACAACTCCTAGCTGAAAGCCCTGTAAATCTCAAGTACACAACAAATTCATGAGAAGACTAGGAATGCTTGATGAGGATTATTTTGCTGTGAAACCAAAGAGAATTTTAATAAACCCCTCTCTTTTTGCAACTTGAATCTTTTGATCTTCACACCTTCTAATGATTGTAATATTTAATAGAGAAAAAGAAAACTTACAAACTATTCATCTGGGAGTTTTTGATATTATGCATGATATTATGCATGATATTATGCGTGGGACGATATACGCACCACAAATTGTCTTTAAGTGCATATAATGTCTTGTTGCATGTTAATGTATCTTTTCATGTATGAGGCGGAAAGCTTTGCACCATCATATTAAAGCCAAGTAATTACACCCTAAAGATTTTAACCTGGTCTGTAGAGCGTAATACTACTCACTTAATAAAAAGCACATAATTACACACCCTTCTCTGAAAAACACTTGTAGAAAGTCAGCCGTGGCACAATTAATCATATCTAGTCACAGTTGTAATATTAAGCTAATGTTAAAGTGGGGGAGCAATTGTTTTCATGGCCAAAGACATTCCACAGATAATAATGTGATGAATATTAGGAGTGTCAGTGAGCATATTAAGTTGGAGCGAGAATGCTAGAGTGCAAATATGCTCATGGGCCCAGATGCTAGCTGCCTACATGCTTGATAGCTGCTACATAACCAGACAAAAGCCAAGCAGAGGCCATCCAGCAGAGCATGTTGCCACTAAAAACATCAGCTCCAATAAAACACAAAACTGGTGAAACACACCGGCAAATGGATAAATCAGCTGGTATTAAGCTGTTCAAGCAGCTTCTGAAAGATTTATAGAGTTTAATTGAAATCAATGGTATAACCGCATTTTTAATTGATTGTGCCTGAATGAAATTGGTTTCGTTAATTTTGTTTTTTTGGTAATATGACATCAATCTGTTAACTATTTGTCTGCAGGTTTAACTGAACACGAATGAGAAAAAAAGCACTTTCACTTCAGATTAGAGTCTCAGAGTCGTGATTAAATTCTGTCTGTATTTATTTCTAATTATTGTTTCTGGTCTGTTTTACATAGCAGCACTGGGTTCATGTTTCACGAATTTCCCAGTCAAAGTCAGTGATTCTATTTTTCATGTGGTGCTAAAGACTGTAAGACAACCGTTCTAATAAATAATGAAACTCTTAAGTTTCTGAGTTGTGCTGTTGTGCACATTTTCCTTACAACACCCCCGTGGCGTGATGTTAGCATTGCTGTCAGAAACAAATGTAAAGACGCTGAAATGTAATGTATGCTGAAAATGAAGCATACATAACTAAAAGGGGAGGCTGTAGCTCAGGAGGTAAGAGCAGTTGTCTGCTAACCTGAAGGTTGGCAGTTTGATTCTAGTATTCCCCTGACTACATGCTGAAGTGTCCTTGGGCAAGACAATGAACCCTATGACCCCCCCCCAAAAAAAGTAAGTCGCTTTGGACAAAAGCGTCTGCTAAATGACTGTAATGTAATGTAAAAAGAGCCTGAACTTTTCATTTGTCAGCCAGTGCTGTCAGTACGAACTCATAGTCGCAGCGTATTTATCTGCCATTCACTCTGCATAGTCCTTTATTTATTTATTCATTCATCCATTCATAGGTTAAATTAAGTGATGGTTGAAAGAACATGAAACAGACCTTTAAAATGAAAAGCAACAGCAATATGTTCTATACCATGGACCTATATAAGCAGACATACTAAGAAAACAGACCACAGCTTTCTTGATGTTGTATCTATAGATACCGGGTCAATTCTAAGACACGGACCATGACTGTATGCTAGATTAACTTTACTGCCTCAAACAAAGGCGTTTTTCAACAACAGCTCATCTTACAGAAGTGACGTCACAACGTGGCGATCCTGCTACCAGCTGCCTACCATCGTGCATTACAATTGAACAGCGTCATTGCACGTCTTAAAGCAATATACTGTTATGTATTTAGACTTTTCCATCATCTCATATTTTATGTGGCACCAGGAAACATCTGGTTTTTCCCCAGACTTCTAACAAATGAAGTGATGATCCAAACCAGCAAAAACAAGGTATTATCGTTTGTATTGCCATTACTTCAGATCTGATTCTCTGTAACTTTAGTTTGAAATTTTTTTAAAACATTTTTGTTCTCATAATTTGCATCACATTAATGTCTATGATTTATCATCTCAGTAATCTGGGCAACTGAAAATGAGTTTCTGGGCTGAAGTATCTATTAAAACCTGGTATAGGTACCACAGCTCAGTTGCTAAATCCTTTCTGCCTGTCCTGTCAGGTCAGTGCCTGTCTTGAAGTCAAGCCATCTGCCACTTTTGATACTTAGCTTCTCGCAAGCTTGCAACAAATTCTCATGAGATTCCCTGTCAAATGAGCCTGAACTTGTGGAGATGCTGATGCGCATTTTGTGGACTGATAGAGCTGAGAGAAAAAAAATGGTGTTCGCTTTAATTTAAGATGCAACATGCAACAATACATCTATCTGATGAGGCTGTTAAGTCATAATAATTGCTGTCATTACTGATTCAGCAGTGAACATGATGTCCTGTTCTGTAACTACAGGTAAATCAGTCAATCATTTTTCATTTTTACCTCTAAATAAAGTCAGTGGATAGTTATTAAACTCGTAGTGTTGAAATATCCATCCATTAGATTAGATAACAATGCCCTCCCAAATGCAGGGGGGCTGTAGCCAAATACAAGCTGCTACGAGGCCAAGGACATTTAGACCAAGGTACATTTAGACTTGTCTCCTGTCAGTTTTAAAACACAGTAACCAAAATCATGTAAACACACAAAAACACACACACAATAAAAAGAATCATTCAAACAGATAATATGTTTTAACCTTTTACACTACAAAAATTAGGTTAATTTTTCTTGAAATAAGATCAAATTTCTTGTTCTGTTGGCAGATAATTTATCTTATTTCAGGGAACATTGACCTGTCAAGAATTCCTAAAACAAGTAAAAAAAATCTTAAGAAAATCTACTAAGTGAGAATATATATCTTACGTTTAAAAAATAAGCATACGTGTACTTGATTTGAGATGTTTAATCTTACTTAAATTTGAGTTTTTCAGCGTATAGTTTTAGTTTTATTTGCATTAGCGTGGCAGTGGCTCAGGCGGTCAGGCAGATTGTCTGCTGGTGCAGATTGGCAGGCACATCTTCATCCGTCTGGTAGCTGTGGATACACATGTAGTTTACCATCATCAAATGTGGATAAACTATGGATCCAATGTAAAGCAAATTGGTTATACTGAACAGCACAATAAATTTAATCCATTATTATTCATTTAACCATTATGAAATATTTAAAACTTCTATTCTTCAAGTTTCCTGTTAACAGGCTCTTTTGCAATTTACACAGTAAAATGAAAATATTTTTAAGCTTATGTTGTATCTATCCATCAAGAGCTGATCAATTCATCCTAATTTAGTTAATCTTGTATTTGAAGATTTTGAAGGGTTGAGATAACTATGGATTAAAGACCATCAGACATGAAAGGCTGTTGCTTAAAAGATTACTGTAATTTGCAGAAAGTAAGTTTACCAGCTGGGATTGGCTCCAGCCCCCCCGCGACCCCGTTCGGGAATAAGCGGTAGAAAAATGGATGGATGGATGGATGGAAGTTTACCAGCTTCTTGATGTAGTCTCTACAAGCTTCTCCCTCAGTGTTTATGGAGCTCAGCTCATTGGGGGCCACTGTCTCCTAGGACAGGGATGCTCAATCCGCTCCTACCAGGACCGCAATCCAGCTGCTTTTCCATGTATCATCGCTCCAACGCAGGCGACTCAAATCAACAAGTCATTTTTCAGAACTCGATAGGCTGTTAGATCAATTTAATGGGATTTAAGTGTTCTGAAGCAGGAATTGAGTACACCTGACCCAGGATTCTGAGACTGATCTCCATTTAGCTTCTCATCAGTGACATAGTTGAGCTGAGACATGTCTGCTAACCTCTCATTAGCAAAGTTTCATCTTTAAGCTAACATGCCATTAAATGATAATTCCCAAATAGGGAAGCGCTAATGAGCTTCTGGGGAGCTTCAGGTTTTGTTTTTCCAAGGAGTGCACGCAGGAGAGCAAGTTTCGTCACAGAATTTGACAGACTTTGGTTTTATTCACCAGTATGAGTTGAAATAATAATGAATTTCATGTTAAACTAAAAACAATGGAAGAAATTATGTCATAACTTTCTCACCAGTGTCCATAAGGGTCAGTCAGCGGATTTTATGCCCATTGATTTGATACCATTTGTTGAATTATTAGGATTTAATCATACTGTTTAAAAAATTGTTGAAAGTCAGACATTGCTGTTCAGCAAACTGAAACACAATCTGCCACACCAAAACTTCAACATTCATTGTTCGGGGACTGATAACATGGCACATTATTGTCATTTGCCTTCAGCTGCACTTTTCTATGTTTTAAAATTGAAAATCATCCAGATTTAAAACAGGCTGATCTCAGTGGGAGGATTTTCCAGCTCTGGCAACATTACAGTGGTTAGGCTTTTAGCAGGTAACAGTTTATAAACATCTGAGAGGGAAATGCAATAAAATATTCATATTCTTGTTCTTGTTGGCAACAGAATTGGAGGGTGGAGGGGTAGTTCTCTTTACTCAAGACCCACTGCACGGTGGGGGTACCTCATAATGTTGGAATTAATTTTTTTTTCATGTTTAAAATTTTGTAATTAATCAATATCATAATCAGAGTTGGTTGATCTGAATGGAGTGGCAGTGAAAATATTTTTTGCAGATGTTTTTTGAGGGATCCATCACCCCTCTGAAATTCTGCAAAATGGTAAATACCACACCTGCACTGGTCTGTTCAAAATGAGTTACACACAGAGAAGAAAGAGTTTCTTCCACTGAAGTCAGGATACTATAAAAGAGTAAAACAGTGAAGTAAGTTTCTTTTTAACTCATCGCCTGCCAGACATGGTTATAGCAGGTACCTTTGGCAGCATGTGAGTAAAGAGATGAGCACCACCTGAAGTAACCCAGTTTGAATAGGTTAGCTCTTAGTATCAGGCAGGTCAGAGTTCAATAGATGGATTGTAATAATAAATAGATTTGTATTTATATAGCGCAGTCATACGACTACTCAGTGTTTAAAACTACATGTCATAGTCTCTCATTCAAACACCCTGATAAGCACATCAGGGCCAATGTACAGTTCAGTATCTTGCCAAAGGACACTTAGGCATGTAGCCACAACTTAAACACACCATACTGGTACTAGGTGGAAAAGGAACCTGTCTCCAGAGAGAAAGGCCTGTGACTGATTTTCTGTTTCTAAAGATAAAGTTACTTATGAATCCATCAAAATAAATAAATAAACATGAGTCCATTTCTTCTTGCGTCATTAGAAGTACTCTGTGAGTGTTTATGTGAATGAAAAATACACCATATAAAGTCTATTTTAGATCAAAAGGTGCGAAACAAGTTAGGGCCGCTTACAATTTCTATTCTATATTTCCAATTTAGACATAAAAGGATCAAATTTCAATATAACAGAACTGAAAACTGCTCCAAAAAACAACACATGAATAATTGATATATTTTAAAAAGTTTAATAAAAACAAGGAAAGTGAACACCTTTAGAACAAGCCTTTAATACGCAATAAATAAATGAAGAGTTCCTCTGACTTTCAAACTGAATTTTGTAGTATTGTCTAACAATATAATGTTAATGTGTGAAACGTCTGGAAATGAATCCACCGTGTGAAAATGTGTGATCTGAATATTAGTGTGAGTGTGTGGGTGTAATCTTTCTTCTTCAAGTATAGGAGCTCAATGTCAACCAGACAGCAAAGGGAAGGTTTTGTGTGAGTTCCCTCTTTCCTGTCCATGTTCTCTGAGTAAAGATGCATCACTGTGACCTTTATATACCCCTGCATAGCATGACAAGAAGGCATGCGTACACCTGCACGGAAATCCGAAGGTTGTTAATCCAGCAAAAAGAAAAGAAAAAGTTCTAATACATTTGCACAATCACTTGGGAGAACCATGCTCATGAACAACAAACACAACAAGAGCCAAGTGAGTGATAATCACAGTAATGATGATAATCACCAGCCATCCGAGCAGAGAGAAAATAAAGTTCGAACAAATTATACGCTGGTTAATTTTTTCCCCACTCAGCACATGGGGAGAATTGAGCTGGCTGAGGCAGAGTCGCTAACAATGATGAATTGTCCATACCTGCAATCATATTAACAGTAATTACAGCATTAGTGTTTTTCATGCAGTGATAGAAGTGAAATCCGTGAGCTGAATACAGAGCTGCATCGGACATCTTTGTCACGCTTACTTGTTACTTCCTCATCCTGCTCCCTTTTCTCTTTCATCTGGGCCCGCTTTTGTTGCTGCACTGTTTCAGCTGACAGAGTATAATTTACAGGTGGAGCCGGGCTCTCTGCCATCCACAATAAATTGGACTCTATCTTTTGACACCTATGCTTTTGGAAGTTGATGATTTCTTTGATCTTCTCGTCACGACCAGAGATTTTCAGGTATTCCATTTTACATCTTTACTTTTTATGCCTCATCTTGTCGTTCTTCTTGTCCCATCTATCCCTCTTTCTGTCTCATCAAACCATCTGCCTCTCCTCTATTTTCCAAATCTGACACTTGCCTTTTGTTTATTGTTTTTTTCTTTTCTATTTCCATTTTATCTTTTTCCGTCTTTCAGTGCAATAGAACTGTAACAAGTCCTGTCATGCCTATAACAGCATCCGTGTAAAAAACAAAGTATTTATTCAGTGATAGTATGAGTGTATTTGACCCTTTAGGTGCCAAAGTTTGTAAAGTTTATCTAAGGCAGCAAGATATGCTAAATGTAAACC
>JBAMHX010000009.1:6260375-6271480 GCA_037177515.1 Pseudomugil tenellus | reverse complement strand
GTTAATCTTCATCCTGGCTGCCTCCTGCTTCTCCTCACCTGCATTTGGGTCCACCACCTACCCGCTCCGTGACAGGTCCAGTGTAAATATAATTTTGACTAGGAAACTGCATTTAGATTCCCAACCTTGGCCATTATTACATTGTTTTATGAATGAGGAATATTTGAATGAGTTTATTTAATGGCAGCATTGGCTAAGGCAGTGAGGCAGGTTATCCAATAACCAAAAGACTTGGTGTTTCATCTCATTCAAGCTGCCGTTGTATCCTTCAGGCAACTCTTCAACCACCTTGGCTCCGGTGTTAGCAACACTGATTTAAGAATGAATGGAAGAGTATGATGGAGGACAGAGAGTCTGTTGGAACAACCATGTTTCCATCAGTCTGACCCAGGGGAGCTACAACTACACCACCGGTGTGTCAATATAATTATGTGAATGTAAATTTGCTGTGAGTAACTTGAAAAATCTGATTTGCTTATTTTCTTTAACTCGTGTTGGTTTGGTTTAGGCATGTAGCTTTTGGCTTCATTCTCAGGTTTTGTTTGTTTGAGCTTGAAAACATCTCTCATGAGTTCCAGAATAAACACATGCGTTATGACATTTTAGCAGGAAAACAGCCTGCTGTCTTTAGGCAAAACCAAGTCAGCCATTTCTTGGTTTCATTATCAAACATCCAATTAAAGTTATCTTTACCTTACAATCTATTCTTACTTTGACCATCATTTCAGTGCGATTTGTACTCACCAGAGGTCAGAGGTTAGTACAGGCTAGCATAGTGTGGTCAAGCTATTGCTTTGGCCACATTATTTCTAGTTACACACATGTACAAAATTGTTTGTACACTTCCTTCTCATCTCCTTTGACAACTCACTCCCTCAATTTCTGTGGTGTGTTTAAAGACACTTGTAGCTAGTTGTAGTTAGCATGTCCTTAAGGTCAAAATTTGCTTAAATCTTTTCTAACGGTACCATCATTTTTGTCCAGGCAGCGTCATCAATATTGGGTACAGTTACATTGTGTTTTTAACTTGGAATCATTCATTTCAAATTAAATAATTCCACATGAAAGTATTCTTCTTCATGGTTACATGAAAACATTAATTCCAAATTAAAAGTTACATGGAAACACGTTTATTCACATTCTCTTAACTATGACGCGCCGGCGAGCATTTATGTATACCGGAAAATACACGAACCATGTCCTGCTTCGCCCCCCAATCAGCTACATAAAAAATAACAAGAGGAAAAAACATCTTTGCTTGAGTTTTGATTAAATTTCTTAAGTACTAGCTATCCACTACTTCACTTTTTTAAGCAGCTGAGGAATAGAGGAAAAATATATGGGACGAATATACGGAATATACCGAATACAGGAGGCTGACTGGAGACAGAAGACTGTCCATGTGCGTCATTGCGGCGGGAAAAGGTAACGAGCATGCGCAGAACAACAGAAATTAACTTAAAACAGAATGAAGGTTTACATGATAGAGGAATTAATTAATTTGGCTTTAAAATGAAAATAAACCAGCCACTTTATTCAGCATTAAGTTTAATTCTAAAATCTCATTTTCATTAGGAATTAAGTGTTTACACGGTATTAAAGCTCTCATGTACACATTGCCAATGTCATTAAAACAGATTTTGAACCACAATTTGAAAGCAATGTGCAATTTTCTTTAGTTCATTTTCAGTTATTCTCTATGAATTATGTTTTTTAGTGGTGTGGACAGATGTCAATGCTTTAGCGGAAAGTTATCAACAGTTTTGTCTTTGTGTGTAACTGAAAATGAGTATCCCCAAGTTACAATCCTTCAATATACAAGTCAAGTGTTTGCACAAATAGAATAAGAATGCTGCCAACATGAAGCCTGTTTAGGAACTGGTATAGATGTTTACAGCATACACTGTAGGTAATACATGCGCGGGTTTGTTTTCCTTCTAAATTAGTTCAGCTAGCTTGGACATTTGTTTCAAACCAGAACCTCTTCATGCTTCTGTTGTTTGCCAATTAAATCTTCCCCCATCAGAATAAGAAACGAAGAGAAGTGTGCTGCACCCATGAGGATTAGTGATTGCTCTACCTGCTTCTGAATTTCTGAGTCACTGTGACCTTGCTTTTACAGATAGCTAATGCTCTGCTGACAGACGTTTGACTGACAAGTGAGAACGTGGAAGCTTTACACAAGCTCAAAGACTGATGTGTGAATGCAGACACACAAATTCCCTAGCTCACATGTGAATGGTCAGGAGTGAACACATGTAAGCACATGCAGGCAGGAGGATGAATTCTGACACAAACAGACGACATGAGCCAGAAGAGAGGAATCAGTACTTTAGATACATGTGGCTAAAGTCAACTGTAAGAACAACTGAAAGGGAAAAGAAATCCCAAAAAGAGACAATCTGACAGGCCCGCTGGACAGTCACACAGAGGCATTTGAGCAAGTGACAAGCAGACTGATATTAGCAATACATGCTAGTGCTAATTTAGCCTGATATAAAAATAAACACAAGCACAGAAGCAGTGTGAAAATAAAAAAAAACTGAAGTTTGACAATTGGGAGAAAACATAAAACCAACATAACCTTCACCAGCACAAAGTTTGTCTTCTTTAAGTGTGACAACAGTGACGTCTGGTTTGAAGATGGAAGAATTATGTCACAAACGTGATCACAGCCTTTAGATGGAGAGAGCAGAGAACGGAGAGTGCAGCGACGGTACTTTCTCTCAGATGTTCTGTTTGTTCAAATATTCAGAACAAGATGAAAAACAATGTGAATCACAAGCACAGATAGAAATCATTATGTATCAGCCTGCATTTGTGTGGAAGGTGAGTAGTCTCACATTAGGGACACACCTGGCAGAAGCAGCCAGTGCCTCAGGTGTGGCGATGAAATGCAAAGGATAAAGTGAGGAAGGCCAAAAGGAAGATGGAGGTCAAAGCAGTTACTATAAGTACCAGGCCATTTCTTTTCAAGTGGAAGAACAACAGAGCTTGTGTCCTGTCTCTGAATATATAGAAGGTGAAACAACATTAAAATTAAGAAAAGAAAAATAACAATGGGCTTGATCTTTATCCACTTATGTTCTTGCGGTGTGCACATACGCTGCCCTGCACAGGCTGGCATTCCCACAACATCAAGCATCCATAAACAAATTACATCGCAGGTGGAAAGAAGTAAGCAAAATGCTTCCTGCATGTTAACAAGAATTACAATGATCAATGGTATTCCCCAGACTTCCCAGCAGCTCTTTTCAGCTAAAGCCAGGGGTCTTAGCATCAGTTGGAGTAAGAAATAGAGGATGGGAAAGGGGGCAGTTAGGTGACAGTCATGTTAATAAAAAAAGAGAAATAAAAACATCAGTAATATTATATAGTAGTTGTTTTTACCATTAATCTGAAAATTCATTGTTCTCCAGCAAAAAAGATTTTCACAAGTGCAAAATATTAAAGACAGACCTCAGGCTTGCAAGTCCCTGCAAGTTCATCCCAAGTTCACACTGCAAGCTGCAGAAAAACCACAGAACTATATCTCAGACTCTACAGGCCTCAGTTAGCCTGTTAGATGTTCAATTTACAGTATATTCAGAATAATACCAAAGAAGCATGAAGTAAATTTGTTGGCACTTTCTTATTTTTTTCTGTTGGCCCCCCAGAGATCAGAAGACCACACACAACCCACCACATACCCAAACTGATACTCCTAGCATCAGAATGACCACCTCACCGTACTCTCCGTGTTTTTAGAACTTGGTAGGGAGATGGTATACCCAATATGAACCCCAGCTGCCACAAGGCAAACATGCAAACTCCATAAAAAAAATAAAAGCATGAGTTGAGTTCCGAACCAGTGACGAAACCATAATAACCAGCACACAACTGTGCAGCACCAAAAAGCATAACAACGAAAACACCCCATGCCAACTGTCAAGTATAGTGATGGAGGAGGTGACAGTTTGGGCTTGTTTAGCAATGAAACCTGGGTATCTTGCAGTCCTTGAGTCAATTGTGGACACGTCTGTATAACCAAAGTTTTTTGCACTTCATTCAATTAACATCCCAATCACACCTTTTCGGTCTCCAAATGAAGAGTTGGGAGAGAGGCATAAATAATCAAGGTGTTGTAATTATCCAAAGACTAGACCTCAGCTTGATTTGCAGTAGAAGCACATTGAGAAATGCATATATGAATATCTGCACACCTCCATGTGAGGTTGTTCCTCTACAACGATGGAGCCTTATTGCTGTAAAAGTGATTCTGCAAGCCACCGAATCATGTTGCAGCTCTTTTATTTTTGTTTTGGTTGAATTTTTATTAAATGTACAATGACATTGTAAAATGTGTCATATGTTCTTGTTTGCCTCAGGTTGCATGAGATAAATGAAGTAAATGCAATTTCATGTTTATAAATATATATGTATGTGTCTTACAAGTGAAATAGGCTGTTAAATATTTTCTTTCACATTCCTATATGTGGACAACTCAGTCAGACTTTCTGCCCTCTTCTCTCTCATTCAATGCGTTAACCCTTCATTCATCCCTGGCAGGGTGTTTTAACCCCTCAACAATTGCGTTTGGCGAGCACTGCAGCATCTCTCTGCAGAGATTCCCTGCAGAGGCTATCAGAACCAATTATGCAAGATGAAAGTCCATACCAGAGCAGGGCCGCCAGCTCACTGGCAAGAAGGTGAAATGATCAAGACTCAGGTGAAAAGCAAAACCAGAAAACAAACTAATTTAATTTGAGACTGCAAGTTACTATGATGGTTTTTTTTTTTTTTTTTTGGTTTGTTTTTTACCTTAAGACAAAAGACATAAAAATAAGAAGTGGAGTGATCGCTGGTTTTACTTTTTGCTCAACACAGAGCTTGGATATATTTACAGGAACAAAACAGACTACAAAAGCAAGCATGAGCTTTAGAAAAATAAGGAGATTATAAAAAGGAAATGACAATAAAACAATTCAGTCTAGGAACTAATATATATCCATCAAATAAATGACAAAATGAAGTATTTTCTTTTATGGTGTAGGTCAGGAGAAACACATCTCACTGTAAAGGAATGTTTATATAGATACACCTGATAAGCTTTACAAGATACAGCTGAAAGGGGGGGGGGGGGGCTTTAGAAGAAATATATAAAACAGGATGGTGTGGAAACATTGCATACACAGCAGGAATATCAAAACCAGGTAAAGTCTGCAGTGCAATACTGAGGGAGCACTTCACAATTAAACATGTCAGAAGAGTTTAATGGTAATATCTTGCAACATTCAGTACTCTTTTATAATGAAGCGTTGCCAGGGAGAGCCCTACTGCTGTCAATAAAAAACCAGACAAATACTCCACAGTCAAAAACAACATACTTCTGCATGGTAGCATAATCTTTTGTGCCCACTGTTGGTGGAATAATTGGTATCTCTGGGTTTCCTAAAATGTTTGTTTCTACCTGTTTGACAACTACATGTGTGTCTTAAATGAAGACATGACAGGAGCCTAAAAGTTAAACAGTGTTACGGAATGGAATTGCATCTTTAAAAGTAAACAACATAAAATGGAATGGAATTGCACATTTTCAGAGTAAACAGCATAAAATGGAATTGAATTGCACATTTTAAGAGTAAACAGCATAAAATGGAATAGAATTGCATATTTTAAAAGTAAACAGCATAAAATGGAATTGAATTGCACATTTTAAGAGTAAACGGCATAAAATGGAATAAAATTGCATATTTTAAAAGTAAACAACATGAAATGGAATGGAATTCCATCATTTAAATGAAAACAACATAAAACGGAATGGAACTACAGCATTTAAAAGTAAATAACCTAAAATGGAATGGAATTGCATATTTTAAAGGTAAACAACATGAAATGGAATGGAATTGTAAGATTTAAAAATAAATAACATGAACCGGAATGGAACAACAGCATTTAAAAGTAAACAATCAAGTAAAGGACTAGCACATTTTAAAAGTAAACACCATAAAATAGAATGGAATTACATATTTATAAATTAAATTGAATGGACTTGTACGATTTAAAAGAAAATAGCATTAAACGGAATGGAACAACAGCATACCAAAGCAAAACCTTGAGTGCTTGAGGACATGCCAACCTGTCAGTTATGTGTCTGAAAGGCCGAGCAAATGTACCAAGGCCAGGGGTTTGAATCCATGTCTGAATATGTTCAATTATGAAATGAAAAATACTTTACCAATAATAAGAATTACTATTATTATTTATGGTTGCGAGGTAGTTAGCACTGTAGCATCACAGCAACAGGTTGCCGGTTCGATTCCCGGCTCGGGCGGTGGCCTATCTGTGTGGAGTTTGTATGTTCTCCCCGTGTTAGCGTGGGGTCTCTCCGGGTTCTCCGGCTTCCTCCCACAGTCTAAAGACATGTAGCTTGGGGATAGGCTGATTGTGGCTCTAAAATTGCCCTTAGGTGTGAGTGTGTGTGTGTGGTTGTTCGTCTGTGTGTGTGGCCCTGTAATAGACTGGCAACCTGTCCAGGGTGTACCCCGCCTCTCGCCCATTGGCTGCAGGGATTGGCCACAGCCCCCCACGACCCCGTTCGGGAATAAGCAGTAGAAAATGGATGGATGGATTTAGATTATTTTGTGTGTCCAATTATTTGAAGAGAAATGGGACCAATGGTTTACAGATTTGTTCCAAGGAAAGTCCTGAAAACATTTTACTGTTGCATCAGTAGACATCACCAAAATGAATTACATATAAACAAAAAAAGAGATTCTATCATCTCTACAGCTCTGAAGGGAAAGTTAGATGCATCTTGTAATCTGGATAGGGGAGCAACCTTACAGACAAACTTATTTGAAAAGCAACAGGTCAGTAGGGGGGTGATTAACTAGGGGGGGCTGCAGGAGAAACTGAAAAACCTGGTAATTCTAGTGTTAAAGGGGGATTTTGTAACTTTGGTATTTGATAATTATTACCAATAGGGGGCAGAGTTTTACATGTTTGTAGTGCTGGAACTGCTGCACTAAATCACATCAACCTCCATTTTGAGGTTTTCTGCATAGTCTGTGGAGTGAAACGTTTGCAGATGGTTAAACAAATTAGTGGCACTTTTTCTTTTTTGACATTCAACCAAAGGCAAGGTTTGCACGTTGTTTATATCTATGCATCTTTTTTACTGAATCCTTCTGTCTTACTGATGTTATGGGGCCTTTTTTCAGTTGCTTGATAGTTTGGGAAAATAATGTGGGTTCTGATTTGTGGTTCTCTTCAGCTACACTTACTATCTCTGACATCTCTCTGCGCTACCTTCCTCAGTCTGCTGACAGGTTGTATTTTTTTTTTCCTTAGTCTTTTCCCCTGTTGGGTTTTCTGTGCAGCTAGCCAGCTAAAAGATGTACTACTGCCAACTGGTGGACTGGAGAGTAGTAAGGGAGACAAACTTGGCTTTGCAGTTGGTTTGACTGAAAATGTGTCATGTTATCACCAAGATCAGCATTGATTAAGTGTGATCCAATTTTGAGATCATTTTATCGCCAAGCTCTGTTTGTTCACACACACACAAACATCAAATTTGTTACAAATTCAGTTCATTCCTGGAGTGCTGACACATAGTTAATAACCAAGACGACCACTCAGAGCACCGCTAATACAAAAATATTTTATTGCAGAACAGTTTTGATTGATATATTGATATTTGAAAGAGCAGATCAAACTCTTTATATTTATTGATTACATGCAAAGATGGTACAGATGTGGAAAAGAAAGCAAGTTATTTTAAGCATTGCAGTTTTATGTCACTTTTTATGTCAGTGGTTAGATTTTTCCATCTTTGTTTATTACTATGATGTTTAGTAAATATTTATATATACAAAGATTAACTGGACTATAATTATTATAATATAATATAATTATTATAAATGGCATTTAAATCAAAGTGTTGCTTCTGATATAACCTTTCATAAGAAACCTATAAGCAGAAGGATATTTGTAAACAGGACCTCTTTTTTTCTTCCACAGCAGACTTTCTAACTTGTCACAGCAGGCGAAACACAGGTGGAACTAATCACCCTAATGATGCCTCTGTTCCATTGAGGTGTCCCACTAAGCCTCTGGCAGCAAGTCAAAATGCACACTATCAGGACCTTGGAACCTCCACGCCTCACTGGTTATTAATGATATTAGTTACACCTGTGCTTTTCTCTGACATGTCAGATTATTGGCCCGCAGTTGGCATTTTGAATTGTCACACACAGCCATGTTGCTGCAAGGTATTTGAGCACTTTGCTGTTGTACATGTTGGGTTTCTCCTAGTGTAGCCTAATGCATGCCTCAATGGGCTGAGTTATCAGTTCTGTTTTCAGCTGCACTTTTGCTGTCGCTCTCGTGATAGTCAAACCATCTACTCTGAGATTAAGAATACAAAAAAAATATTTTTATTTTATTTGTTCTCCCCTACGACACACACACTCACACACACACACACACATTCAATTCGTGTTCAGAGAGCATGCGAACGTGTCGCAAATGAAGCAGGACCACTGGAAACCACCAGAGCAGTGTTGCATTTCTGGCTCCACAACCCTGTTTACTCGCATTTCTAAAGGCTTTTCCTGAGAACGTTCATCATCATGATCTCCTGTAGCGTTTCCATGTTTTCTGATGTCGAGAACTGATGTCAGAACTCAGAAGTGAACTCTGAACTCCTCTCTAGTGGTCGTTTTAATTTAATTCAATTCAGCTTTATTTCAGTAGCGCCATTTAATGACAATGTCGTCTGAAGGCGCTTCACAGAGATCAAATTGAATCAATACATAATAAATAGCCTATGTAAGGTAACTAAAAAGATTGCATTGAATCTTGACTTCGATCCAATCTCCCATCCTGAGCATTAACCAATAATTATGCTCACATAATAGGTGCATGGGCTTATGTGGGCAGTGACGTCTAACAAAAGTTCAAAATGGAACATTAGAAGGAAAAATTAACCTTTAATCACAGTCTGGCAAGATCTGGTGTAAAACAAATAATGTTTATGTTGAATTCTGTGTTACTGGATTGTTATATAATGTCACAGTAGACTGTGTATGATGTCACTGTAATGTGCTTGTAACATTATGGAGATGTGAAAATCCTATTGGAAAGGTTTAACTTGGCAAAGTTTACAGTTGTCATTGAAACAGACGGTTAATAATTTGTACAATAAAACAACTGGTATTAAGCCAAAACTAATTTTCTCATCTGCCAATAAACATTATGGTTGCAGTCAGTAAAGATCTTCATCCTCGACGGCATTTTTTTCTAATTTTTTTGTTTCAGTGGCAAAAAAAACTTAATTTCTGTGTAGCCAATGGCTGCATAGCAAATACTCACGATGACTAAATCCTAATGTGTAAACATGCATAATGGATAGATATACTTTTGCGGAGCAGGTTTGGTTTGCGAGAGGATATTTCAGGGTGTGGGAGGGACAGGAGATGTAGGGCTGGGGGTGTTTCAGGCGAAGGTAATGGCTCACTCCCTGGGGTATTTGTCTTGGGTGCCAGATTGTGTGCTTGCCTCACCTGGGTAGCCACCCGGTGAGCCTGGTCCTCATAAACATTGGATGGGTCTCTCCTTTGGGGGGTGGGTTGCCCTGGGCCCTGCTCTCTGCCTGTCTCTTGGGGGCTGGCGGCTGACGGGGACGGTGGATGCTTTCCCCGGCCTCCTGGGGCCTGTGCTTTGTGACCATGAGGCAGTTTGGCTGTGGTTCCCTTCAGATGGCCTCTGGGTGGATGTATGGTGGTGGTTTAGGATGGATGTGGACCCTGGACAGGAAGCTGGTTTCTGCATCTGCCCTCTAGTCTACCCCTCATTTTGGGTTTGGTCGCACCTACATAGTAACTGATAAGATGAATTCTTGATATTTTGCTCCCACATTTACTAACCTGCATGATGATCCAGCCATCGTGTCGTGCAGTGGGTTTATTCACCAAACTGCAGTCCATGTTTTACTATTTGTGTGGATCATGGTTTTGTGATTAACATTTTTTTTTCTCAGCTTATATGTTTTTTATGTTCTTCTGATAATCGTTGTTTTTCCTTTTTTGGAGATGTTGCAGGTGGTGTTCTGTCTCCTTGCAGGTGTAGCAGCTGGTTGCCTTGTTTTCTCTGGTTAGACTGAACATCTCATACTATTGATTTCTATCTGTCTATCTGATGTCCCCATTCTCCTTGTCCCCATTTTTCCCTCCCTCTCTCATCTGTTCAGTTTATTTTTCTTTCCCTTTTACTTTCTTCTTACTTTATTCCCCAGCCGTCTTGTCCAACATTAATGTGCACATTCAGCAATAGTGAAATTAAAAAATAAAGAATAATATTTAAATTATCAAGAAGGGCCTCATGTTATAAAGCTCCTCTTGGCAAAACCATTTTTTGTGGCACAACACAACACCCAGATCATTATTCTGCTTGCTATGATGCTGGACAGCACGAGTTAAGAAAAAAAAAAAAGAAAAAAGAAACATTCCTCCGAGATTTTGCCACATATTGACACGACAGCATCACACAGTTACTGCAGATTTGTCGGCTGCTCATCCATGAGGACAATGTCCTGTATTGGACTCTGATCTGGTAACTGTTGGAGTACAGTGAAATTATTGTCATGTTGAAGAAAGAAAGAAAGCTAAGGATGATATAAGCTGCACATTGTTATCATAAAGCAGGACTGTGAAATCAGTCAATCCTCATGGGCCACTGTCCTTCAGGTATTCGGGCTTTCCCTCCTTCAACACACCTGACAGATAGATCCAGCAATAACTCATTGGTTTGAGCCATATATGTTGGAAGCACCGATAATCAACGAGTAAAAACAATATATATCAGTGAATAAAAACATATAGTTCTATTTAAATTTATTAATAACCTTCCATTAAAGAAAATACCAATTTTGCAATAGTCAATCTAATAACTGGAGACTTTAAAAATCATATTTTAAGAAATTGCTAAATTATAGTTTAATTATACAAAACCTTGTTTTTTATTTAATTGATTTGAAAAAAATAACAGTAACAGTAATAATAATAATAATAATAATAATAATAATAATAATAATAATAATAATAATAATAATAATAATAATAATA
>JBAMHX010000009.1:6243663-6260275 GCA_037177515.1 Pseudomugil tenellus | reverse complement strand
ATAATAATAATAATAATAATAATAATAATAATAATAATAATAATAATAATAATAATAATAATAATAATAATAAAACAGTCCTGGATAAACTAAAGCAGTTTGCTGATGAGCAGTGGAGAACATATTCTGCCAACAGGTGCAGAAGTTGGACTTTGAGTTACAGAAAACACTGCATATCTGTGATTTCTTTAAAGGATTGTTCAACAAAAAATTAGTTTATTATTGATGTAAAATATATTTTATCATATTTGTTTGCTTGTTTTTTATGTTTCTATTGAACCAGAATTAGAAATTAATGTCATGATTTTAACAAAATTGGTATTTATTATATTTTGTCAATTTCAGTGACAGCTGTTTTTGTTCCATATTTAATGGGGGATGAATAAATGTGAGGATGACTGTAATTGTAGAAAATAACTTTATAGAGATGTTAAGCTTGTACTCTCAAGACTGTATTAAAATAAAAAAAGCATTTTTGTATTCTTCACAAGAGAAGTTTTTTAAACTATCAGGGAGACTATCCCATGAGTTATTTGCAATATATAAAAAAAGCTGATTTTGCAAGTGCAGTAGATGGTGAATAAGCACACAGCAGTGTCATATTTGATCTATTGGTTTATTTGACAAGTACATAATAGACATTACAATAAATCTACAGACGTCTACAGTATAAGACGAAACCATTAACAATATATGGCAAATGTAGAAGCTCTGGTCATTACATTAGAACATAACTGGATGCATATTTGCACTGGTGGAGGAGCCTCATTATGTATGATCTTATGTAGCCTAGTGGTTAAAGAGGTGGACTTGGGTCTGGAGAAGCCTGCAGAGCCATACTTGTAGGTTCTAGACTTACCACAACTGCTCCCTGGGGGCCAAAACATAGCAG
Organism: Pseudomugil tenellus; assembly: GCA_037177515.1. NCBI lineage: Eukaryota > Metazoa > Chordata > Actinopteri > Atheriniformes > Pseudomugilidae > Pseudomugil > Pseudomugil tenellus. The sequence goes on along the minus strand of JBAMHX010000009.1, from coordinate 6,259,383 downwards.
CCCCCTGCTGTACTGTTGTAGATGGGTAAAATACAGAAATTATTCTTTTTAATTATTATTAATAAATAAAAGAAATATTATTACCAGTATTAACAATAAAAACATCATCTCCAGCCCAGTATCAGTATCCACTCCCCTCTGACATTAGCAAGTCATTTTGGTCCAGATAACTGTTTTTTCACACACATTCTCTGAAAAACCCCAGAGATAGTTGCCAGTAGATTAGTCGTTTCTAAAACACTCAAACCAGCCTGTCTGGTAGCATCAGCCATGTCACATTGAAAGTCATTTTAATCCCCTTTTTTCTCAGTGTAAGCTTAAGATTACGTTGCATTAAGTTGCATTTGAGATTTTTCTGATTAGCTATTCGTATTTAGATCTTCACCTTTTGTCAGAGTTTTTCAAAAGTACTAATAACTTATGAAATGTCTGTATGCAGCAGCTGGATAAAACAAAGCCGTGCAGAAGCACATTTTGACCGACTCTTGGGGTTGGATTATTGCCTGTTTTAATTTTCTGAAGTGAGCTTTTACTTTTTTGTGTGTTTTGAAACATTTTACAAACAGCAGCAACCACAATCCTCCCTGAACTGTAACCTGAGGTGTGTTTGTAGACAGGTCATGGAGACAGTTTCATCTCATTCCCAAACAAAACTTTATCACAGTTCTTGATAAAAGTTCAGTCATTCAAAATAATACTTGAAGCAGGTTGTCGTCCTCTAAAGAAAATTAATCATTCCATTTATTCAGATCTCTTCTAACTTCTGCGCCTGGTTATTTTCTTCTGGTCGCTGCTCTGTTTTCCAGTAATCACTGGCCAGTGAAGCATCAGATTGAGTGTTATCTGCTGGGTTTCCCATTTAACTACCAAACCAGCATATACTGTGGTTAAATGGAAAGCAACAGCGTGCAATGACTTTTTATTCCCTTTAATTACGGCTGATCTCATGTGTGCACATCTGCATGAAAGCGCTGCATTGTGAGTTTTGCCAAATATTTGTCCCGTCATCTCAGAAGCACTCTGGTTTGGAGTGGGGCCCATAAAAAGGGGTAAATGGGCATTACTTATCCACCTAAACAAAGGTTTATCCTCACAGTACAAACAATGTGTGCAGCAGACTTAACAGAACTTGCATATATTTATCAAAGTTCCATTTTCAAAGAGCTGCCATACTGTGGGAAATCAGAACAAATACTGCAGATAAATTAATTATTTGTTGCGCTGTGGAGCATCAGTGTTTACTCTCTGCCTACTGTTCAGCTTATTTTTTGTTAATGCCACATCATTAAGAGTCGTGTCTTCTACAAAGTCAGTTCTGTAGTTAAGAGTCATGTCTCACATTTTGTACTCAAAGTCAAAAAAAGTTCAAGGAACTATTGCATGAGTTGAAGTTTTTGTGGGAGAGATTTATTATTTCATGATTCAAAACACAGTATGATGTCGCTCTCGTTATGTTTGCTCAAGACTGGCATTAGAGGAGCGTGGATCAGATGCTGTCTTATCTGCAGCGTTGCTGCAGGGAAATTTAGTGAAACTGTGTGACGATTGAAGATGCTACTTGATTCCTTATGGGACAGCCGGCTCTCTGATCTTTTGGTCATCTGCTTAACTTTCTGCAGTCTAGTTAGTAAGCGTGAAGGGTCCCTTTTCTCAACTACTTAAAAATACAAATCTGGTTTTTGATGAAAAGCTGAAGTTTGTTGTACCATAACACCATGTCTGGAGAAGAACACATGCTGTGACACGTATCATGCCCCAACAGACTTTAATGTGTGAGCTGTCAAACCCAAACAGACGAGTATGACAGGCCAGTTAATCAAGTGCTGCAACCACAATGACGCTTTCTTTTTAAAAATGAAAAATCTGATTTTCTTCATTTCTGTCCTTCTATAAAGTCATGCACATGTGACCCGGCACATTCAATAAACTCATTTAACTTGTTTGTTTGATAAGTGGTTTTTGAAATACCCCAACCAGCCTGTCTGGCAGCAACAATCATGCTACATTCAGTCACTTAAATCTCCTTTCTTCATCATTCTGATGGCTTAATCAGTCTGTTTTTTTAACATGTCTACGTGCCAAATTGCACTGTGTTGCTTCCATGAGTTTTTTTTAACAAATACTGAATGTGTGTACCTAATAAAGTGGCCTGTTAAGGTGGCATTTGTTACCAATTACACATTTGTGTGTGTCTGCTGTAGTGACACTTTTCCCATTGGTTCTTTTTAAAGATATATTAGCAAATGTAACCTATTTAACAGATCACAACACTTCTATTTATTAATTTAACATTTAACACAATTAATTAAAGGTTGTACATCAACACAAAATACGATATACACTCATAAATGGACCTAATTTGAATTCTACTAGTAAATTCTAATGTTGGAGCGGTGTGTAAATGTAAATACTGATGTGTCATGTACAAATTCAATGTGATGCCTGCAGCACATTCCAACAAAGGATCAGGAATACTGGAGAACAGAATAGTTCCACACTTCTGTGAGACTACAGATCTCTGAAGGGATTCTCCCCGGGTTATAACCATGTCTGTATGTCTTAATGTCTCCTTCTTGTTTTAATGTTTAATGTAAGTTCAACTTCTTTTATTCTTCGTTATTAAATTTATATTCTTCTCAATCTAAAGACAGCCATTACACAGGTATGGAGCGATGTTCCTCAATGTTCCTCAATGTACAACTGCAAGGAACAGGGATTTTCTTTTCTGCAGTCCACAATATTGACAAAAAGGTTCAGAGTATCTGGAGAGAGTTGTGCACATAAGCAGCAAAGATAAAAACAAATATTGAATGCCTGTAACCTTTGACCTTTCAGTTAGCATTGCTTTTAAAACCAACATCATTGTATAAAATATATTACACATGGGCTCATAAACACTTTAGAAAACCATTGCTAGTTAAAACAGTTCATCACTACAAGTACAAATTAAAACTTGTGCAAAGCCAAAGTCACGTATCATCAGCACCTAGAAATGCAGCTGGTCTCTTTGGGCCTGAGCTCATCTGACATGGATGCAAAGTGGAAAAGTGTGCTGTGGTCTGATAAGTCCATATTTCCATTTAGTTGAGTGAAAACCTAATACCTGATGGGTCCAAGAGGAAAAGGCCTATCAAGGTATCATTTTAAAGTTCAAAAGCAAGCATATGTGATGGTACAGGGGTGTTAATGTCCATGGCATGGCTAACTTGCACATCTGTTAATGCTTTAATGCTGAAAGTTACATAGAGGTGTTAGAGAAACATATGCTGCATCCAAACAATATATTTTTCAGACACATGCCTGCTTATTTCAGTAAGACAAGCCGCATTGTGCAGGTGTACAACAGCATGGCTTCGTATGAAGAGTGCAGGGACTGGTCTGGCCAAACCTGTCTCCCACTGAAATGTGCAAAGATTCACGAAGCACAAATGAAGACACCGGACCGTGGAGCAGCTGAAGTTATACATAAAAAATGAATCAACAATGATCTTTTTCAGTTCTTAAAGGCTTGTTGAGTGTTGTTAAAAGGAAAGGTGATGTAACATAGTGGTAAACTTCTTTCTGTCTCAATTTTTTATAAAACATGTTAAAAGCATCTAATTAGCTAAGTAAATATTTGCAATATCAGCTTGAACATCTAATATCATATTTTTCTAGTGTATTTAACCGAATATTGGTTATAAAGAATGCAGAACATTGTATTCTGTTTTTATTCACATTTTACAAAACTTGTAAACTTTATTTAAATTGGGATTGTATTACACATCAATATACAACATTATCTACAGTAGTTAGACAGTAAAGTACTAATAAGTAACTCATCATTCAGCTGTTTCCACTGAGTCAAATGTTGTATTATAGCCATTTATCACTCAGTGATAAAGCTATAACAAAAAAAGTCTGATGATGAAATATTATATCATGGTGAGCATCATTAAGATGTGCCGCAGCAGGATAGCCATGATTATTTCTGGATATTGCGCTTTTATGCCCACTGATCCCGCCCACAGGGAAAGCCAATCACATACATCACATGTTCACAAGTGCTGATGCTGTTGATGGTAAATCTTTACCTTTATGAGGGTGGGAAAAAATAATTATTTTTTTATGGTTTTATTGCATTGTGCTCAACTCCCATGTCCGTATTTTCCATTACTACTAAGAAGAAAACAGGGACGTTTCTCTCTCTGTGTTTTAAAAATGGCACAAACCAGGTGATCACTTTTATTTCCCCTCCTTTTATTCACGAAAAAGAGTCGATTAAAGATCAGGATTTAAAAATATATTGATGTCCTTTTAAAAACACATCTATTGTCAGCAGGGTGGACTGAGTACTAAGTAATACATGTGACTGAGAAATCCTGCTTTTCAGGGTCTTTTTAAATAAATCTGAACCATTCTTTTTAAAACCATCTCCTATGCTCTATTATGGATGACCCTTCTGCGTAAATCTATCTTTCATATCCTCAGTTTTCCATAGTCATTTACGGCGTGACAACTTCTCTGTTGGAAAGGTTCTCTAAAGTACACGGAGATCCTTTTTAAAATACAAGGATGGAAACTCACAACCAAGACGAAGAGGTCAGCACTACTGAGACTTGTAGTGAGAGATTTTTTTTGTCCTTCAGAAGTCATATATCAAAGGAACACATTGCTCCATTACTACATTTAATAAAAACATTAAAAACATTTAATAAAAGCTGTATTGTCAAAGCTATTTCAGCAGTGTGGCATCTGCTCGTTCTTTCATTTAAATAACAGAAAAGCGTTAATATCTGAAAGTTTTTAGTAAATTCAGAATAATCTATCTAAGTTGGATGAGTCCACCATCATAAACAGTGGAGACAACAACACATCTGTTTTCTGAAGGGGAGGACCCGGCGGGTTGATGAGAAAGGATTAAGATATATTAGGTTAGGAACAAGGACAATGACTAAGACATTCCAGTATGTTCCTCGGTCAAATCAATAATTAGATGTGCCAGAAATTGTCTTCACTCAAAGATAAAATTAAGTTGTTGTATTTGGAACCAAAGATAAGCATCCAAACATTAGTCAATTAGATTTTATTAAATCAACTGTGTAAAAAAGCAACCGATCAAGCTAGAAATCTTGCTGCCATTTTGGACTGAAATACACATATTTAAGCAGTAAGAGAATCAGCCTTTTACCACCTGAAGAAATGTTCCCCAATAATGGGACTAATGGCTCAGCATCATTTACTTTTGTTTTCACTTAGCTTGATTACTGTAAAAGAGTTTTCACATGCATTTCTACAAAATCACCAAGATATCAGCAGTTAATCCAGAATGCTGCTGCTTGAGTCCTTACAAAGTACACAAAACATGAAACATATCACTCGTCTTGTTAGATCTTTTCACCGGCTTTCTGTTTGTTCAGAAAATGATATAAAAATGTTGCTGCTATTGTACAAGATACTGAATGACGCTGAGACGGATATATTTGATCTGCTGATGTCATAAGAGTCGCCTAGACTTCCAAAATCAATGATGAGGATGAGAATTAGATTGAGGATAATGATGATTATGAGGATGATGATGATGATTGACATTGTGGTAATAGTAATAATGGTGATGATGATGTTGGTGATAAAGATGATTGTTTTGATCAAGATGGTAATAAAATGATGTAATGATGATGGTGATGGTGGTGATGGTGATACGGGTGGTAATGACAGAAATGATATTAATGTGATGTAATAACAATGATTATAACCAAAGATAGTTATTATATATTAATAATGTGATGATGATTATGAAGAAAGTGATGATGATGGTGGGGGGAATTAAGTTGATGGTGGAGTTGGTAATGATGGTGCTGATGGGGATGATAAAGATTGTGATGATGTAGGGTTATGATGGCACTAATTATAATGGTAATGTTGATGATCATCATGATGATGAAGCTGATTATGGTGAAAATGGTGGTAATAATCATAACATAACAATGACGATAAAAATGATCGAGATAGTGACTCAATGGGGTGTGACGGCAATAACTCTAATGATGATGATGGTAACAATAGTGATTATAGAGATGATGATGATGGAGACGAGGACAGTCATGGTGATGACAATTATGGTGATTGTGATGATAATAGTGATGACAGCACAGAGGAATTTCATATATTAGCTTAACTACCTTGCTTTTAATCAATGTCTAGCTGAAAGGTCCGACATAAGGCTCCTAAACTGATGTCATTCTGACTTTTAGTAAACCATCTGCATGGCCGGCATTCTTCCATCAGGGAAATGTTTAGGCTAACACCTTGGTCTTGTTATTGTAGCCTAAGAACAGGCCTCAGACTGACGCATGTGAACAAAGTCTTTAAACAAAGGATAGTTCCAGACTTCTGTGTGACGACAGATCTCTGGAGGGATTCTCCCCGGGTTATGACCTCGTACCATGTCTGTATGTCTTAATGTTTTGTCCCTTCATGTTTCAATGTGAGACTGTATGTTGAACTTCTTTTATCCTCATTATTAAATTTATATTCTTCTCAATCTAAAGAAACCAGTGTCCTTAACAGGAATAACGGTCATCTACATGTTGAAAATGATGATGTTGGTGATAAATGTGATGATAGAGATTATGATGATGATGGTGATGGAAATAATAATGATGATGATGGTATTGATAGACGAGGAAATGATGGTGATGACGATGATGGCAACTGTGACAATGAAGATTATTTATTCCCTTTTACAGCTGTTTGTATCATATGTAACTTACTGTATCATCATGTAAAGCACACTGGGTTGCCTTATTTATGAAATGTGCTATAGAAATAAATCTGCCACTTATGGAAATGTACAGCCAGAGAGAAACATATAAGCAGTGGGAAGAAATTAAACATAGCCTTAGTTTGATCCTGGCCCTATTTGCATTTTAGCAAAATGAAAGAGAAGTCGTGAGTGTGAGCTGGATGCAAACTAGAGTGAGTAGCTCTGCAGGTAATTTTCAAAGTGTGAAATATGCAACATCAGGGATGGATAACAGCAAGCGGCCGCAGTTCAGACAATGTGCATCCCCTGCACCTGCACTAAGATCATAGAGAACCCAAATACCTGAGCAAGCTAAACAAAATTATGAAACTTCTTTCCATAAAGTTACTAACAAGGCTTTAATGGATATCTTTGCTGAAATATTGCTGAAATTTTATTGCAGCATTTATACCTGGAGAGTTCGAGTTAAATAAAGAGCAAGTCAGTTTGCTAATCTATCTTTGACCTATATGATAATACCAAGAGGTCACACGGCACAGTAGCAGGTCTCATGCAGCCATTATGCCCAGAGAGATAGCACTTGTGTGTTAGAAAGCAGTGAAGAAAGGCCTTGGAGAGGTACTGGAAACAGAGGGGGAGAAAGGGGGAGAGGAAGAGAGAGAGCATTATTCAAGTGAATGATCAGGGCTACCAATGTAATGAGAGCAGATCAGTCTACAGCAAAAAAAAAAAAATCAAGGAGGGGGGAGAGCAAGAAGGTGAGAGAGAAGGATAATGGGAAAAGTAGGAGAGAAAAAATGAGGGTGGATTGTGGAAAGCTGAAGGGTGGAGAAAAAAGGGGAAAATGAAAGAGAAGATGGATCCACAGTATAGCAAGAGAAGATGAGGGAAAGTTGTTGATAGAGTCATGCAATGAACTGCAATGAAATATAGCAAAGAATGCACGAGAAAAGCCGGTGGCTGAGCAAATAAACATTTTCATGCTTCTTTTTCTTTATTTGCAGTGCTTAGAAAAACATCAGAGGCTGAATAACACACAAAAGGAGGACAACTGCTGGGCACTCAACACTTAAGCTCAGAGGAAAAACTACAACACAAAAGATCAGTGAGAAGAAAGGATTACAAGATAGTAGGAGAATATGAAGTGAGAGGCAGCTAGCAAAAGAAAAAAAAGCATTTGCTTTCATTTTTCATTCAACCACATGGGAATAATATTGATCAGCGAGGACGTCTGAAGCTAAAATGTTGTTATTCGTTGGCTCTTGATATTTAATTAAACTGCCATTTCCCCGTTTTAGTCCATTAGCTTCTCATTCTCATTACGCTATCAATTCTGTCATATCCACAGCAGTGACAACCTGGGCTATTGTTTGCAATCAGAGAAGCTGAACTTTCAAGAGGTCATTATTCATTTCTGGCATTCGTCTAAGCCCCGGAAGAAAAAGCCATAAATTATTTCTCTCACACATAATCCCTGTGCCAAAGCCGGCTGTCAATCACAGCAGAGTCACTCCTGGCCCCTTCACGTCAGTTCCGTCACGTCCGGCCCCTCAAACCATTTATCAGTGGGCGCTCGTCCGTTTGGACGGGTACCCTCTGTTATTACACTCACGTCCAGGGCTCCGGGCTGAATCACAATTGAACTCAGTGAAGAGCCAAGAAGCTGGGAGGGTTGAGCCCGTGTAACGAGCTCTGAGGTGCGTAATTAATTCCTCCATTTCCCCCGGTGGTTCCGCTGGAGGGAGGGAGGTGGCACTGATCAGAGCGGGGATCGGGCCGGAGGGAAGCGAGCAACTGGCCGAGGGCACCGCAGGGAGGATTAAGTTGAAATGTTAAAGAGAGAGAGGGGATGGACAGATGGAGAGGTGAAAGAGAATAGGAGACAAGAGAAGAGGAGATGAAGGCATCCCGTCCAGCCTGGCAAAGTGATTCCTCTTGAGATGGGTCTTCCGCTGGGGCTGGCTATTCTGTCAGAGAGCCGGTAGCTCTGAGTGACACTTCAAACCAATAAAAGAGACACACTGCAGTGCTCTGCTCTTCTATAAGAATTGCAAAGCAGACGTCCAGAGGGAGGACGTGCATGTCGGTAATTCATAAAAGTCATTACTCAAACTTACAAAAGGTGTATGAAAGCAACGTGAGCTAGCATGCACGGCTTTGCAAGGTCAGTCAATAAAAAGGCATAACAACCTTTTTTTTAAAAAAATAAAATAAATAAATAAAATAAACAATAAAAATAAATAAATAAATAAATAAATAAGAACAGCAACCCTTTTTTAAATAAAATTAAATTAAAATAAATAAAAAATAAATAAACAGCACAACAACACTTTTTTAACAAAATGTAAAAAATAAAAATAAAAACAACCCTGTTTTAAAATAAAATTTAAAAAATATATAAGAAAAAAATTAATAAATAAATAAAAAAGCACAACAACTCTTTAATGGCACATTACCAAAACAAATGGACATGTTCACATTACTAGAATTGAACTGCAAAGGAAAAAAAACCCAGTGATAGCTACTGTGAAACAATAATCCGCAAAGCACTTTTCACCGCCCTCAGGGATGTAGTCATCACGTTTTTTTAGAAGAACAAAGTACAATCCAAAAAAAAAAAAAAGATGCGAAAGCAAAAAAAAAAAAAAAAGCCAAGAGCCACATGGGAGAAAGCGGAGTGACCGCGGCAGCCACCATCGCTCTTACTGCCATGTCTTCAGCTGTAGTCTCCCTGACCCTGTCTTTGTTTGCCTGGGAGGCAAGGCCTGGTGCTGTTGACGATAAAACAAACAGACAGGACCAATTTATACAGTCAGGTGTCATGACAAGGGATAAACAGCCTGACTGCTTCAGGCCTCTTGCGCAAAGTCTGCATCAGTAATAGGAGCTATAATCCTCTCCATCCTCACCATCACCTTCATGATTATCATCATCATCATCATCAAGAACAGCAATAGAAGCGTTGGCAGAAGCTCTTAAGTGTCTGCTGGGAAATAGACAAGCACTGACTCAGATGGGGCAAAATATAAGGGCTTTACTATTTACTTTATTTGCGTAATCAAGTAAAAAAAAAAAACAAGAAAAGAAGCGATGGGGGAAAAAAGGTCTGGAGTTGAGCGAGACGGCTGTGGCAAGCACGCGGCGCGAATGACAAGAGCGTAGCTGTCATCAGGAGGGATGAAAAACAGCACCTCTAAAACAAGGCGAGGCGGCGGATGCCTCTCGCGCCAGCGAGGAAAGGGATGCTCAGAGTCCACAAACACAATTATCTTCATGCCAGCTTTGTTGTTTGTTAGAATTGGCACACATTACGGACTTGGTTCAGGGGGAGGTGGGGATTGTGGAGCGTTGGAGGGACTGATTATATGACACCCAGAGAGCCTTCGGGGTGGACAAGAGGCAGCCAGCCGGGAGTCATTACCCAAGCCAAATAGACTTCTCATTTGTTTTCCTGCCGGGATAAAAGCATCAACAGGAATAAACAATGGCTCCGAGATACTCAATCTCCAGACGTGTTCGCTGGGCTTTTTTTTTTTTTTTTTTTTTTTGAAGATCCAATTACTTAGTCCTAGCATCAAATCATGCCAAATAACAAGTCGTATAGAAGGGGGCTGAATTCAGAGACTATCAGAGCTTCGTTATGACTGTGTTCAGATGTGATCTGGCGTCTGGGGACTGAAATCATATATGACCACCTGACAGATGGTATAATGTGGGCACTCGGGTTATTTTCTGACAGTGTGAAAATCATTGTCTTGGCACCTTTCAATATCACCAGCTGGTCTTTTTCATCACGTTCACTCAAATTTAGGCTACAAAGAAAAATGGATGCTATTTTTTTCATTTTGTCATGCCTCCCCAGCGTGTCGCCATCTTGTCCCGGTTGGACTGCTTTGTGGGGTTTTTCTGAAAGCTGGAGGAGATAATAGCAACCAAACTGAAACAACCTGTCAACAACCTGTAATCTTTATGATGCACGCATGGACCGACACCTACTTACGCAGCACATATTGTCTGCTGGTTGAATGCCAAGGTCACACACACAGAAAGGTGGGGGAGTCAAAACAAAGACAAAAAGGAAGGATACAAAGTGTTTCCTTGCTACATCTCTAGGGTGAACGGGAACATGAATACCACAACACTGATACAGATTCATAAAACCAAAGATGTGAACAAAATTAGTTACCAAAGACAGATGACTAGAGATTTGTGTGCTTTTGTGACCTGAGTCACAAGTCGCAGCTCTACATGATCTGGTACATGTAGGCTCTACGGGAACATGAGTATAAGGAACCATGGACCAGGACAGACATGACATCATTAAGGTTCTACCACCCTGTTCTATAAATTAAGAAGTAAACATAGTTATCGGGAGCTTGTTTTCTTTCATAAATGCCAAAACTGGCAACCTGTCCATCAACTGTAGGAAGAGTGGAGCAAGTTACAACAAATAAATACCTTGGAATGGTCATTGACTCTGGGTTGAGATTTGTAGCGATGCAGCGTGTAAAAAGGTACACAAGGAAACTGGCTGTTTTTAATGTTTATCAAACTCTGATGTCCCTGTTTTATCGTTATATCCCCGAACGTGGAGTGTCGGGGATATTATGGTTTCACTCCAACTGGTGCCGTCGGATATCCTTGGCTAGAGCGCAATAAATCGAACCATTTTTACAAATGGGTTTTGATACTTGGTATACCTGTTTAGGTCGCCAAGGAGACGACCTGTATTGAATGTCACAATTTTGGGATTCATGGTTTCCCCGCCAGGTGGCGCTTTATGCACGAAAAATCTGATTTTTGACTATTTAAAAAACTAATTTCAATACTCAGTTTACCTGTTTACATCCCCGCGGAGACGACCTGTAGCAAGTTTCATGATATTTAGCTTTAAGGTTTATCCATCAGGAGGCACTTTATGCACAAAATAAATCTGATTTTTGCCTATATCTCTGAAACTATTGGTCTCATTGACCTCAAGTGTAAATAAAAGGTCATGACCTCAGGATGCATCCTGCCCTGACGTCCTACTGGGCTGGTTCAAAGTTTCAACACCAGGTGGAGCTTTGTGACTGAACATGTGCGTCTTTATATTGTTGTATTGTGTCTATTTGAGGATTGGGGGCGTTCGGGGATTTACCCCCTCTCCGTCACTTCCGACGGGATACGTCTTGTTTTTTATGATTTTTTGTTTTGGGTCCCTGACAGTTAAAAACAAAAACTCTAAACCTGATAGTGAAATGGGCGAGCAAGCTGACTGGACAGCCACAGCTGAGCCTAGATGCATGTACATGAGGCAGCTGCAGCGGTCAGGTTTTTGTGACCAGTCCCATCCTTTTAACTGTCTGTTTCAGCTTCTCCCATCCGGCCAAAGATTTTCTGTAACAAAATGCAGAACAAAGAGATACAAGACCAGATTCGTCCCCAGAGTAATCGTTTTTTAAACAAGAATCTCCACCAATAGGGACAATTAGCTTTTAGCACTTTCAACACTTTGTGGTATTTATATTGTATGGATTTTGCTGTGTACGATCAAGCCAACCGTTTTGAAATTGAGGCGGGGATACTGTTAGGGCGGCTTCCTCTTCTTTGGGTCGCTGTATAAATGGTGATATACAGACCATCCGAACTATAATTTATTTATAGTTTCTTATACTTTGTTATACATATTAGCACCGTGTTAACATTGCATTAGTTATTGCTTCAATTGTGGTTTTGGTCCTGGTTTTAAAGTGCTGCTTGAGCTGGTCCATTACTTCTGAATAACTTGTACCTTTAATAAGTAATGTATGCTTCTTACTCAAAAAGGATGTGACCAACTGTTTCAATGCTCCCGCCATCACAACAGCCTGTTATGGGATCATTTTAGGCTTGTTTTAGTAATTAAAAGGCCTGCCTGTCATGCTGAATATCATGAAGTATGTTTATTGGGCTCCCTGTATTAATGAAAAACAGTTAATGAAAATGATATTTCCCCATCTGGAAACGGGCTGCATAGCTACCTCAGTTGCTGGATTATGGTCCAAACCGCTGCAGCTTGAAACAGAGTGCAGCAAGAATGAAAAATTAATGAATGAATTAACTAGAAGACACTAAAGTAAAGACAGTCGATCCTGACATCAATCTTTAGTCATTATTTCACTTTACTGCACTACATGAAGATTCAGGGGATCAGTCTGGAGGATTTGTCCACTGGGAACCCTAAATGCTGAAACATTTCAATTTGGGGAAAAGCGGTGCACTGACAACAAACACTCCTTATCAGACACACTTTGCAGTTACAACCAGCCTGTTTTTATACGCCGAGAGGCTTGAGAGATTTATTGGAGGCATAGTTACCCCTCCATTCACAAAGTTTTAACTAAAAACAACACAAATACATTATTGCAAACTGGAATGCTGTCATTCTTTAATTACAATCTTTTGTTACATTAAATTTACGGTCATTTGTGACCCAGAACCTTTTCTAATAAGCTCTCACCAAGAGCAAGAGTAGTTTCATATACTCTGGGGGGGAAAAATGCTTTTATTAATATTGAGCTTTACTTAAAAATGTTGACAGCGAGGATAGACTGGCTTTCAAAAGCTGATTATGAAACTGGATGAATGATTTTATCTTTCAGATTTAGTATAAACATACAATTGCAAATATATAAAGTTACAAACTGAGGAAAAAGTGATCCTGAGGAAGGAAATGTGTATTTGATCCTAACAAATTCTGTTTAATTCAGCGAGGTTGGGGTTAAATCTCTATCATATTCAGCAGCACTTCTTCCTGAATAGCCTCGAATCAAGCAGTTATCAGTGAAATACCGCTGCCTCTAAAAGCCCACTTTTTCCCTTTAAAGAAAAAAAGAAATCCTGCTCAAACTATTAATGTAACAATGCTCCATGTTGGATATTTAATGATGCTGGCAAACCTACTTATCCATCCTTCTTTGGAAGATGTCAAATCATATTTAGTCCATCTCTTAACTCTTTAAGCCACCTACAGAGGACATTTAAGGGACTATTTCCCTGAATAGCTTTAATGTTTTTATATACAGCTGCATTAGTTTAGCACATCTGCATGGGCTCATCCACTCTGACAGGATCCGCTTCTATTGATGTTTCAGTTGCCATCACTTCATTTACCAAGAGCAGCATCCAAGACGAGACCAGCTCATTTCCATTTATCGAAATCCCATTTCTATTCCATCTGCCAACTAGTCACCTGTGAAACTAGTTTTTAACCAGTTTGAAAGCGCACTGGTCTCAGCCGTCCCCTTTATTAGTGTTTATTCCAAACCATAAAAACTACTGGAGGGGGACACAATGCCAGCGCAGGTCGTTATGTTGTAAAAAAAAAAAAAAAAAAACCATGGCAGGATGGCACAAAACCACTGCACATCAAGAAGCTAAGTGTGTCAGGGAGGAATTAAAGAATAAATTTTCCCTTCCAATTAAATGACGCATTTGTGCAACGTGAGCGGAGGAGGGAAACATTACCAGTGAGGGGAAGAAAAACACACTGTTACAACTCAGGAGGCACAATTACTGAAGCTAGTGGTATGCAATTAAATAGCGCTATTTAGATGCTGCTAATACATGCAGAACATATAGAGGAGACAAAACAGGCTTCGGGTGTACCTCAAAATCTCAACAGCTGGGGGAACAGACGAGGCGAATGTAAACAGCTACTACAACAATAAAAAGGATGATGAGGTGCTGACACTAGACATTAATATAAAGAAACAGTTTCAGCTTGCATTTTGTGACTGAAAACTAGACGAGGGACTTGAGAGAAATAACAAAAGTGTCACACTTGAAGGATCACAGGTTTTATTAAGGAAGAGGTTGTAGTTTCAAAGGTTATGATCCAAGTGAAATGTATGTAGAGCAAGCACCACAGTACTCCCACACTAAATTAAAGCATGTTTGAGTCATCAACCCCCTTCCTGCAGCCCCTCAAATCATACTCTGTGCAAGGTGAGTGAGCTCACTGGCTTAGTTAAAAATGTATAATATAAAGCTTTGAGCTGGCAATGAGTAACAGAAGTGATGCAACGATAAGTCGATCAGCAGATGAGTCCTTTTCTTTTTATTTTATGTCAACCTGAATTACATTTTAACATCCTAAACATTGAATATTAGAAAAAGAAACACTCCTTCTCGTTTCCACCTTGACTACGCCTGATCTCTGTACTGCTGGTGCAGCATGAGCACGTCCTCCTGGGAGATCCTGGTCCAACCTTTGCTGTGAACGTGGTAAAGGTTGACCTGCCCTCCGCTGTAAGCGTCGCGAAACGTGGCCTGGTAGATGGCGCGGCGGCCCAGCTCGCACGCCTCCTCCACAGACAGATCGTGCCGCAGACCACTGTCCATCACACCGTAGGCGTACATGGAGCCAGAGCCCACCGCAAACAGGTCGCCGCATACACGGTTCCCCTCCGAGTCCACGTAGTACAGACCTGACGAGACAAAGGACAGCACACGGGTCAAAAGGGTTGCGAGGAGGGAGAGAAGAGCATAAAGGGAGTTGTTTTTCTCCCGATCGAGATGTCAAGCTCTGGCAGGTAAACCGAGATGGTGTACCAACATGCACACACACTAAATGCACGTCCTCCAGAGAAAGAAAAAGAGCAGCTGCAGCCTCTCCAAGTGAAGTAAGGCTGGCAGATACGAGCAGCTGCATCCTCTTCAAGTAAAATGAAGCCGGTCGCAGAACCTGCTGACGAGGCTCGGCCCACAACACTGTCTACCCAGGGGCCCCTTGCTGGATCCTATTGATCCCTGCAAACAGGCCAAAAATTAAGTATCGACCCACAACCTGAGCTGTCCAGGTAACTGCATCTCGCACCTCACCAGGGAGGATAAAGGGGAAAGAAAAAAAAAACAGCACATATTCCCATCCTGTGGACGGACACACACACACACACACACACACACACACACACACACACACACACACACACACACACACACACACACACACA
>JBAMHX010000009.1:6226703-6237091 GCA_037177515.1 Pseudomugil tenellus | reverse complement strand
ATGGATGGATGGATGGATGGATGGATGGATGGATGGATGGATGGATGGATGGATGGATGGATGGATGGATGGCATTTCAAGTAATAAAAAAACAGAAAAAGTTCAACATTCAAAGCATATTTTTATACCGCTATATCTTCATCATCTATGAACTTTGAATAGTCAAAACCAAATGAACTCTAAACATATGATAATATACAGGATGGCAGGACTTTACACTTTTTTCTATTAGGCTAAACACTGACCCAGGGACACATACACGCACTAATACTTGTACTAAATTAACAGCTTTCTGTTCTGCCACTCTCTCCTCTTGCATCCACGCCTTTCCTTTCCATGTCTCTGTAATATTCCTCTTTCAGGTCCTCCCTTCGTCTTTGGCTCCATCCTTGGGCTGTGATGTGGAAAAGGTCCACGTTGTTTCCCGAGTAGGCGTCTCTGTGAGTGGCTCTGAAAACTGCTTCTCTTGCCAAGGAGATGGCTTCCTCCTTACTCAAGCTCCACCTCAGGCCCGCATCCAAGACTCCATAAGCATAAGGAGAACCTGATCCCACAGAGAAGACATCTCCTTGCAGCTTGGCTCCATCACTGCATACATAAATAACCTTTGGGCCGCTGTTAGAGGATGGTAAATATGTTGTTGAAGCGACAAGTTGGTTACTGGCAACACTTGAAAAGCTGCTATCAATCAAACCAGGAGTGCAGTCCAAATTCTTGACACCATCTTCATTATCCCAACCACAGAGAGTGAGAGCAACACACACATTAGTGCCTTTAAAGGGATGCAGCATAAATGAAAGTAGCTTGGCGGTGCCCCGTATTGAAAGACGTCGCTTGTGACGCAGTTTGTAGAGTCTGATCTCTCTGATCAGAATACGCTCCCACAGCATGCAGTCCGCGCCACTGCCTGAGGAGGTGACCACTAAATGGGAGTGAATAGGAGTAATCTTATGAACTGCTGGACATGCAACAAGCCCTCCAGCACTGGCACGTGTGTCTGCTGCTGCAATTACCCCACCTTGGAAGATGAAACCCAGAGTTGTTGTTCCATGAGCTAGAGGGAAAGGCCTTTGCACTGTCGCTGAGCTCTTTGGTCTGGGTCGGTTGAGGAAAGGGGTAGCTTGAGGCAAAGGTGGCACAAAAAATTGAAGTGGAACTCCATTCTTTTCAGATGTATAATGTTTTCTCCATTCAAAGCCGTCAGTCATTTGAACAGATGCTGATGTATCCTCCAAACCTGACCACTGATGCGCAGACTTATCCTTAAAACAACAAATATCTTCCAATGCCATAATGGAGTTAATGCAGAGATTTCCAGATCACAAAAACAGTGCAAAGACAGTTCTCTGATAAAAGCTGGGTATAGCAAAATCCTCAAACAGCCAAAAAGAAAGGAATCATAGCCACTTGCTTGTATGTTATGGAGAAAACTGCCTGTAGTTTTGATATAATGCTTTGTCCTCCGAGCTTTTAGCCTTATATAGCTCCAGCAAATGTGACAGCTTGCACAAATATGCACATGTAGAAACATATCCAAGAGTATTTAAGTTTGTGTAAACGATACTGTAGCATACAAGCTGTGAATCTGATATGCAGTGAAGCCACTTTCTGCAAACCTCACAGTCTCTGATTAAGACATTTCAAGTTTAAAAACATCATAATAAAAAAATACACTCGTTACTTTGTTTGCAATGCTTTTATTTTATCTTAGAAATTTTTATTACCTTAGGTTTTTTTATATATATAAAATTACACAATATGACAATAAAATCTATCAAGTTATTTTTCTTAAAACAAATCATCTGTAGTCATCGCGATAATTGGCGAGATATGAAACTGAGTAATGGATTAATCCATTTCGGCTCAAAGCACCTTGCTATGCAATCTGTTCACATATGTGTAAGGATCCAAGATGGCGTCAGTTTCTCAGCAGCCCGGCAACGCATCGGCAGTTCAGTCCCAGTAATTCTGTTGCTAAAGTCATGGCGTCCGCCAGTACGGGGAGCAAGGTGTCCTGCGGGAGAGATTTGAATTGTGTACCGGAGATAACTGACACGTTAGCTGCAGTCGCCAAACTTGGGTGAGGATAGTGCGTTACCTTGTATATTTTTCTTTACATTAAATGAGAGTAACACAGTTAGTGGCGCTTGTTAGCATGTTAGTGTATGATGCTTGCTAAGCTAGCCGGCGAGTTATCAGCACGTGCCCCATCACAATGATGCTTGACACTGTTTTGGAGTGTTAGCAAAAGTCGCTTAGCATTTTCTTTTGAGTAAAGTTTGTTGTTTTTTAATACACGTTCAAAATATATATGTTTGTGTTTTATGTTTATATAACAAACGAATAAATGATATTTGATAAGTTTTCCCTCCTGTGGTATGCAGGTTTGACTTCCTGTGCATGCCCCTGTTCCACCCGAGATTCAGGAGAGAGTTTGAGTTGGAGCCTGCTAAATCTCGGCTAGGTGCCCAGACCCGGTCAGACCTGCTGCTATGTGGGAGAGGTTAGTGTTTCCCCTTATTTAACTTCTAACATCCCAATACCTACTAGTTTGTAACTACATGCTGTTCGCCCAATCAAGATGATAAAAAAAAAAATCCAATGTAATGCTGTAAACTTATTTGGTTGCAAAATCAGATGAGTTGCTCCACTTTTGAGGTCCGGTTGATTTTAGAAGTTTATAAGAATATAAATATTAGTTTCTTCAAAGATAATACCTGCACTCTGTAACATCCCAAAACATGTATATCCATATTTAATTTACACTATGTATGTGTTCCTTGATGTAAATATGATACAGTATGTACTTGTACTTTGTAGTATGTACAAAGTGAAGCTGTTAATATCATTAAAAATAGATTTACATAAGAGAATAAAATGGAAAAAAACTTGGGGCTGTAATGTAAAAATTACTGCAACATAAGCAAAGTTAATCGCCATAAGAAAATATGAACCATCAAACATGAACAGTGTAGATATCTAAGTGTGATGATTTAGTTTTGTTACGTAACAAAAAACTAGACAACACACAAATACGGCCAACAAAAATCTGATAACACTGAGAATTAATATTTGTGTGTGTGAAATCTTAGTTTGGGCAAACCGTATGAGAAACGCATTTTTAAAAAAAAAGACTTATCAGATATAAATGATTATTTGTGCTTCCTCTAGACTGGAATACTCTAATCGTTGGGAAGCTGTCTCCATGGATCAATGCGGATTCAGAAATCGAGACAGAACGCAGAAACTCAGAAGCTGTAAGCCCTTTACTCTTGACGTTTTGACAGACGTACACTTTCATTGATGTTGAAGAGGATTTTTTGTGTTTTGGCATTAATTAAGGGTCCATTCACACCAGGACAGTTTGCAAGATTTGGTCTGATTTGGGGGTGGCGTATCACTCCCGCCATCAGTGTGTGAATGTGTGGATAGCAGGATCTATAAAGCGCTATACAGGTGGACGCCATCCTTCCACACCGAGATTGCGTTCAAGATGCATCATCAAATGAATCAGACCTTTTATAACGTGTTCCACTCCCCACTGAGGCGGCGCTGTGCAGAGTTACTGAAGGAGACAGGAGAGGTTATGATGAAGTAAATATGTTTTAACTGTTGGTTAATGCAAAACACGCTTGTACATAGCGGTTAAATATGGAGCTGCATATGTCTAACAGACATTATAAAGACTTCTTCAAAGTAATTATGAGTAATTTCTCCCATCCAGAACCGCCTGTTAGCCCACACGCATGGTTGTTAGATGTTCACCTGCAATGCTTTGCGCCAAACCCACAATACACTTTGTTTTGTAATCCACTTCCTGTATTTGGTCCAATTGAAGCGGATCGAGACCTGCTTTTGTAGGTGGGCCAAGTCTTTGAGTTGAATCTGAGTTAATTTGCACATTCACAAAAACCCTAAACGAAGCAGACCTTCTGAGCAAGCGGTTTAGCATTGAAATCAAAAAGCTGGTGTTAACATGCCGTAAATCCTCATGTGCAGGTTTATGTGCTTATTCTTCCTGATCAGAATTTGTGCCTTTCTTCCCTGACTATCTATCATGTTTCACTCTAGGCTCTTGCACAGGAGTTAAACTTTTCAGCCTACCTGGGTCTGCCTGTCTTCATGATCCCTCTGAAGGGCCCCCACAATGCTAATGTAGCCCGAATGCTGCTGAACCACATCCACACTGGCCATCACACTTCAAATGTAAGATGAAACGGCACCAGTATAGATTTAATGTCATAGCTGTTGCATCTGAAGTTCTCACTTTCAGTGCTGCTGTTCTTTGGGTTAATTAGTTCTGGATACGGGTCCCACTGATGGCGTCAGAAGACATGCGGGAAGATCTGATTGAGAACGAACCAGTTGTTTGCGTTGATGAAACCAGCCTAGATGAGAAGACCTGGAACTGGTGAGTTTTCTGCCAGTGAACTTCCTGCGTTCTGTCTTCAAGCTGAGACTTTGTTCACCACCATTTCTGTTTCTTTCATTTTTTTAAGGTGGCACTCATTCAGAACCCTTTGTGACTACAACAAGAGGATCTGTCTTGGTGAGCAAACACACTGAAGTCACAGCTAAGAGTAAAATTCCTTGCACTGGTCCGGCTTTCTAATAAAAACGTCTTTTTGGGTTCCTGAAGCTATTGAAGTTGGAGCAGACATGCCATCGGATGCTGTGATTGATAAATGGCTTGGGGAACCGATCAAATCAGCGATCCTCCCTACAAACATCTTCCTAACTAATAAGAAAGGCTTTCCTGTTCTGTCTAAAGCCCATCAGAGACTAATCCTACGTCTCTTTAAGGTACAATTTGACAAAAGCCTGTTTATTCAACAAATTGCTCCACATTCTGTTTTAAAATAATCTGTTTCCTCCCAGTTGGAGACCCAGTTCATCTTTACAGGCACCAGTCGACACACAGAGAAGGACTTCAGATCCTACCTGCAGTACCTGGAATACCTCAACCAAAGCAGGTCTGGACCCAATTCCTATGAGCTGTTTGCCAAAGGCTATGAAGACTACCTGCAGTCACCGCTGCAGGTAAGAGGAAAGATCTGCACACCTTTTGTTTTTTTCCTTCAGGTGATTGATAGTTAACAGATTTTGTTTTCTCCTGCTACTGTTTAGCCCCTCATGGATAACTTGGAGTCTCAGACGTATGAAGTGTTTGAGAAGGATCCTATAAAATATTCTCAGTACCAGCAGGTAAGGCCATTTGACCCGAATGAAACTACACCTGGTAAATTGTACAGAATTGAAGGAAATCATGGTGCACAATTAAAAGATTGGACTTTGTTGGTCTTAAAATCACGCAATCATCAACATATCAGTGCAACGTTCAGGTTTTACACCTAATGAATGGTTCAAGAATCAGATCAGCCTAAATTAACTGATATTAACTTAAAAGTAAACCTACTGCCTTAATCTGTGGAGGGCTTACATCGAGTGGATGTGTGCCGTGTTCCGTCTGCACTTTGGTTTTGTTCCGACCTCTTTGGCGCCCAATACACACTGGGAATGTGTCAGAGATGTAGCGCCAGCAGGTGCAGTCTGCATAATCACACATTTTTTAAATTGTTTTAATCCTTTATGGCTCTTTCCAGGCAGCTTTATATGTAAAGCATCCACTCCCAAAGCTGCTGATGTCTCTGTTGTCTTTGTAAGCCAGCGCTGTCATATACAATCTTGTGATTCTTCACTTTCATTATAATTTTCATTGTCCATGATAAAAAACAACACTGGAGACCTCTGACAGCCTTCTAACATGTCACCGCTAATGATGTAATGTTTAGATTTCAGCTAATAACAAACAACCATAACTCTATATTCATGTTGAAGATGGATTTCTTTTCTTTTCCAAACCATCTTTTTTCAATCTGAATGCACCAGTTGGTTAAAAATAGGTTTGGGAATTGGCACATTGCTGCTGACTGGTGTAAAAGAGCAAACTGTGTTGGTCCATTTAAAGTGAAGGAATTTGAGGGAGTTTTATAAGTTTGTTGCTATCATTGGTTTTATAACCCTTTGTTTTTTAGGGGGGTTCTTTCTGTGTTTCTGGTTCTTTTGTCAGTAATCTAAGGAAGACTAGACTGATCGGCAACTCATGATAGTTACTTTAAACTTCTGTGGTATTAATTTATCTCTAATCATTTGTTGTCTTCGGTCTGTGTGCAGGCTGTATATAAATGTCTACTAGACAGAGTACCAGAGGAGCAGAAAGACACTAATGTACAGTAAGTGACCACACTTTAAGTCTGTATATGATAAAATACAATAAATCAGTTTTGTTTTGGAGTGATTTACACACGATCACCATCAGTATCACACTTCTGATGACAAATGCAGTTTATTTTACAATGGAAACCATTACAGCAGCACCTGGGACATAAAGGACGTGTCTGTTGTTACAGGGTGTTGATGGTTCTGGGTGCAGGTAGGGGTCCTCTGGTCAATGCCTCCCTGAATGCTGCCAGACATGCAGACAGGAAGCTGAGGGTGTACGCTGTCGAGAAAAATCCCAATGCTGTCATCACGTGAGCAGAGTTTCCGTTACTGTATCTACACAGGAAAATGTGGTGCTTGATTTTAATTTACATGATGATTTGAAGCCTGTAATGTCTGATTGATCATCGGTGTTGTTCAGACTAGAAAACTGGCGCTTTGAGGAGTGGGGTGACCAAGTGACGGTGGTATCATGTGACATGCGAGACTGGGCAGCTCCAGAGAAAGCTGATATCATTGTGAGCGAGCTGCTCGGATCGTTCGGTGACAATGAGCTCTCACCGGAGTGTTTAGACGGAGCGCAACACTTTCTCAAAGGTACTGAAGCTTTAAAAAGTAATTCAGCATGTGGACATTTCAGCTGGAGGTTCTTTAATAACAAAAGTCTTTGTTTTTGGCTGCACCAAGCAATAGACATGTTATCCTCCATTACCTTCCACGCTTCTTTACATCCCTATCACTTTCCTTCTTCAGAGGATGGAGTCAGCATCCCATGTTCCTACACATCTTTCCTGGCTCCTCTGTCCTCCTCCAAGCTGTACAACGAAGTACGAGGGTGCCGGGAACGTGACAAGGACCCAGAGTCCCATTTTGAGACGCCATACGTTGTGCGACTCCATAACTTCCACCAGCTGGCTGACCCCAAACCGTGCTTCACCTTCACACACCCCACAACTGGTGTGTGCATACTTCACATTGCAAACTGTCTGTTTACTCTTCATTTAGTTACAATTTTCCCTTTTTTTTCTTCTCTCTCAGACATGAATAATAACCGGTATCAGTGCCTCAGATTCTCTGCGGGGTGCAACACTGTGCTCCATGGCTTTGCTGGATACTTTGAGACAACACTTTACAAAGATGTCACACTCAGTACGTAAATGTAAAGAAGATAAAGCAACTTTCAGAGGTTTAAAAGGAGATCTCCGTTTAATGCAGCGTGCTTATTGCAGGTATAAAACCAGATACACACTCGCCTGGAATGTTCTCCTGGTTTCCGATTCTCTTCCCGCTCAAAGTAAGTCAGCTCACAGTTAATGTCAAGGTTTCAAGAACGTCTTCACAGCCTAATTGTCATATTTCTTATTTAACAGCAACCAATCTCCATATCCCGGGACGATGACATCGCAGTTCGATTCTGGCGCTGCAACAATGGGAAGAAGGTTTGGTATGAATGGGCTGTGACTGAACCATCCTGCTCTGCCATCCACAACCCAGCAGGCCGCTCCTACACCATCGGTCTGTGAAGCCCAGCGCACCTGTAGCAGATGTTCACTCAGTAAAACTCGCTGTTGTTTGGAAGTACGCTGGACGGGTTTAATATACATGATTACAACTTGGGCTTGTGCTGCGAGCCCTTTCAGTCTGCAGTGAAAGAGTTGATTGAGGGGGGAAAAAAGAAGTGATCTTGTGTTTTGAGAAGTCAGCAATAACAGATGTTGACTGTGACCAGAAAACAGTTTATTGCCACTGAGATTGGCTTCCTCTAATCAGATCGAAGACCTAACCCACCGACTTGTTGTGCTAAATTTTCTTTCCTGTTTTCACCTGTTGTGGACACACATGCAACCCATCTAGTCTTAGGCCTTATCAAATAGCACATTCCACATGATGCATAAATTACGTAAACACAAAAGGGTCAGAAGAACGTCTCCCTTTAAAGGTCACATTTGATTACTGTTTATACCTTTTTATTATTTTCTGTCTGTTTGAACCATTTCAATAAAACATTGTGATTCTCTTCATACAAAATGGAAGTTTCATTTCATTTGTACATTCACCATGTTCATGGTGTGGATTGTATGTCTTAAGAAGATAGAAAAACGTCAAAATGTTTAATCTACTTGCTTTAAAGAGAGCATCTATATGATCCACTGCATGTGGGCATCAAACTCAGCAATAAATCACTGGTTAAGGTTTGGAAGAAGTAACTTTCATACTTATTTTGGAGAATAAAATTGTCCAATACATGTAGAAATGTATGCTTGTGCATTAAAAAATGGATTCATCCACTGTATTAAGTACATCTTGTAGTAGCTGGTTGATTTGGGATTTTCTTCAGAAGTGCATGGATTTACCTACGTTGGGAACATTCCTCAGAGATTTTGCTTTGTATTGACATGTTGCATCAAACAGTTACAGATTTTCAGCTATACAGCCATGATAATCTCCTGTTCCATCACATCCCAAAATAGCACAATTTGGAGTCATTAGAAACTTTGTGACATGGTCAATTATCAGGAGATGTTAACTGTTGTGGTAAGAGGGGTGGTGTGCTTTATCTGAAATATCAATAAGTGCAACGCCACCTTTGGAGTTGCACCCAATGAAGGCTGGCAGGCTTACCAGCAGTGAAGCTGGCAGTTCAGGAGCAGCATACAAATACACACAAGACACACATCTCCTATGGAAAGCAGGGAAACCAACTCTGAGGAGTGCACGCTCTAACAGCACACCACAAAAAAGGAGGGATACCACCACTGTCGTTATCCTCCTGCACCTGGAGAAAAAGAAAAAAGGTTCAATAAACACTTATTTAGAAAGTTACAATTGAAATCCAAAATTAACACTAAAGTTAAGAGCTCATAATAAAAGATCTCCAAACAACTCCAAGTCCCACTTGGGAGCCAGTGTGCAAGTAATATAGTTGCAAAAGAAAAGAAAGTTGAATTTAAAGTAAAGCAAAGCGGCAGCAGGTTTTGCCCAGCTTAAGCAGACCTCAGTAGCAGCAGGGCACCCTGAGAGGAAGGCCATTTGTTAGGTCCAGGTAACCAATCTGACAATATTAGTGATCTCCAGGCAGAGATGACCAGCTTGAGTATATTCAGGGAAGCCCCCTCCTCACAGTGGCACACACAGGTCTCCCAGAGAGGACCTGTTACTCAGTGAGCTGCAGCACTTTCAGGAGATTGGTAATCAGGAAGCAGGCAGAGACTTGGGATTATCTGTGCACTGAGTTTGTGGCGGGGATGTCCTCATACAGACTGATGAGCTCAAATGATTTAGTGGCACCTCACACAGTTAAAGTGACACAAGCAGCATTGCTACACTTCTCAAATTGTCCCTCACACCATAACAGCACTAAAACCAGCCTAAACCAATGAAAACAGACCAGGATGGGTAAATGATTTTATATTCTATCATCTGAACGTTGCATCTGAAATGGAGACTCATCAGACCAAGAAACAATTATCCAATCTGAAGTTGTCCAATTTTCTCAAACCAGTCGGCCCATTTTGACAACAACAAGGGTCATTTTGGTCCAAACAAACTGCTGCTCATTAGTTATTTCTCTTATTTAGGCCATTTTCTTTAAACTGTGGAGATGGCTGTCTGTAAAATCCCAGTAGCTTCCAAGTATTCCAGTAGTAGATCAGCAGCTTCTGAAATACTTAGACTAATGGACTAATCTTCTGTTTTCTCTCTGATGCTGAGTTTAAACACCACTTAGTTTTCCTGAACATGTCCAGACGCAGACTTGCTGCCATGTGATTGAAAGATTATTTATTTGTGTTTACAACTGAGCAGACATGGCTGATATAGTGACTGATGAGTGCACTGCACACTCTTTAACCAAAACAACTTGCAAATTAAAGTTCAGTATGGGGAGACTCAGTTAAAGTTAGAAATATGGAAAACCATCAATCTACCTTTAAAAAAAGCCCACCTTCCTCTCTTAGTCTCTCTCTCGGCATAAAAGGCTCAACACCCAAACGATGGTTCACCGAGTCAATGCTCAAAGGAACCCATGAAAACAACATCTCTTATTCATATTTCAGAATGTGACAGATTTAATTATTATAAAACACACACACACGCACACACACACACACACACACATGCACACCTGTGATATGTGAGCTCTATCAGAAACACGGTAAAGTGGGAGT
>JBAMHX010000009.1:6202584-6213924 GCA_037177515.1 Pseudomugil tenellus | reverse complement strand
CACGGTAACTTTTTAATTGTTCTTCTTAATGATTTTATTTTAATTTATTATTTTATTATGATTCTTGCTCTGTTTTTATTTTCTTTTTTATTTCGGTTTCAACATCTGTAATGCTTTTAATGTTTTTATATAAAGCACTTTGAACTGTTGTGTACATGAAAAGTGCTTTACAAATAAACTTGCCTTGTAGCACAAAATTATGGTTCAAATAAAGTGCATCCCTTGACAATTCAGTAACAGACATGCGGCTTATCTATAAAGATATCTGTGTTTAAGTATGAAATTATATGTACTGACATACTAAATAAATATCGTTGATAATTTTACCGATATCTGAAAAATAGACAAATATCTGCAGATTCCGATATATCGTGCATACATTATTAGAAGATGACTTTTTTTTCCTTTTTTGTGGACAGTTTTCAATAGAAAATGTTCCTATTTTACATGATATCGAGAGACGGGAAGAAGGGATTTTATTGGGCCGAAACAAGTAGGAGCTCTTTGTTTTCACAGGGCGGCAGTGCTGGAGAGGATGCCTCTGATTGAGAAGAACTCACTGGGTCATACCAACGGAGAAGCAACAGGGGAGACAGTCAAGGAGGTCCAACCTGGCAAAGCCAAGCAGGGGGAGGTGGTGCTGCCACAACAGCCTACTAACCAGGTTAGGGAGACACTTAATGCTTCCTGATTAGATTATCCCGTCTGGTTTACTTTATTTTAAGCGTGCTCACATCGTCTAAACCATTAGACTCTTCAGATGTAAAGGTTATGGTATGATCATGTACCAGGTCGGAGCTTCTCTGTGCTTTTCTGCAGGTGTGTGATCTTTTGGACTTGCTGGGTGGCTCTGAGGAGCCTCTGCAGCCCAGCCCAGCAGAAGCCGGAAAAGCCTCATCCATCAATCCAACTACGACTACTGGAGCCCTGCTGGATCTGTTGGGCGGGTTGGAGCCCACTCCTCCAGCACCAGGTCTGCTTCTCATAAATCCTGAGAATTAATCGCTAAAGCCGACAGAGAACAAGTAACACAAAAGATGATTTCGGACTTGAAGGCATAGAAAGTTAGAAACAAGATGCTGAAATGTGGATAGATGTTGATAATAATTATATTTTGGTTACTTTTTGTTTTTTATGCATGTTTTTTCTAATAAATGGCTGTTTTCCATAGTTCCAGCAGTCACTGTGTATGAGAAAGATGGCGTGACTTTGGCACTAAGCTGCGAAAGACAGTCAGACTCGGCGTTGACAGTCACACTCACAGCCTCCAACTCCACTGACTCAGACATGAACAGCTTCACCCTGCAGGCTGCGGTGCCCAAGGTTCGTATCATCACCACTAATCCATAGAGAGGTTTTAGGAAACCTGCATTTGTTCTCCTGGTTCACTGACTAACCTGTTCTGTCTCACATGTTCAGCACTATATTCTAAACAGTCAGATAATGGGGAGAAATCGTCCTTATAGGATCAGATTTTCAGCTATAAAACAGTCTAAAGACAAAAACCTGTTGCATGTAAACCAGCCGTGGCTTCGTAATCGTCTCAGAATGATGACGAATGCACAGCTGTGCATACAAAGAGCTTTTTCTTTATTTAACAGCATCCCATAACGGTAGATGGAGCACAAAAGCATTTCTCGATGCCACTTTCCTACCTGTTAGAGGTTGTTACAACAGAACGTGTGAGGAAAGAGTGTTGCAGGTAACTCATAAGGTGTCACTCCAGCAACACACACAGTCAGCTTTCAGTCAGACCTGTCTCTGGTGTGTGTCTGGAAAGTCTAACGCTCTATCCAAATTATTATCATTAGCATAAAAGCTAGTAACCCTGCTTTTTATGCTAATGGGGTTTTAAAAACCAGCTTACTCCTGTGTATGCAGTTTGTGTGAAATGCTCTGGTGGTATACCAGATGAAAGTAAACATGTTTGTGTTGCTTTTAACTTCAAACCTTCATTTGACCCCCTACAGAGTGTGCAGTTACACATGAAGGCGCCCAGCGGGGACTCGCTTCCCGCACGAGCTGCAGCTAAAGTGACCCAGGTGGTGGTCCTCAACAACCCAAACAAGGTGGGTCTACAGAGAAACAAAACAGACACAGCACAGGAAAAAACTACCTTCTTCCTTTCCAGCTTGTTTGGGAATATAAGTAGAAGTAACTTGTAGCATCACAGGACAGAAACCGTCTTTATAAAGCGTAACATGTCTGGCTGTGTTTTATTCTTATCTCAGATAAAGTCCAATGTGTATCTAAATCCTGCCGTACGTTTCAGGTTAATCTAAAAATGAGGATCCGCATCTCTTACACAAGCCAAGGATCAGCTGTTCAGGATACGGTCCAGATTGACTCCTTTCCTGGACTAAGTGCTCCGTGACACTAATGACGCCTAAGAGTCAGTCCTACAGGGCTGCGTGGATGTTTTGGCCGTTGTCTCTGATGGAGCCTTCATGCCGTTTCTTATTAATAGCTGGTTTTGTTGTTTGTATCCGAGGAGCACAGTTCTGTCAGGAAATCTCAGCCTCTTCTAAGGAGTCGCATTTTTCTACTCATCTGGAACACGAAAGCATTGCTTTAATAGCAACACACACACGTACGAATCTGCAGCTAAAATGAGGAAAAACTTTCTGGTTCTTGGCACAGAATTAAAATGACCACTGAAAACACTAACTTTGTTTACTACGTACACTTTTATGTGTATTTAAACTAAAATTCTCCACAAAGATGACATAAAATAGTCACATGTTCACACATACTTTTGCTTTAATAATGGTTTTATTAAACAAGTGGGACAAATGTGTTGTAGCTGTCGGTAGCTACGACGTGCTACGTCATAATCCGGACTGGACATATTGCCATCAGCAATCAAAAAAATTCAGAATTAAACATGTTTTTTTGTTTGTTTTTTTAACTTATTTTATGTAGAAATTAACTTAGATGTCATATCTGTGGAGAAACTTTAAATTATTTTAATCGTTGAGTCTTTAAATCATCTCTATACCATTCAGGATTTTGGCTTAAAGCTACTAATGACAGTTTTAAATGTTTGATGCCACTAAAACATCTCCTCACACCACTCCAGTAATTTACAGTTACAAGTAGTTAAATATGAAAAATTTAGTCAACGCTACTGTTTTGTCTTTTATTCTATTGAGTAAACTTCATTTTTATCAAGAACAGAAATGAATTTTAGATTAATATGGACATTTCTACAACCGTGTGGTTTGCCTTTTCTTGTATGTGCGAGAGCTCACAGCAACCAGGTATTTAACTCCTGATTCATTCCCCTGTGCCTTTTATCACTTTTTCAAATATATTTTCTTTGGAGGCCAAGAATATTTAAATGTAAATGAAGACTTGTTTGACTTCTGATTATATTTCCATAAAAGCAACACTTTTCTTCACTCTTCTTAACTTATGTTTACAGATGTTTTAAAACTGACCTATTTGTAAGGACTATTGTATGTTCAATGATCCAAGAAGGCAGGCACATTACTGCCTAGAAGGTTTATTTTTGAGATATTAAATTTTTAAGCACAAAAAAAACTTTTTAAGTCTTTGTTGGGTTGTTGAACAAAGTGCTGTAAACAAATCTTAAGGTAAAACCAGCATGTTATTATGCATTCAATAAGCCATTCATTACATTCACACTAGTTGTTTGTAGAAACACTCAAGATACAAAACATCAGCAATGGTGACGCAAACATATTTCAGTGGAATCTACTTGACTTCATATCACTACCACGGCTACTATGTGCAGAAAAAGACCAGAGGATGGTATATGATGTTTGAATTGTTGTTAAACATGCAGTCTTATGTTGTTTTCTAATAAAACTAATTCTCAGGAGTCATATGTTGTCTGATGTGGGGTTTTTCACAAGAGGACAAGACTTCCAGCAAATCAACTTCAGCATTTATTCACAAAAAGAAAAACACCACAGTGTTCTTAAAATGCCTGAAAACATGGGTGCCCGTATCAGCTGCTTCAAACTCAAAAAGCCAATGTGGGTTTACAAAAAAATAACATCTATAAAGGAAGTAGAACGTCTTTTTTTGGGAGAGTTAATTCATATTTCTTATCGACAGCCTGGCGGGTGAAATTTTGAATTTCTCTGCTGCAACGTGGTTATGAACGAAGCCTATGTGTTGGCACTGCTAGTGTCATGACAACAGCAACTCAAGAGGACAGGTGTATGCTGCAACTGTGAGCCGTTGATCCTCCTCTCAACGCCAACACAAGGTGGAGCACAGAGCCTCCTTGGATCTTGTAGTCTGCAGCTGTTTTTTCATCATTCCTGTGGCAAGAAAGACGAGAACTCTTAGACAGGAATATTTAAAAAGATTACGTATGTGTTTACATTCCCAACAAGATGATAAAATACAAGGAGCTCACATCTGTTTTCCACTGTAGATGAGCCTCTGTTGCTGTGGAGGGATGCCTTCTTTCTCTTCCACCCTTTCTTTGATTCGCTCCACCTTGATTCACACACAAATTAAACAACAACAGGAAATAATCAACAGCTCTTGTGTTTGCATTTCTTAAATGGTCTTTACAAGAAGAGTTACTTCAAGCTGTTACCTTGTCTGTGGGCTCAATATCAATCTCTATTTCCTTTCCAGTGAGGGTCTGAAAAGAACATAGCACTGTTGAAATGCTTCAGTCTGCACTACACCAGCATCTTTCAGTAATTCATTATCACTAAAAACCTGGTGGCAACTTTAGCAGATGTATGCTGTGTCAGTAGATAGATTATCCATCGCACCAGTAAATATTCATTTCAGAACAGATTGTAACGTATCGTGGATATCTGTGGAGGTCATAAATGTTTTCCTTACTGCTATATTGATTCATGAATCAATTACACTAAAAATAAAGTTAGCAACCTCTCAAACACTGCAACAAAAAGGGAGTAAAGCAATAACTGTACTTAAAATGAGATATTAGCTTTTCAATATATATCAGCCAGGTTTCTTTAATACAATACTTGAATTAGTTAAGCATGTATAAAAGGTAAATTTCAAGTTTTTACACTGTTTCAGGCCCAGAAACAAACCGGCGGATTTATCTGTATATTAGCGGTCTATCGAACAGCACCAAAGACATCTAACACCTGCGGAGGACTTCAAACTTCAATAAAACACTTTTCTCACCTTCACTTTTATCAACATGTTGAATAAAAAAATATACACTAGTATTACAAAAGTATTCTATACTAACTGAACAAAACAATTAGCAGATTAGCGCAACCAGCTTGTCAGCTAACCTGCCTTTACTTCCTGTGTAGCAAGCTAACACTCCGTAAAACAGCAAAACCAGCGGAATGGTTCCGGTCTGCAAAATTACATAAATCTAAACCATAAACTGTGTTTAAAAGAGATTGAAATTTATTTAAGTTAAAAATATAACTTATTTACGTGTTATCTTAATATTTAATATACATATTGTAATCTTTACAATTTTTAGTTGTGTTGTTTTGTTATTAGTGCTGTTTATTTGTGTTTATTTATGTATACCAATTTATGTAATTCTAATTTATCATTTATAATTGCATATTTTAAATAAATCATTATTACATTAAAAAATGTAAATAAAAAATTGTTTTGCTATTTTGTTGCTCTTGATTTGACTAGTTATTTTGTTCCACTGTGAAAATTACATGTATTTTACCTTAGCATGGCATTATTGATAGGAATAAAGGAGTAAACATATATCATTAAAGTAATTATTGATACCATAATGTTTCCCTTTGGTTGCCAATTTGTGTTGACCTCAAATTTCCAAGGGATATTGAATACAGCACTTCATTCGCTTGACACAGATGTTAATCATTTAGCTAATTACGTCTGAGCTCTATAAAGTGCGTCATTTTCAAAGTGCTTTGTATCATTTAGTCATGGTGCCTCATCACTACCTTTTGGTACTCTTGGCTGTTTGTGCATCAGCTGTTGCTGATCCAGGTATTGTTTATCCAGCATAGTGAAAATTGAGTTACAAGAAGTTTTTATTTGAAAAACCAATCTTTTAATTATTTTAATTTTTTCCACCTGCAGATATCAAAGTAGTCTGTGCGAAAGACACTGTGAGAATCACATGGAGGGTTGACTCCCATTTCACACCATATGCAGCTCGATTCTTTCTTGGAAGCTGTATGCCATCTAAATGGCGTATCCTGCCTACAGGAGAGGGGGAAGCATCCTTTAACTACAAGTTCACAGAGTGCAAGTTCAGGAAAACGGTATGGTTTTGTCTTTATATCTGAAATCAGTTTGTCTACTTGATTTGTCATTTTGTGTATTTCCTTGTTCCAGATGAAAGGGAAACGCATGATTTATAAAAATGAGCTGCGTTTCCAGCCACATGACAAGTCAAAACCTGCTGTCTTCAGTCATCCCATTGAATGTGTTTATGCAAGGTAATTTTTCTTTTGGCTGACTTGATTAAAAACACTAAATTTGATGCTGGAAACTTGATTTATTTTTTTTTTTCCACCTTCTCTCAGACCTCCAGGGTGGGTTCCTCCATTCCTAAACCCTGGATCAGGTGTTTCTGAGGGTCATAGTAAACTGGTTTTTCATATGGCACTCCTTAATGGTAAGTAATTCTGCTGAAGTTTAAATCCAGATTCAAAGGTATGCTAAAAGGCTTTTCTTTCTAACAGACAAATTGACGGGTTTGGCAAAAACTAATGTGATTCCACTGGGTTCATTCATGCCAATATGGGCAGCAGTGGAACAGAAGTCTCACCAACCACTTCTCCTGCTCATGGAGGAATGTGTTGCAGCCACCACACCAGAGCTGCACCCCGGCAGTCAGATCTACCCAATTGTTGGCAATAAAGGGTAGGTCTTGTGTCTAATTTATATTATGGCTGCTGGATGTAACTGACTTGATGCTGGAATTTCTTCAGGTGTCTCTTGGAAAGCAAAAGGGGGAAGTCTGTTTTCCTTCCTCGGTACCACTCGTCGGCCATCATCCTCTACCTCCAATCCTTCAAGTTTGGGCATGGAGAGGTAAGTGAGGAGGGATAAATGGCATCTGCTTTCATGACTATAAATGACTTTACATTGTTCTTAGGTTTATATCCACTGTAATCTGGCCGTATGGGATCATGCTGCTCTTGATGAAAGCAAGAAGGCTTGCCATGTCCGGGAACACGGAAGGTAATTTTATATATATTTGGGTCAAATTTTTTTTTAAAATTGACTGACAAAATTCCACTTTTAAAAAAAAAAAAAAAAAAAAAAAAAATTCAGCTGGGAGCTACTGGATGACCCGTCTCGGAGCCACCTCTGTAACTGCTGTGACTCAACCTGTGGGTCCCGGTCTAAAAGATCAGCCGAGCTGGGTATGTTTCCTCTAGGTAACACATCTGCTGCTCCTTCATTGGTTAATGTATGCCCTTTTCTGCAGAATCTCATGGATTTAAGTACAATTCTGTATTGGGTCCCCTTGTAATCCAAGACCAGTTGGACTCTACCAGCAATGGCACATCTATGTGGCCTGTTAACCCAGTTGACTTTCAGGTAAGGTCAGTAACTTTCTAAAATAAGTATTTTAAAATGCATGTTTAACTTTGCACTTCTTGCAGGGCGGGATCACTGTAAGATGATCATGGATGGCAATGGGATACTGCAGTTTTCCTTGAAGAAATTTTTGGACTGCTTTTGTTCAATGGAACGTGCAGCAGAGGAGAACTTGTGTAAATCAGTGATGTGCCTAAAGTCTCTAAACTGGTACGATGGGTACTTCAGGGAATTTGTTGTAGGCAAATGTGACATGCTGCCTCCAGTCTAATAAAATCCCATTTGAGTACTTGAGTCTTGCTGTTTTCTCATTACCAATCATTTGAGTAATACTGAGGATTAAGTGTTGTGCACCAACAAAATGTTACACGGTTTGGATTTTTCTTTTTTCCATTATGCATCACATGACTGAGTTTGGGAAAGGTGCATATTCTGTATTGTGTTACTCCATACAGGAAGTAACTAAGGTCTTTCTCCAGCCTACTCTGAAACTGCTTGGCTTCCAGACTTCCTCATTCTGAGTCATCTGCCTCTGCAAATGAGAGCTTAACTTATGGGAGCATCTGCAGAACAGCAACATGACTATGCTCCCTTAAACAATTCTGTCCAAGGGAAAGAAGTAAAAGGCCTAGTCCAGCAACATGGAAGGAAAATCAATCCAAGTAGAAAAACTTGAGAGGGCAAAGAAACATGAGGCAAGGCAATGGGTCTTCCCTTCAACTCAAACGCCCGTCAGCGAATCTCAACTTGAAACTGCCATGTTATTACAGAAAAGCAGTGGATGTAGCAAACACCAGGGAGGGTGCGGGTTACACGTCACCATTTTGGTGACAAAAGTTCGAGAAGGATCCCAACAGAATTCATCACGAAATGAAAGTCTAAGGTGGAATGAGCGTGAAAGTGGGGAAAGCCCTCTTCTCTTCTTTTGGTCTCCCTGATAGAATCATTAGACACTGGCGGAACAAAGACAAAAGCAGCAGCATTGTCTGAATCCGAACCAAAGTGCAGCAAACATGCAAAGCTTCAAACTGATGCCAAGGATTTCCTGAAGGACTGGTTTAGGGACCAGCCGACCGTTGATTCACACCACTGCAGAAGCCCAAAGGACTACACAAACAAGAAATTCCTGCACAACTGTCAACTACATCGGGAATATCAGCAGGTAGCTTCAACCGCTGGAGTGTGGTTTTGGGAAATTGTATATTTCTCAGAAGTGTTTCATGAAGGAAACCATTCTATCTTCATTGCACAAAAAGATCAGTGTGATCCTTGTATTTCATTTAAGCGTGAGGGTATCAGCAAGGCTGAGTATGATGCACGTCTGCCAGAAAGATGAAGCAAGAAAATCCTGCGACAAGGATTCTGGGAATAATCAAAAGTCAGTTTGGACAATGGACCAGCAGCCTGTATTACAAAACAAAGCTGCAGGTCCGCTACTTCACCCTTTTTAATTTTGGGATTGAAGAAAGGCTACTCCTACATTTGGGATGAATGTCAAGGCAGCCAGAATGGTGAAGCATTTGAACACCTTCAATATAGTCAATTTGAAGCCGTAACCATAAGTAGTCCAGAAGTCAAGGAGATCATAGTGTGGAGCGATGGCTATGGTTATCAGAACCACAATGCATGTGTGGCAAATGTGTTGTCTGAGCTTGCATGGAGTGTACTAATAACACACAAACATCTTTTTGTAGGCCACACACCAATAGAGTGTAACAGCATGCGCAGTACTGTTGAGGCCAAAATGATTACAGATATCTTCACTTTGAGAGATTACGTCATCATACTCCAGACTGCAACAATTAGGCCATGACCTTACCATGCCATCAAACACGAGCAGTTCATTAGAATGAATAGATCTTACTTCAATAGCATCAGACCAGGCAGAAACTAACTGGGGATCCAGCTGTCTATGACATGCAAGTTCTACCGTTTAGCAATCACGGCAAGGTCCATTTCACACTATCCTATTCAGAGGTCCTTTTATGTGGGAAGTAATGCCACAGAGGGAACAAGTTCCAAATGAGCCACTAGCATGGCTAAGTTTCCATCTCCTCCAGGACCGCCAGTCAATAAAGCATGTCATGCCAATTGAATGCCGTCACTTCTTTGACAATCTTTAACGAGACAGTTTTCACTAACAGATTTGTTTACCTGGCAGATGAACTGCACTTACTCATTTCAGCTAGTTTGGTGACTAGTCTGAACAGCTGCCAGATAGTATTTTTACTTCCTGGACTAGGAATTGACATCTCAGTTAGGTTGCTGACTCCTGTCACTATTCATCTGAATACATGTTGTACATACTTTCCATTATTGCTCGATATAGTTAGTATGAAGGGAATAAAATATTAAGAAAGAAACTACACAATGTATTCACGACAGTCACAAGTTAACTACTGAGCACACCAAATTCCCTGCAACACTGATAGGCCAAGCAGCTCTGCATGATCAGCTGCAGCCAATGATAGCTAAGTTGGACACGTCATCGCAAACCATATGAGCCAGGTACGCGTCTTGACCTCTGCCAAACCCCTGAGGTTTGATTGAACCCTGGTTAAGAACCACTGCTCTAGAATAATGAAATGTATAAAAAAAATTTCCCTCCACAAATTTATAGTCATTTCACAACATTAGTGGCACAAATGTACATTCAAAAAAAATTTTTTTCCTAAACCTCTTAAAGAACATCAGATCAGCTTGAAACTTCCAGAAATTCATTTGTCTGGAATACCCAAAGTTATCTTTGATTAAAAAAAAAAAAGTCTGATTAGCAAAATAATATAAAGCATAAGACTTTTGTGGTGATTTGACTTAGATATATCAAAGATTAACAACTAAACTAATTTAACTGCATTAGTGTTTTTATGTAGTAACTTGTGACATCTTCATGACCAAAAATTGTTTCATGACCTTCATGACCTGTTTTCCATTAAAACCGCATTTTTTAAAGTAACTTTTATTGCCGTTTTAAAACATTAATTTGGTGACAAGGTTATTTAATTGGAATAAAAGTATTGATAAAATTTATTTTGTTTAATTATTGATGCGTCTGTGAAATTATTTATTTTAAGGATGATGAAACGTTTATAGAGAAATTATTTCTCTGTCACACAAGCGTCTATACAAAACAAGATGAGAAAAATATTGAATGCTTAGAAGTTTTTAGCTGGTCTAAAATCATTTAAGTGATTTATGAAATAAAAATAATATGTGATGCCTTTATTACTGAGGGTGCAAATTGCATCAATAGAAAGTAAAAGAGAAGAGAAAAGACATACTGGATTTCAGACAACTGACTAAAAAGAATAATTTTGCAATAATACATACCACCAAAGGACACACACACAAAAAACACCTATCAACAATAAAAAATTAAAGTTGAGAAAAATCTACAGTACCTGCATCATTAAGGGTTAAACGTTTTGTTGTGACATTGTGTCTCTAATGCCTCACAGAAAATAAACAATCTTATTTTTCTTTTCATGACTGCAATAAAAAACAGATAAGTATATTATGCTGGTATATTTGTGCCACATTGGTTAGTAACCTCCTTCCTGCGCTGGAAGTAGTCAAACTACAGGTGCATTAATGCCAACAAACAGTAAGAGAAAGGGCAGGGAAAACCAACAACAAAACTTATATTATCTATTTGAAAGCACAACTCAGTTCTTATATTAATAAATAATTGTGTTCTTATGGTGGTTTTTGGAAAAGAGCAATTTAATAATATTATGTATTGAAGTAAATTACGTCCCTGCTGTTGTAATTACACTGATTGGCTTGTGATGTTGATCACATGCACCAGGTGAAG
Source organism: Pseudomugil tenellus (assembly GCA_037177515.1). Taxonomy (NCBI): domain Eukaryota; kingdom Metazoa; phylum Chordata; class Actinopteri; order Atheriniformes; family Pseudomugilidae; genus Pseudomugil; species Pseudomugil tenellus. The sequence continues at coordinate 6,202,589 of JBAMHX010000009.1, read as the reverse complement.
ACAGT
>JBAMHX010000009.1:6191091-6202484 GCA_037177515.1 Pseudomugil tenellus | reverse complement strand
AAGTAAATTACGTCCCTGCTGTTGTAATTACACTGATTGGCTTGTGATGTTGATCACATGCACCAGGTGAAGACAGTTTCCTTGATTGACCTGCCCCAGTCAGACACAATAAAACCACTGACAGAGCTACTGGGAAGTATCCAGTCATGATGGCTTTCTTTAGGCATTGTGTGCTGCTTTCCTTCCTGGTTGCTGCCAGTTCAGTAAATGCTGGTAAGGTTTTGTTTGGTACTGTTACATAATTTATTGTGTCCTTTCTCCAATCATTTAGTAGAACTGTTAATATCATTCCTTCCAGACCTGAAACTGGATTGTAAGGGTGATTACATGACACTGGTTTGGATGGACAGCAGATCTCAGGCTGACACTTCACTGATTCGTCTTGGTGGCTGCTTTCCTACCAGCTTCACATCAAGGGATGCTTATTTCAGTGTGGAGTTCAATGACTGCAACTTCAAGAGACTGGTGAGTAGACCCTAGATCTACATGCAACACTTTAGAAGGTTGACCTTCATTTTATATTCCCCCACCCTTAATAGGTTACTGGGAATGAGCTGAATTATACCAATGAGTTGGTTTACCCTTCCTTTCCTGGCTCTCATGTTCCTCCCTTCAGTCACCAGATAGTTTGCTCATATGAAAGGTAAGTGTTGACTGGCTTATTTAAGTATTCCAGAAAGACATGATACCCTACTCTTTATTTCCTTTAAGACCACGAAACTGGTACCCCATGATTTACGATCCAGTGTTTTCTACATTTGGTGTCGAACACTTGGTGTTTCATATTGGAATAATGAATGGTGAGTGCACACCACCACAATGGCAGTAGTCCAAACTAGTTTGAACTCTAAAACTAGTGTTTGTTCACTAGAGGATTTTTCGGGTCCGGCTGAGTCTACAAGTTTCCATTTGGGCTCCCTGATTCCCATCATGGCCAGCGTGGAACAGGAACATCATCAGCCCATGCTGGTACTGCTTGAGGAATGTGTTGCTACCACCACACCAGCACTACATCCAGGAAGTGACTTGTATCCCATTATCATCAACAAGGGGTACTGTAACTATTTGCAAACTAATTGTCATTGTTTCTACTGGACATGACCAATTTTTTTTTTTTCTTTTCATCTTGGACAGTTGTCTTGTGGACAGTAAGACTTCACGATCAAAATTTGAATCAAGGCTTAGGTCTTCTGAAATTCGGCTAACTCTTCAAGCCTTCAAGTTTGCTCTGGAACAGGAGGTAAGATTTCTCCAAGATTTAATTGGAGAAGGGGACAACAAATCAAATGCATACTTCTCCCATTAGATTTATATCCACTGCAGCATTTTGGCTTGGGACCCCCGTGGACTTGACAGCACAAAGAAAGCTTGCCACTATGTGAAAGATCATGGGTAACATAACATTTACTACATCACCAACCTGTGCTGTATCCAGTTCAGTTGGACTAATACTGCTGTGTTCAGGTGGGCGCTGCTGGATGATGCTACCTCTAGTGACTTGTGTGCATGCTGTGACACCACCTGCAAGTCCAGAAGGGCAAGGAGTCTAACGTCAGGTATGAATTTGCACAGTGGACATGCAAACCTGATTATGTTGTACTAACGTGTCTGTTTTACAGGGAACGCTGGTTTGGTCCAGAAGGCAGTAATTGGCCCACTCATAATCACTGACATGGATTAGCCTTGGGGTGAAACTGGCTCATCTAATGAAATGGCAGACTGATTTTTATCTTCAAATGTATGCTCTACTATTAAACCTGTATCAACTACTTGGCTACATATTGTATTTACTTTAGGTAGGAAGATATTAATCAAGGGTTGCATGTTAAACAAGGGGTTCTGACATTTGGTAAACTTGTTTAGTAACCCAACCCTTAAGGCGGTCATGCAGAATTGGTTTGGTTAGTTTGCTGTTGGTCAGTTTCCCTGCCCATGGACTCCCTGCAACTTTAATTTGACTTCAGATACTTTTAAATTTGGTTTCATAAAGTGCCAGGAAACTAGTTGTGTTTGAACTGTATTATCAGACAATTGGGTGGGCTAAAAGCCAAGCATGAAAAGGTTGGCTGTAATTTTAAAAACATTATCTGCCAACTTGTAGTGTACAAATGCGGCGCTGAACCTAAACATGTCGCCCGAAACGTCTTACGCGCGGAGGCCTCTGCCAATCACAGCAGAGGAGAGATCCGCGAGGCGGAAATATCGATGCCAAGCGTTTCCTTGGAAACAAAAGTTCCCGAAGTTTAAGCTAGCACTTACCAAACTTACACGTCAGGTAAATGAGTTATTTCCCAGACTAACTTCTAATTAACTTGGCTAACCATAGCATTAGCGTCATTTCGGCTAAGTATTTTAAGCAGGGGTCAGCAAAACATTTCCATAGTGCTAAATCCAATTAGACACGCTGGGATAGTGTTTGCATTCAGAACAGTTCACCAGTCCTACCTGGAAAACCTTTCCACTGGATCTTAAAATGCAATCACTTGGTCCTTAAGATGAAAATGTAATTAAAATCTACTTAACATACGGAAGTAAATGACGCCTGTAATAAAAGCATTAATTGAACGGATGCTGTTTTGCACTGTTACTGCCTTTCCAAACCAGTTTTACTGCACTGTTTCTATCCTGGTGGACAACCATGCTAGCTAATCTTTTCATTTTATGTATAAAGCTTCACTGCTAGTTATAAAACACGTATTCACATATGGAAATAACCAATATCAGTAAATTGCTTTGTGTATGCTTGATTGCAAGGGTTAGTTAAACCAAAATATCCAGACTATAATGAATTTGTCATACCAACCCATGAGTTATATGCAGCTTTTTATCACGTTTTGCTCCAACTCTTTATAATACTGAAATAAATTCAGATCAGTATAACCAAACACATAAAATCAGTTTCAATATATTATGTCTTTGTATGGTTTGATTTTATTTGTATAATAGTTGCACCGCATTGCAACTTCTTCAGATGCAGAGTTGTTTTTTTTCTTTTTGGTCAGCATTTGGTCAGTTGATACGACACTCTGTAGCCATTAAAAGCAAACATTGTTTACAGATACTGCAGCATGATGAAGCTGACCACAGAATGAATTAATCACTCTTAGATTTATACAACTAATACAAAGTTAAGATGACACAGAAGGACGTATCATACATTAGTTCTGCTCCAGTGATGCCTGTGTAGATTCATTTTTCTTCCTCAAATGAGTAGACACCATTTCTTTTTGTGCCTTGCTTTGTGCAAAAGGACCAAGCTATTCACACACATGCAGTTGCGACAGCTGTCCCCATCTACCTTCGGCCTTATCGTGGTAATAAACATTTGCATATTCTTATCTTTTCATTTGCGGGCAAGGAAACTGTAAATCCTTAAAATGGACTGGTTCCATTGTAACCACTGCTTCACAAAGAGAGGGTCCAAGTTTGCTGTGTCCAGCTGTGGCCACATCAGCTGTGAAGCATGCATTACATCAAGTGAGAGGGTTATTTTTTTGATCCTTTCCTTGTCTTTCATCCAAGAAGCATGTCTTAAGAGGACTAGATCTTTTTTCCTTTTCCCTCAGAGCAGTGCAGCATATGTGGAGCTACTTGCAGTTACTTGGCCATCACCGATGAGGTTGGTGAGTTTGATAAATTCCCAGCGGCGGTAGAGTTTTCTTCCACGATGATTGTGTATCTGGAAATGCTTCTATTTCAGATGAAGCCACAGGAAAAGGTGTTTTTCCAGGACCCCGTTAAACTCATTCAGTCCAGGCTGGCACATATATCCCAGGTTTGTTTCCTCCGCCCTCAGCCGCAGTTTTGTAATTATCAAAACAAAATATTAATGTCAGAAAAGATGGTCAAATAATCTTGAATCAATATGTTATTTCACAGTAAACTAACAGATAAAATTCATAATTTTCTTGCTACGATACTGTTGTCTTCTAAATGTGTCCATTTATTAGTAAAATCATAAGAATATCTGCTTGGACTGATTACATGTTCACACGCAGATAGCAAATTTTCAGCGAGCACAGATGGAGAGAGTCACTGCGCACTTCAGGAACAAGTCTTCTGAGCTGGAAAGGCGTCTGAAGGAAATCACTGAGCAGAGTTACAGGTGACATTTAGCATCTGTTGTGCTTCCTGTATAGACGCTGTATAGCAACACTTTTCCGAATATGTCTGTTATCACAAGGCAACTCTCGGAGCTGAAAAGGGAGAACACGGACCTAAAAAAGCAGCTTTTGGAACTGAAAAGAGAAACCACAGAGTTAAAAAAGCCACTCTCTCAAAGGAGGGTAAGTGCTACATAAATCCAGTCATATAAGCTAATCTGCTTACCTAATTGTACCGCAACTCTTTATGTACCGCAGGTTTCTCAAGGACAGCTTCAAATGAACGGGTAAAAAAATCAATTTTCTACGTTTGATCAGACTTTCAGCCAATGGCAAATCAACAGTTTAGTAATAGTTTGCTGACTCTCAGGACTCAGAGGGTTTCGCTTCCTGTGGCTGTTACCTCCCCAGGTAATCTCACTAAATTGTTAGGTTAAATTTTAAATGATAGTGGATTATAAGTGAGTAAATGCTTTATTTTACCAGTAACTCCGCGTTCAAGAACTATAAGGTATGCCTTTCAAGTGTCATATTCTAGCTTAGTTTTACTCTCAACTTTACATTTATATTTAAAAATGCTGTTCGGGTCTCAGCGTTGTAGGCTCAGCCGAGTCCCAGAGATGGGCCAGAGACAGAGGACACAGTCTCAGCCTTGCTGTAAGTCTCCAATATTGATTCATGTGTATTTGTTAGATGAAGTGAAGAAATATTTTTCCTGTTACCATTTACAGACTCCTGGATCAGCCGCGTCCATGTCCAGCTTTAGCTCCATTCATGAACACAGTAAGTTTGGCTGCAAACTGTTTTCCATCTAGTGTGAAAGATCTTTACTTTTCATCACATTAGACAAAATAATGTACAGACTCTTCTACGAAAATCTTTTTTAAAGCAACACCCATATCCTTCAGCACACCTACAAGGTGAGTTTCTTAGGAACTTGCTGAGATTTGAGTCACATGTTTTTGTTGGGTAGATGGTTTTATTCAGTCAGTTCTTTTTCATCCTCCTCAGAGCTCAAACTCCAGTTTTCCAGTTCCCATTTATGAATGGACTGTCAGGCTCGTCACCCAGACATTGATTGGCCACTTAGGCCAGGGACATGCTGGTTCAGTGTGCCATTACATGCATATTTGTTCATCACAGGCACTGTTTTGTCATTCCAGCAGTGAGAAAAAGGCATTTAGTTCATTGTTAAAAGTCACCTTTTCTATGTTTATCTGTTGTGGAATTAAATTTTCTTCGTGGTAATCCAATACCCTGAAAATATGTATTAGCCTTTCTTTTAGGTTAATTTCAGAGATACTAACATTGTAATTTTTAAAAAGAAACTTAAATGGCTCAAAATGAAATTATTAAAACCATTCATGTTCAAGGACAAAATAAAACACTAAACACTCAGTTATAAATGCAGATCTTTTACTGGTTTCCAGTGACATGGTTGTGCAAATGAGATTTGTTTTTGCTTTTTCCAAAGCAGGGAAAACACATGCTAGACGCTACATGTATGGACTTGTACCCACAACCTGATATTTGCATTTATTTTTTTTATGACTAACAGAAAAACCAATAGGATGCACATGGTTGAGTTTGTGGATTTTTAAACCTTTGTCTGGACATTTCAAAAGGAACTAAACTCTGACATCATTTAAAGCCCACGACACACTATATAAATCAACAAAAAAAACTTAATGGGCATGTAGTTTTACATGATTTTATAACTCCACTGTTTGTGCCATCATCATTTACACTGAAACATTTTAACTATACTTTGATGAAATTGTTTATATGTGGACACCCAGCTTCTCCCCATCTGAGCTGTTCATGTTACAAATCAGGAAGTTACACCCCATTCCCATTATGACAAGAGAAAAATACTGAATTATCAACTAAACTGGCAATTCTGACCTCTACGATAATGTACATGGCTCCATCCCCATTTAACCTTTACTACTGAAAAGGTGCAATTATATGTTAATGATATGCAAAGTAATCAAACTGTGGCTTAAAAGTAATCCGAGAATGCATTTCAGAAACACTGCAGACAAGAAATGTAACTGTACTTCCAGCATCCTGCTGTCTGTTAATGCATTATAACAGGGAGTTGTCTTTAACGGGACACTTTTTTGTTTTTAATACAAATATATTGAAATGATAACATATCTACTGAAATACCGGGATTTAACACATAACAGCAGCAGGCTTTAAAACCAAAGTGCAACATGTCGATTCTAAAGTACATGTCCAGTGTGCTTTTCGAAAGAACTGAATTAAAAGGAATGATTACACATACTGATGAGTCAATAAATGCATCAATGTTGACATTTTTCTAAAGCAGGAAATCATCTGTACCAAAAGATCAACCAATTTAAATTACACTGCTACAAATAGAATACTAAAAAATAACTTTTTGTAGTGATATCTAACAAACATAAGCTCACAAAATATAGCAAACCAGTGTACAGATTACTGTCCTATTTTAAGCAGCATAGGCAGCACAAATATAATTCAAGTCTAAATATATTAGGATAAGCAGGGAATGCAGCATATATATGAAAAGAACAAAAAATAATTACAAACCTCACTTTGGGGTTGCTCTGGGAAGACTGGATTGGACAGACCTGTCTTTATTAAAGCGATATAAACCAGAGGAAAAAGTATGCCTGCTGTGAGACAGATGTGTGGAGGTTTCCAACATCTTTTCAAAGGGTTCTCATTCCACCACAGGTTCTTGCTCGGGCTCCACGACATCCTGAGCTGCAAACCAGTCCCGCACCTGCTGGTAGCTCATTCTTGATTTCTTGCATAGTGAGTCAAGGTCTTTTTCCTGCAGTGCGCCCGTTGAAAGGTAATACGTTATCAATGGCTGGATATCGGGGGAATCTGTACTTGTTCCGTTTGCTTGAGATTTCCGTTTGCGCCCACCCCGACTGGACGTCCCATTTCCATTTGTGAAACCGCTGCTACTTTGCTGGGAAGCGAGTTCTGCTAAGAACTGATCGCGGACGCCTTTCACCCAACGCAGCTGGCCGTTTTTTACCGCATACCGCGTGTCACCAAACCACTGAATAACGTCTGCTCGAGGTAAACCTGTAAGCTTAACAAGTTCGGTGTAGTCTTCACTCTTGGGCCACTGGCATTGCAGGAAATGCTGCTTTAAGACATCCAACTGCTCCTTGGTCTTTCTTGGTCGCCCTGCTGGCGTAAGGGCAGGGGACGTCGATGTGGAAGGCCCCGAGCAGCTGACAGATGTTTGGGAGGGACTGGTTTTGGTTGAATGCACCGATTTCTTTGATGTGCGAGATCTATGTGAAAGAGGTTTACTAGGGGAGGCAGTTGGTGGTGGGCTGCCAGAGGGGGAAGAATATGGAGAAGATTTTATTCCCTGGAAAACATCTGGATCAATCTTGAAGGTCTTGATCAACTGTAAAGGTTGTTCTTCACTTTGTTCCTCATCCTGAAAACTGTCCCCATCTCCAGAAAGCTCCTCAATCACATCTTGTCCTTGTGTCTCTACGACCCTTTCCCCAAATGCTTCAAGGCTGTTTGACAAAAAAGTCTGAAAGAAATGTGAATTTCTAATCCCATTATTTCGCGTTCCCTCGTGACCTTTCGTCCCGTTTAGCTGGCGGGACTTTTGATTAACAAGCGGAAGAGGTTGAGATTGTGGATCTTGTTTACCTTCGACAGTAGTATGCAGAGAGATGTTCTGGGCCGCTGCCAGGCTTCCTCGGCCAACTCTCAACTGGTAACGACTGTCACTGAACCATTTACGAATATCATTCCGGCTCAAGCCGGTTTCTTCCTGCAAACGTCTAAGCTCTGCCTCTGCGGGCCAGTTCTCTCTCAGAAAGCTTTTGCGCAAGGCAGCAAGCTGGGCTTTGGACTTTTTGTAGCGTCCATGGCGGTGATTTTGTGAGGAGGAGTCCGAGAGGTCAAGGGAGAGGTCAGCTGCGGCACTTGCGGTTGTGTCTGCTGGCGGGTGGTAGAAGTATGAATCCTGAGGAGGTGGGAGGGTGGAACTGAAACAGGGAGCAGCAGGTTTGGATGGTTTATATGAGTCTGGTGACTCACATTTTGGCTTCTTAATCTGAGGGGTGAAGCTACTGAAAGTGCACTCCTCTTCATCATTGTCCTCAATGACCAATTCTTCCAAATGTTTGCTCTTGCCCTTTGATTTGACTTCTTCGTTTGTTTCGGTGGAACCATCATAAAGCTCAGGAACCGCCAACTTCCGCCGCGTCTCCTCAATCTCCTCGGAGGACCAGCTAATACCATATTTAATTCTCTGTACCATAAACCACACTTTAACTTTGTCCAGCGGCAAGGCACACACTCTAGCCAGAGTGTTTACATCGCGGGATGATGGGTATGGAAACAAGTTGAAGGCGTGGACCAGTTCTGGGATCGTGTCAAGTTCCCGAGTTTGATCAGACTGTGTCCACACCAGTTTCAGTCCTTCTGAGACCAGAGGCAGACACACAACAGAATTGTGATTGGTGGTGAAGCTAGCGACGTTGCTCGCGCTGCTTTCAGCTGAGCTGGCAGAATGGTGCAATTCCTTGGAAGCTTGCGTTGACTCATCCTGTTCTTCACAGTCTTTTTTTCTTGCTTTTCCTTCGAACGGCTCATTTTCATCCTTAATCAGCCCGTTTCTGTCATCACGTTCTGTATACGATGCCATCTGGGCTATCAAAACAGATTCCGCCACCTGAAAAAGAAAGAAAAACTATGATTTTGTTTTGTGCTGTTCTTCACTGACAAACTGTTACAACAGGAAAGATAAGATCACTGTGCAGTAGAGGGAGGACACGTACAGGAGAACAGACCGATGTTTTAAGAACTTTCTGTTCTCATTCATTCTTAAAGTCAGTTATCTAAAAGCCCCCCGCCCCCACTTTTCTCTCTTATTCTGAACTCTCAATAAAACTAGTCGTATACTCTGTCCAGACTGGGTCTCCCTTCCCCCAAAGTGCGGTGGCTGACTTTTGTTTTGCATGAGTGGTGGGACTGGTTGCAGAGAGGTGGGGGCACTGGGAGAGAAATTCTACGAGGAATCCATCACTGTCTAGTTTCTCACCCCTACCCGATCAGGCTTTGTTCCACTTCCAAGTTCTCGGTCCTGAAAGATGGCCGCGGCCTCTTCACAAATCCCGATTCCACGACAAAAAACTGCAGAAGAAGAAAAATACAAACCACACATTAAACTTCATCTCGCACTTCTTATGGAAAATCCTCTCATTTTAATCAACAGGTGCCAAACCAGCACTGTAAGCATCCCAGTGTTTGTCAAACTCAATGAACTGTGACTAAAATTAACTTCTGGATCAGTATTTCACGTGTTTAGCTCGTTGTAGTCCACACAAATTCAGGGTCAGTCTCATAGATATGTTAATTTTAGATGATCCCTGTATTTATTGGGAACAAAGGAAGTGTTGCACATTTAGTTGGGAGGTCATATTTACTACCACCCATTTAATAAGGGAGCTGGAACCAGAGTAGAAATGTTTTAGTGAAACAAAAACATTGGCTAACAAATCATAGCAGGATGTTAAGTCACTGGTGACACACTGAAACTCCCCGAGATGAGATCATCCCCCACCCTCAGCTTTTCCAGTCTTTCACGCTCAAATAGTTTATCAACATTAAATTTAATCACATAAAACTATAAAAGTTGCTTTCTGTGGCAGTAACAATAGCAGTCCAGCGTCCCCCCACCCCCCCTTATGGCGTACCAACTAAAAGGCTTCACGCTGCACAGGCGCACTTCGCCGTTAGACACGCTTCAGTGAAACATAAAAATAAACTTACCAAAATGCCTAAATAAGCCTTTATTCCCAGTGTCCGACTCAGCGACACAAAGACCCCCCCGAAACCTCAGACTTCGTTCTTTACCGCTCGGTTATATACCGCCAAGTTTTGATAGCAGTCCGAGAAAACAAAACGGTCCGTGTGTGTGTTTGACCCTCGTCTTATTTATCAAGTAGCTCGACGGATTACGGTCAGGATTCAAAGATGCGACGCGACCAAGTTTGTCGCGGGAGTTCAGACGTGGGCTAATTCCTGCCGGGGACACGAATGTCCAATCCTGGAAAACACAGGCGTTTATTCCTCCCCCCCAGTCTCTCGGTCAGTCCGTTGTTGCTTTTGTTCTTAACTGAGAAGTGTTTCCCCCTGTCCGGCCAGATCGACGCGAGGCGGAGCTGAGAACCAGGAAGCCCAGGAGGCCCACATGACTCTCCCCACTGTGACGGCGGGGTGGGTGGGTGTGGAGGCCGTGGATTGGAGGGAGGAAGGGTCTGCTTGGTAAATCCGCTACATTAAGCCAGTATATCAACAAACCATGCATCAGGGTCAGGACATGAAGAGTCATCTTTTTAAATTACAAAACTTTTGCTGTAATTCTGACGCAATGACTGGTGACCTATCTGTACACACACACACACACTAAACAGGAGGGTAAATAAGAGTGCTGATGTAAAAGACTGTGAAGTAAATAAACAGTGAAGTATTTCACCAAACCAGGAGAATGTTTGTAAAATGTACATTTAATATAATGTTCACATTTGTAAATTAAACACAGGCAGATAAAAGATAAAGAATATTCATTCCTAAATAGATGGTTTATCAGCTGCAGACAGTGAAACATAAACCTAGAAAGATTCAAATACACTTATTTTTTTATAAAAGAACATATTTATCTAAGTTCACCGTCAACATGGCTTTAGGTATCGAGAATGATCCTGTGTAAACAGAGAAGCTGCAACAAAGAAAAGAAAGTCACTGGCTCTTGCACTACATGGGAACACTTGTATCCAACTGGACTGGCACTTACCTATCACGTCCTCTACTGCTGGTTTTCTGGTATGTTCTCATTGTCACACACAAAGCGTCCGCTAAATGACTGTAGAATTTAACTATTTCAGTTTCACTTAGTGATGCTAGATGGGAACCTTTCAACAGTTTAATATATGGGGAAAATTACTCATTACACGTGACAGAGGAATAATCCTTTATTGAAACTTATCTAACCAAATACAGTATATTCAGTGGTAACTGCAAAAAAAAAAAAAAAAAATCACAGAGACACAAATAATTTCATCATGGCACTTTTTTCTACCTGGCACACCTTTCCACCCTTGTTGCTCTCCTTGGTTCACATTAGCTGCATTTTCAGCTGCACATCCCTTCAACTGATGGGAAGTTTGTACTTAATGTAGTCAAATCCTGCACGATGAACTGCTTCTCATAGTTTAGACATAGTTTCTTTAAAAAAGTCAAACATTACATTAA
>JBAMHX010000009.1:6166972-6178834 GCA_037177515.1 Pseudomugil tenellus | reverse complement strand
TGGATATGACATATCACATTTAATTTTGGATATGACATATCACATTTAATTTGGATATGACATATCACATTTAATTTGGATATGACACATCACCATTGATTTATGTTTGTTTATTTCAGTCTGGACGATCATCGAGCTGCAGAATGGTATATGGGACCTCCAGAATAAGTATAACAATGGGACCACTGATGAAATAAACGGTATTTCATAATGACAAAAGCTAAACTCAATCATTTTTCTTTTAAAAATAAAGCCATAAATCTTTAAATATACTTTACATTAAATGGAGTCTACTTTTTCTCAGCCTTGCAAAAGAAACTGGACAGTCAGCTTGATGAACTCGACAACAAAAGCCAAGATAACATCAAACAGAGTGAGTATAAAAAAGCTGCAGACAAGTTGAGCTGCCTTTCCTTAATCTCGCTGATAAGCGAGTTCTGTCAGGTTTCGGATTATATCCCAGTGTCTCCTGCAGTTGAAAAAATGTCTTTTTCCTGCCCTATTGTGTTTCAGTGTTGAAAATCATAACACTTCAGAGTCAGGTGGAGTACCTGCAGAGACTCCTGTCAAAGCAGGAGTCAATACAAACCAGCAGGCTAACCAGTAAGTATGTGTACCTGACTGTAATATAAGCTAGATAGAGGTGAGTTTATTGTTCCAGCAAAGGATGAAGATGTAGGCAAACCAAATATGATACCAGGAAAAAACTAACAGAAAGACAAGTTGAGTTATTAACCAGAACATATTCAGGAATAATGCAGTGATGTCTCATCTATGGCCAAGCTTAACACAGTAAAGTATACCAGTTACCTTCATATGGCTTAAAAATGTGTTTTCATGTTTGCCTCAGAGCTGACTGACGAGCTCACAGCCAAGGAAGGCGAGCTGAAGCAGTACGCTGATAAGTTAAAGGAGAAGAACCAGACAAACGCTAACCTGAGTAAGTACAGAGGCTAGATGCTGCCTGTCGGCCTTATTGCTGGATAATGTAGCGTGTCCTTCATCACATGTTGTCTGTGTTTGGCAGTTTTGACCATCACTGATCTGCAAACCCAACTGAGAAATATCCAAAGGGAAAAAAATACCGAGGACAAAACTAACTCTGCTACTGTAACCAGTGAGTTTTTATTTTCCCCTTTTTATTACTGGAAATATGTTGGTACCAGTTTCATAAACAATGCTGTAAAACCACTCAGGAAGGTCTGTTTCCCACAAAGTTTCTGTTTTATGACTTTATTCATAATCCCTTCTCATTATATCCTCACAGTAATCATTTAATACGAGAGTCAGAATTTTTCTGATCATGTTTAACATACTCTGAAATTTAAATCTTCTTCGCTTCACATTTGTTTTAGGGCTGCAGGAACAGCTGAAGATTAAAGAGGAAGAGGACGATCGCAATCAGGCTTTGATCAAATGCAAGTTGAGACCTAGTCCCGCTTTTTGTGATAAGAAATAAAGAAGATGTTTAGTGTCGCTTTAAATAGATTATTTTAAAATGTTTTTTCTTTTTTTTTTTTTTACCTCAAGCTCTGCGGAACAGTCTGAACCAGACATACACGCAATGTTCTGCGTATGAGCAGAAAGTTAAAGGTGTGTCTGTTGTCTTGGATACATACTAACCATGCTTAATACAGGAGATCTCATTGTTAGATCTAAAGTTGCACTTAATGTATTTTTGTAGAACTGGAGGATAGTATCGACGCCAAAATTCAGGAGCTGGTGTCCAAATCTGACACTGTTACTTCACTCGGTGAGTGAAACTGATAGTGTTTGCTGTATGTGATGCTACTATTCAGCAACCTGAGTGAACACGACCCCGACTGAACTGCAGTCTGTTGATTCTTCCAGCGCTTCAAATTACGACATTAACTGGGCAGCTGGAGGAGCTGAAGAAGCAACTGCACAACTCTTTATCCAGGTCCAAGGCTGATGGTGAGGATGTATTTTACTGTCATTTGTCAGCGTGCGGGTCAACAACAAACAACAGACCAGCTGAAGGAAGGTTCTGTGTGCATTTATAGCTCTTCAAAAGATTGTAGATGAAAAAACGAAAGAAATTGAGAAAAAGACAGAAGAATTGAAACAACGTAGTTCTCAAGCTCAAAGACGTGAGTACAGCATGATTAACAAGCAAATAAAATAATCTATTATTCAGTTTTATGTGTATTAAGAACGTAAAGTGATTTAAAGTTGTTCACCTCTTTCAGTTCTTCAGATTGTTGCCATTCAAGTGCAGATTGAGAAGCTGGTAAATGATCCAACAAATGACACAGATTATGCTACGATTGAAGGTAACAGAAACATAGTGCATCTGGAGAAGACGTTACGTAACACAGAAACAAAAGCCAAATGATCTTAATGGACATAAAAGCTTTTCTTCATCTCGTTTGCAGCTCTTCAACATCAGCTCAGCAACCTGATTAACGGGATTCAAGACAAAGATAATGAAAACACAAAACTGAGTAGGTACTATGAAATAAATAGATGTGTAGATGTGCATTTCCCCTTTTTTTATATCTAATCCAACCATTTGCTTTTCTATTAGCATTTCAAATATTGTCTCAACAAGAGGAAATAGCCAGACTGAAGAAGCAAGAAGAGAACCAACTTCAGGGACAAGCTCAGAAAATCAAAGGTAGAATGCAACATAAAAATACATTTTCATTATCGCTTATTTCATTTCAGGCTCACAGGGAGTCGGAGACATCGCTACATTACCACAAATCATTTCAGGACCTGAAACGTCACTTGTTTAATGTTTTTACAGAACTGGAGGCTGAACTGGAACACATCAGAAGTCAGATCAAAATAAAAACCAACTTGCTTGGTACAAGTGATACGAGGATTTCTAACTTGTGTAAGTTAGATTGAAATATTTATAAGAACAAATCAAATTAATATCTCATTGCAAATTCAAAGAGGATTTTCTGATCTTAAACCATTAGAAATAAATAGTATGAAATGTGGGTTTTAGCGGCTCAGATTATAGATCTTCATGACAAAATCCCGCAGCTGGAGGAAGAAATATCCAACCTCAAAGAGTCGTATGCTGAAGACCTTGCAGGTAAAGAAGAAAATGACTCAGAGGCATTTGCAGCCATTATTTATTACATATCTGTGTATTTAACTCTTTTTTAAATGACTTTCAGAGCTTGAAGGAAAACTAAACCTGACAAAGAGCCAGCTTGAGGACAGTCAGCTGCAACTTAAGGAGTCCAGTGCAGAAAATTTTAAATTGAGTGCGGACATGTTTTACTTTTTAATTTATCCTGTTTTCTGTCGTATTTTAGTCCAGAATAACATTCCAACTGTGTTTGTGTCTCTGCCAGTTATGGACATCATGAATCTGAAAGCTGAGCTGAAAAAGACTCAGAAAAGTGCGGCGAAGAGACAAACAACACAGAAAAACATGGCTGGTTTGTCATTTTATCACTTTAACTCATCTAAAAGCGCTCAGATGCTCAGACTTTTCACATGTCGTAATGTCGAGAGTGAACATTCTGCAGCCTTCACGCTTAAACCCGAAAACATCCATTCAGATATCTTTTCACTTCTTCCCAGATTTGGAAGAAATGCTACAAACACAACGGAACGAGAACAAAAAACTTGAAAACTCAAATAAAGGTATGCACGGTGCAGAGCAGCAGCTTGAAAACATCTTTAGCTCCTTTTATGTCTTGCTTTCAGTTACTGGAATAAGACAAAGCTTCTAAAGTTACATTAACATTTCAAAGTTTAAAGCCAAAGCAAGTTGATTGTATCAATTTAACCTTTTACTCCATTTGCTTTGTCATTGGGGGAAAGCTCACAGTTCAATTCTCATTCAATACATCAGATTTGAAAGTTTTTGGAAAGTTTGTCTTGCTTAGGACCTTTTTATTTTAGCTGATGTTGATTTTCATTTTCAAACCTCAATCTGTCAAGACTTAAAGCAACAAGTCCAAGAGATGAAAACATGCTGCGCTGTCAACACCCAATGTGAAGGTGAGATCCCAGCATACACACAATTATTACCACACACACATACTTCTAGATGCACTGACTTGTTTGAGGATGGTTTTAAAGTAATTATTTCATCAAACAGACCTAGAGACACAGTTGCAACAAAGCTACGATGATGCGGACCGCCTCCACAATCAGCTGCAGGAGAAGGATGCCGCCCTCAGACGACTGCAGCAACAGTTTGAGGAACAGAGTCGGGAGAAAAACAAACTGCAGGAAAACTACAATAGTATGTTTTACTTTGAAGAATGTTTGCTTATAAAATGAGTAGTTTCATTTAAAGTGCTGGATTCTTGATTGAATGTGTAATTCATGCAATTTATACCAATGTGAAAGAAGTTAAATCAAGAAACAAGTCGATCTTCTGTTCTTATTTACTCAGATCTTCTGATGAAACAAGGCGAAGTGGAAGAGGAAACCATCTTTCCCTGTGAGTCGCCCACTAAAATGATTAAATTTTGTTTTTCAGATTCTTATTTATCGTTACCTATTCAAACATACACCACACATTTTCAGACTGGGATAAAGATTGTTACATTTCCCATTATTTTTCTCCCTTACACTTTTTCTACGACATACTTCACATTACATACTTTGTAAAAAGGGCTTTAAACTTTTTTTTATCCCCACATATAAGTGAAATGAAGATACTTATAATCTGTATGTCTCTGTTCACAGCAAAGATGACAATGGATCCAAACACGGCACACCCGAGAATTGCTTTGTCTGAAGATAAAACTGAAGTATCCACCTATCGGTACATGTTACAAGTCCCCAACATACCAGGCAGGTTTGATGTGGTCCTTGCCGTTCTGGGGGAAAGAGGCTTCTCCAATGGCAGACATTACTGGGAAGTGTCTGTTGCTGGGAAAACTTGTTACCACATTGGTATGATCAGTGAATCCGCTCCAAGAAAGGGAGCACTGTCATTCAAACCGGAGAATGGTTACTGGACTATAATCCTGAACAAACAGGGTCAGCTGAAGGCTTCAGAGAAGACACTTGTTCCTATTAATGTTGCATTGCAACCTCTTACACTGGGTATCTTGCTGAGATATAAAGAGGGACAGATTTCTTTTTATGATGTTGAAAACAGATCTCTGTTGCATACGTTTTCAGGACAAACATTTAAAGATAAAATCTATCCATTTATCAGGTATTGTGTTGAGGACACTGAATTTCCAACTCCAATCGTTTTACTTTCTCCTGGATCAACTAGCTGGATAAAATAAAGAGCACAAGTTATGTTTATTTAGTTTGGAGATGTTGGTTTCTCATTGTTGGTTGATAATAAAATTATCCACTAAGACACATCTTGTTTCTAGAATTTCTGTTCTATATTTTACGCAATAACGATTGAATAGATATGCATCATTTATTATTAAAAGATGTAAAAAAACCAAACATGGAATCATTTTTAAGTGTTTATTTCAACATTAAAGCAATGAAGCTCAGACACATAGTGTCAGCAGAGATTAACAATGTAAATGTAGTATGCTGTATGATACAGCTTGTGAAACCGTATAAATTTTAGTACAAAAGAAACAAGAAAGCTTATATTCAGTGATGGTTTTGTTTACATCATTTTACACAAACAGTTCTGCAATAAGGGAATATGCATCCTCTATCTCATCACTGGGTTGAAATGTTAACATTGTTCAGTCTGTTCCTGCGGTGCCAGCCACACTCCTGTAAAAGTGGGCCACGAATTCTGGATCCCGCTCCTCCAGCATGTGCAGAAAATGATTCCTGTCGTCTTCTCCCCAAGTCTCAAACCACTGGGTCCACAGCCGGAGCTGACATTCAAAGATGTTGGGTAGCCTGTCTTTCACCTGTCAGGTTAAAAGAGAACCAAACAAGTTTTCAGACATTACAGAGAGGGTACTCTCTCTACATATGACAGTAGAAAGTACCTGAAGAGTACTGAGAGAGTCCAGGAGGGTGCACACTTTGCCTGGTACAGCTTTGCCCAGAAGATCCTGCAAGAATCGCTCCCTCTGAGTGGCTGTCCAGCCCTGATACCAGCTCAGGACACACCGCTGCTCCTGGAGGGTCACATATGAAATGGGCTCCGGTTCTCTGACCTGACCTGCACTGGGAGATGCACAGGACAGGTTTTCAAGACTGGGAGGACTGGCTGTGCCAAGGGGAGGCGATGGGAAGTCAGCCAGACAGGGAGTGAAGAGACCAGCAACACCGCGGGTTGCTGCTGATCCTCCCGGCGGATTGCAGAGGATATTTGTGGCTGTAAATCTCTGGCTGTCTGCGGGCTGCTGTTGATCTGAGCCTTGACTGGCTTGACTGAACCACGACATCTATAGAAAGATGGTTTCACCTCTAAAAAGTTTAACAAAAAAGAAACAATAAAAAACAGAAGGAAAAGGATTGTTGTTCCTCTGCTGATGCTTTGTAATTCAATTATCCAAGAGAGGATCCTCTAGTCTGTATGGTTTACGTGGTTTAAACAGGACCTTACGCTATCTTTAATGCCAACATTACGTTATAATGGCTAACTTAAACAACTGATTAGTAAAAGTATTAACGAAAACAATAAGTGCCGTTAAATGTTATCGTATTTAGAGCAGTGTGTTGCTAAACGTTAGCAATGCTGGTCTAGCTAACAAATATATACAGGAAGCGGTCGCAGTCAATTAGCCTTGTGGTGTAGGAAGTCAAGTTTGCGCTAATTCTGCGCAACTTTCTATTAAACAATAAAGCAATAACAATTTGGGGATATTTTTGTATAATCAATATGCATATAGTGTATTAAAATGCACCGAATATTAATTTTACACGTAGTTATATGTTATTATTTTGATGTTCGGTATGGCGGAAGTGGTCGTTGGTGACGCTGGGTGGTGGAAGGCGTTGCTATCGCTGGGAACTGACTAGAGGAACGGAAAATGGCGGACCTCGAAGACGTTACGCTGGACGGGAGACCGCTCCAGTCCCTTCGAGTGGCGGACTTAAAAGCAGCTCTTGAGGAAAGGGGACTTTCGAAAAGCGGGCAGAAGAATGCTCTCATTAAACGACTCAAAGGGGTAAGTTTTACTGTAGAAAAACGACAAGACTTGCCGCAAGCTAACCTTAACGATGAGACGGGCTGATGCTCGCTGTCGAGGGGCCGACAACTGAGTACAACTGCGAGCCTAGTGGAAGAGTTTCCGAGGTTGGCATCCTGCTGGAAAATAGCTGTTTGTTTTGTGTCGCGATTAGGCATTGTTCTGGCTGTGCAGAGCTGTCTAACACACAACACTGGCAAAAGTTCAGCCAACTTATTAGCTCATCGTAAACTGTGTGTTTGTTTGATGTTGTCTTGTTAGCCCGTTAGCTTCTCTGGCTAACTGAAGTAGAGCGCTGGCCTTAGCGATAGCCTTGCATATGTACAGTGCGTTGCCCTTAACGGTGTTAACATAGTTGATGTGAATTAGTTTTGCTGTATTATTGTTAATACGCATTTTTATATTCTGTTTTATTTAAGGGAGGTTGTATACTAACGTGTTTTAACTGTTTTAATGCTCTGTTAAGCATTTCATCTCACATTTTGTGAGATTTAGAAATGGTGGCCTCGGTACGTGAGCTGTCATGGGTCAAGTTTGACCAATTTGGTTGACATTTCAACAGATATTTAACAAAATTGGGATAGCTTTTAAGCATTTTAACACAAACGAGTTCCTTTGAATTCCGCTATGACAGATACTAATAGTATTTACATCAGTATTATCGTGACAAGCGATGTTGTCTTTGATTGTTAAAGAAACTTAATAGCGGATTTATCCAACTTTTCTAACCAAATCAAGTCATATTTATTCTCATGCTGACTCGTACTTGGAAGGTAAATAAACACTTTTACTTCTGCCCCTAGCAGATATACTGCATAACATTTTGTGCTACTATAAGTGGCGATTTAACTCATATATGTTATATATTTCATGTGAAAACCTGCCACGCTTTCAAATACCTCAATTTAAAGGTTTTATTTTACTATTATGGGTGAATTAATCTTGCTGGTTTACATCTAACTAAGGATAGTTGTTGCATGTAATCTTTTAGCTTTCTAGTTTCTAATTGCAAGCAGTTAAAAGTACAAACTCAGCAAAATTCACATTATTAAAAAAGAGGGGATGTATTGACCAGTAATATACAGGCTTATGCAAAGTTACGCAAACTGAACACTCCACAAATGATAGAAATAATTGCTCCCATTTATGAAAAGTTATGAGTGAATAAAATATTGTAAACAGATCTGGAAGACTATCCCCCTGCTGTTATATTACATTAATAAAGCGTCTGGTCTCAATAACAGGCTCTAATGCTGGAGAATTTGCAGAGGACTTCCACTCCTCATGTTGGACTGCAGCCAAACTCTCAGGTAAAAGTCTTTTTTTCATTTAAAGACCGGAGTCTATTAAAAAATAATAAGCCTTTAATTATAATCATCACTATTCTTCTAAATATCAGAGTTTTTTTAGTTGCTTGGACTTATTTTAGTTTACTTTGTATTTTAGATTGGTGAAGAAATGAGCCAGAACAGTTTTATTAAGCAGTATCTGGCTAAGCAACAAGAGCTCCTGAGGCAGCGTTTGGAGAGAGAGGCTCGGGAAGCATATGAAACAAATGGTAAGTGCTGCGATGCTCTCTCAAATGCCCAGGGTACAAACACTCCAGTACGTTCATGATGTCTGTGGAGTTTATTTTTATTTAGTTGGTTTACTTTAGCAATGTAAATGGCAATAATGCACTTGATTTACAAATAAAAGTCACTTTAATATTTTGTCGGACCACTTTTAGCTATACCATACCATCATTTCAACAAGTTTCTGAAACGCCGTAGCGATGATTTTCATCTAGTTGTGTTAATTTTTCTGCAAGATGTTGTATTGATGATGGCGGAGTCAGGGTGGCTGCACAAAGTATTCTCCTACACACTCGAAGGCTTCTCGGCGGTGCTCTGTGGTTCCCAATTAATGTTTGAAGATTATGGCTAATACTCTTCGAACTACTATTTCACATATGGGACCCAGTGAATACTTGCATGTTCTGTTTGGAATATACCATATGCCATAAAGGAAGAAAAAAGTCCACCTAAAGCGATGTGCCCAGATCCAGTCTTTGAGATCTACCATCCTGCAACTTTTAGATGCATCCTTTCTCCAACACACCTGAATGGAATATTTGAATTTGCTTTTCTGCATGTCGTCGTGCTCTGCAGAGACCTGCCACATTCATTTGATTCAGGTGTGTTGGAGAAAGGTTACATCTAAAAGCTGCATGATGGTAAATCTTGTGGAACGAACATGGGCTAAGAATCAATCTTGACTGCCCTCCATGGGCCGGGTTCTGACAGAGGTTTTTCCTTCTTGTTAAAAGGGAGTTTTACTTCCCACTGTCGCCTCATGCATTCTCAGAATGGGAGATTGTATCCAAGTCACGATTCGATGCAATCTTTTTGTTTCTCTTACATAAGCTATTTAATATGAATTGGCTGAAATTGATGTCTGTGAAGCGCCCTGAGATTGTCATGAAATGACGCAGTACAAGTAAAGCTGAATTGAATGGATCATTTTTGTAGAGGCTGACTGATAAGTAGTTTTCTTATGACTACACTGGTGTTTGTATCCCATCCCTTACTCTCCCTTCATATTTTACATGTAGAAATACTGTTTCATTATTAAAAGTACTTCTGAGCTCTACTGTTGTTTTGTTACAATTTGAGTTCACTAAACCTTTAAGTGATCGGCAATCATGATCATTTAAGATGTTTTCATCCACATTTTTCCTCTAAAATGGGCAGTTCTTTACCCAGTTTCAGTAGGTTCTGCCATCTCCTTCAAAGTTGTCTTTGCCTCATTCATGCCAATGATTTCACACTTGTGAAATATTAACATCTTTTCACGTCCACAGAATGTGTTTTCTGACATGGTTGTTAAAGAAATAAAAAGCGGCTATTTCATCAATTCGGTTAAATAACTTGTCGACGGATGAAACATTATTTCAATCGTACACAGTAATCCAAAGGAAGACTTAGTTATTTGCATTGCAAATTTGCATCCATGTACCAACTTTTTTTACTTTAATTTTTTTCATTCTCGGATTAAGAAAGTATAATGCATCTCAGTTCAGTATGTGAATAATTAAATATTTATTTTTGTAAACAGAGCAAGAGGACCACGCAGAGGTTAACAACAGGACATCATGCCCCCCTCCTCCCCAGGTTAGCAGCTTTGTTTTTCTTCCACATGTGAGACTGTCACATCTTTTTATTTGTATTTGCGCATTTAATATTTTTAAACGAGTCATATTTACACCCCAATAAATTCACACTTAAGAAAACTATCACAATCCTCTCAAAAAGTCTCATGTACACGTCTTTTCTTTTTATATTGTTGTGATTAGGATACCACACCCGTGTTAGCTGGCCAACACAAGCCACCTGGCCCTTCTGATGGAGAGGGGTTGTTTGGTTCAGTTAATGCGGGACAAGGTACTCTGAACCAGGAGGTAGACGTCTCAAATGCACCAGCCTCCGGATCTGTAGCCATGCGGATTCCTGGTGGTGAGCAACGACAAGAGCGACGTTCTGCATCCAGCGAAGTAGCAGGTGACAGCGATGATGATGATAGCGAGGGTGGAGAAGAGGATGGTGATGACGATGATTGGGACAGCAGCGCTCGAAGGCGAAACTTCAGAGAGCCAGCCCGAATGCCCACAGCAAGGGAGAGGTCTGGTGCATCCCGTCAACCCCAGCAGCAACACATCCCATCCCTTTTGTCTCCTCAACTCCGCCAGCCAACACCTCCTCC
This sequence comes from Pseudomugil tenellus, assembly GCA_037177515.1. NCBI lineage: Eukaryota > Metazoa > Chordata > Actinopteri > Atheriniformes > Pseudomugilidae > Pseudomugil > Pseudomugil tenellus. The sequence goes on along the minus strand of JBAMHX010000009.1, from coordinate 6,168,026 downwards.
CTCCCCACCTCCAGAGTTATCATTCCCCTTACCTGACACCCCTAAACAGAGCCCACCTAGTCCTGATGCTGCCCCAGCCAGACATTCACCCAGTACCTCCAGCTCTGGTTCCTCCAGCAGCGGCAGTCGCAGTAGCAGCCCGGAGCCTCAGAGAAGTGATCCTAACGAGCGCAAGCCTGGCCCGCTGACTCTTCTGGCACTTACAATGGAGTCAGAGGGGGCATTTTCTGGAGCAGGTTGGCAGGGGATCGAAATGGAAGGCAATAGGCAGGACAGCGGTTCACCTTCAGCTGCATCGTTCCCTGGCAGAGGGCCTCCAGAGGGTCTGGTATCTGCCATCACTCACACAGCCAACACTGCAGGGCATGTACCTTTATCCAAGATTGCAGGCGCCCAACAGGGTGTCGCAGGAGCACATTCAGTCCACATCCAAGTACCTGTTAGTGTGCTTAAAGCCACTGCCGCTGAGGAGAGGGACAGAGAGAGGGAGTCCGGGATGGGGAAAAAATTGTCACTTGAGCTTGAAAGGCAAGAAAAGTTGAGAAAATTAGATGAAGAACGAGCAGCTGAGGAAGAACGGCAAAGAGCGATTGCACTGGAGCGGGAAGAGAAGGAGAAAGCTCTGGAGAGGGAGAGATTTGAGCAGCAGCAGGCATTAGAAAGAGAAAAGGCATTACAGCGGGAAAGAGAACTTGCTCTAGAAAAGGAGAGACAGGAGAGGGAGCAAGCTTTGGCTCGAGAGAGAGAAGAGCGTGAGAGGGCCGTGGAGCTTGAGAGGCAAAAGGAGCTTGAAAGAAAGAGGATTTTAGAACAGGAACGCTTGCAAAGAGAAAGAGAGGAGAGAGAAAAGCGGGAAAGAGAGGAAATGGAAAGAGCAAAGGAGCTAGAAAAAGCCAAGGCTTTGGAGAGAGAGAGAGCTCTAGAACAAGAGAGGTTGGAGAGAGAAAGAACTCTGGAAAGGGAGAGGCAAGAAAAGGAACGGATTGAAAGAGAAAAGGCTCTAGAAAAGGAACGGATTGAGCGAGAAAAGGCTCTAGAAAAGGAAAGGCAGGAA